>CM062817.1:1696808201-1697334615 GCA_031772625.1 Pinus tabuliformis
TTCAGGCAAACGTTCATAAAAAACAATGCGCAGTCTCTGGTAGTCAGAGAGCGCAATACCGCCTTGAATGAAAAGGCTTATAGTGCAGTCTGGCCAGCAGAGAGGCAGAGCCAGGGAATCAATGTCAGAGTAGCGCTCAGGACTGAGCAGCTCTCAGGACAGTGGAGTTACAACTTTTTCTGGGACCTGTGCTCTGATACCATGTCTGGCCAGGGTAACTCCAGAATGAATGAGCGGAAGAAAAACCTGATTACATAATTCATTAGCTAACTATCTTATTTTCATAATTGGGGACGGATCAGTTCATCTTCTTGACGACTGTTCGCGTTCCAGTTCACCCATCCGTTGAGGATTAGGTGTCAACAATGTGGATAGGTTGGTTGATGTGTTCCATCAATTTCACTTCCTTAAGGTCACATAGGAAGTCGAATCCAATCATAGTAGCCTCTCATCGCATGTTTACCTGGTTGGCATGGTTACTTGGGTAGATGTGGGAAGAGGGTGTTACAGAGTGGTATCAGAGCATGGTTCACCTCATGGACTGGATGGGCGATGTGTGTTGGTCGTGCATGCATGTTAGTTGCATATGTGTCTATTACACTTGCATTCGATGTGCTTGTTGCATTGCATAATGTTAGTCATGGTTGTAGTAAGGTTTTCATGAAAAACCTGATGTTGATTTTGTGGAATGCATCATCATGAGTATATAACTAGTTACATATCATTATATTTCACGTACATGTTGTTATATATCGCTTGATTACATCCTTGTATGTTAGTTTTCATTCTTGTATGTTTGATTATATGTATTAGTATTGTAGGTTTGGTTACAAGTATTGATCGCTTATGTTACATGTGTTCATGCATATGTGTAGTTGATTAGGAATTGCTTATGCATGTTGATGGTTGCATGTGGAAATGTGTACAATGGAGTAATGGTTGTTGTCATGCATTAGGTCATGGTTTGTGTAGTTGATATGGCCATGCATTGATGATTGGACTCTAGCTAGAATGATGTGGATATGGTTTGATACTCATGTGTTATATGTCTATATGTAGTTGTTATGCATGTATGGTCTTGGTTATAGTTATGTATGAATAGTAGGTCAAACATGCCTTATGAAGTCATGGTATGCAATTTAGGTCATCATGGTGCTATTGGTTATTAAGATGCTAATGTGTTGGTTGAGATAGAACAGGAGATGCAGGTCATCAAAGTGAAGTTGTAGCATTGGACCTTGAGGCAAGAGCATGTCGTCATACATGCGTGTATGTTGGGCGTTTAGGTATGTAAGTTAAGGATTGTTATATGCATTAGGGTTATAAAATTAGGTTTAAGCACGTCTTTTGATGTTATGGTTACATACATGATAGATGTTATTTGATTAGTGTAGTCATAAGCACATGTGTCAGATAGTCATAAATGATGGAGCCTGTGGTTGTATGCATTGATATTGTTGTTTTATGTTAGATAACTTGATGATTATGTTATATGTTGTTGATGAGTATGTTGCATATTAACTTGCTATTGATATATGATAGTTAGATTGATGATTAGAGTTATTGCATTTAGATCTTGGTGTTATATGTATCATACTAAGTTGTATTGACCTATGCAGATGGTTATGGTTATGACATTTAGGTATGAGCTAACATATTTGTGATATGGTGTTGTACTAATCTGGATTAACTTTGCATATGTGATTGATATGTATGAATGGCCAATGTTTATGAGCTTATGGTGTGAACATGTTAGTTATTTATTTTTATGGATATCATGATTTATTTTTGAGTTGATATGTTGTGAAGTTGTATCGTGCTAACCTAGATTGATTAGGAAGACAAGATAGCCTCCCCTGAGATACATTAAGGTACGAGTTTTCTTATGTCATATATGTGGTGTTGACTGTTTGATTAGGTCATCTAGTTAATTTAGTTAACATGGTATGTTTGCAAGATTATTGAATATTTTATTTATTGCATAATATGAGTATGTGTTCAAATGATCTTGTTTTAAGATGATTGTACTAACATATGTGTTGAGACAGTTGATATGTACTTGAGTGTAGTAAGTGACAGTTGTAGAATTATGTCTAATGACTATGAGTTGACTATGGATTATTACATGATTGTTAGTCTTGGTAAGGGTTGATTTCAAATTGATAGGTATGATTGTCTTGATATTTGAAACATGTGGTTGACATGTGTGAGCAGTGTAGGAAATATGTTTGGTATTAGCATGACAAGGTAACAATTGATGTGCCGAGTGATATGACAGCGCATAGTAAGCCTTGATTCCAACAAAGTAAAAAGGTAGAATAAAGGAATTGGGCAAGAATTCCTTTGGCTATGTTTGGAAACCCTAATTCCAAATGAATGAGCACTTTGCACACAAGTGGATTTGTCAAAGGATTGGAATCCCTTGAGAGATGGCGCAGATGTGTTCAGTTGCAATCAGCGTTCTTGGCACAAAAAGATGAGGTAACTAGTGTATTAGAGAGGTTGCCATGAAATCTCGAAGAAGGCTCAGGTCGAGCTTTCCATGGGGGTTGAGTCATGGTGTCTGTTGTTAGTCTTGTGTTTTTTGTATTTTTTGATTGTTGCGCTTGATTTGCGATTTTGATTGTGTTTGGTGCATAGCTATGCCACTTTGTTGTGGTGTCATGTTGTTATTGGTTTTCATGGTTTTGCTTATTGTTTATTTCTTGGCATTTCCTTTTATGTTTTGAGTCTTGGAAGTTGGTTGGGAAAGGAGGAAGTTAATGGAGCTCTGGGAGAGCTATGTGGTACTTGATAGATGATGTAAGACACGGATGAAGCTTAGTGCACGAGTAAGCGTAGCGGAAGGTAAGACTATGACAGTCGGTTGGACTGGTTGGGTCCATTGTGGTAAATGGACGGTGGCAGCACAGACATGAGAAAGGTAACCAGAAAAGGTAAAGTAAATGGATCTAAGGTGTCAAATTCCTTAGCCAAATTTGGAGTTGTGGTTCTCAATGTTGTGCATGCTATGCACAAATAGGGAAGTTCTCTTAACCTACACTTTAATATGTTATCTGGTAATTATGTTATGATCATGATTATGCTGATATTTATATATGTATGCATGTATCTATGTATGGCGTTGTCTAATATGATGATGATTGTTTTATGTTAATTATTATATATGTATGTATCTATGTATCTATTTCATTGTCTGACAGGTTTGTCAGGTATCATTCTTGTGGAGGAATAATTTCTTATGCAGGTGAATGGCATGAAGAGGTTCCTCGTCTTATAAGGAATCAATTGAGAAGAGTAGTCATGACAAATATACAAGGTCAATATCATATGGTTATGAGTTGATACTATGTGATAATATTATGTCTATGTTATGGACAAGTTATACTGAGGGATACAACAGCGAAATAGGTATGCAACATGCTAGGACAAGCATGGATAAGACAATGGAAGCAAGGTTTCTTGGTAAGGACAATGTAGTTTTGGATGTGTGGTACTACTATTGTGCATATGTTGTATATGGTGTACATGTTGCATCTATGATGTGTGCACATGTGGTGTTGTGTATATATAGTGTGTGTACATGTTTTTTATGCAATGTTATGTATAGAATGGTATAGATAGTGTTGTGTGAATATAGCATATGGTGTTGTGCACATGATTGGATATGCAGTGTTGTATATAGATGATGCTATGTACATGTTGGATATGCAGTGTTGTGTACAGGTGGTGTTACGTGGGTGTTGTACATGTGGCGCTATGTACATATGGTGTTGTGTGCATGATTTTACAAGTGGTGATGTGTGCATGTGGTGTTGTGTACATGTTGTACAAGTGGTGTTTGTGTGCAAGTGGTGTTTTGTACATGTCGTGCATGTGGCACTATGTACATATGGTGTCGCATACATGTCTTGTGTCTGGTATTGTGTATACGTTATACAATGGTAAAGTGTACATATGTCATTGTGTACACGTCATGCAGGTGGTGTCGTGTACATGTGATGTTGTGCACACGTTGTCTAGTTGGTTGCAGTGTACAGGTGGTACATATGGTACTGGTGTAAATGCATGTATTGCATGGTGTTGTATGACATGTGTCGATGTCTGTGCGTGATGCACACTATGTGTATGTGCACATGGTTGAGGAGAAGGCACTGGGTGTTTGTTGGGTATGGAACCGATTTGGAGTGCATAGAATAAAGACAAAGGTAGAAGCTAAGGATTGATGAAAGGATAAGTATCAGCATTTTATTTAAGTTTTAGTATGCATATGATTTATGACTATGGTATATGATGATTACATGTGATTTATGATTTTGGTTTATGATGGTTACATGTGATTTATGATGTTGATCTATGTTAGTTGTGTTTTGAGCTAACCTGATGTGATATGTTATACATGATGATTTGGTCAAGGATGTTAGTTTGACTTGTTGTGACAGGAAGTAAACATGATTGCAAGTATACCTTATTGACGAGCTACCAATGAGGTATGATGTGAATTTATGTCAATTTTTTTTAATATAATGGAAATTATGTGCTTGGAACAGGAATGCATGAACATACCTGATTGAGTGGTTGAAATCGACTACAAGAATTAGCAGTAACAATGAAAGAAATCTAAACTTACAACAGTATGTTGGTAAAGCACGTCAGGATCAGGGCTATTGTGGGGCATTGGTACTCAATAGTGTCCATTGGTTTCCATGAGCATGTTATGACTGGTATGATGTTTTTGAGGCAGGTATATGCCTTGGTTGTTGATCTTCTGATGCAAGGAAGCCTTGCTAAGGGATGGATCGCCCAAGATAGGGGATGTCGAGGAACTTGGAAGGTGAGTGACTACATGGAAGGGGTGATCGGATTTCCTGAGGGACTGTGTAGCAGAGAAGGGAAGGTTGGGGATATATTTGTTTTTGTCATGATAATTTCCAGATGGAATCAGATGTGCATTAGGAATGTGCCCCTAAACAATGAGTTGGTAACTATTCGGTAAGAAAATAAGTGGCGCGAGATTGTAGTGCTAGACATTGGATGCAGCTTTGACTGCGGCAGTGGATTCTGGACCTCCCGGGAAGAAGGTGAATCTTGGTATTAATTTGAGGGTGGAGGTGTGAGTCTTTGGATTCCCTTATTGTGAATGCAGGCATAATATCATTTTATTTGTTGGCTTATAAAATGTGCATATGTGTATATGTGGTTATTGTAAATACCGTAATGAGTTGTGTTATAAAGATCTAGTATGCAGTATGGTTATTATATGGTCATGTTGTCATGATGTTTTGCTTTTGAGCAGGTCATTCATTGTAAATACTGCAACAAGTTGTGTTATAACGCTCCATGGGTAGTATGTTTTGTTTTCATCAGTCTTGTTGATTATAGGTGACATTGAACACCGAGGATAGTGTTCCCAAAGGGGAAGGGTTATGTAACAACCCTGGCGAAAAGATCATGTAAAAATATATAAGACCACAGTTGATGGGACATGCATTCCAAGCTGAATGTTGGGCAGGACATCCTAGGGGGTGTTCGTTTGGTTGTTTATGGCTAAGGAAATTGGAAAAGGAAATGGCTAAGGCTTTGGAAAGGCAAAATGAAATTTTTTGCACATTTATTTATAAAAATAATGGAAAGTAGGAGAAAAAGGAAGGTGAAAGGTCACAAGTTGCATGTGAGGAGGAAAATGAAGTAAAATAATGGAAAATGAAGAAAATAGAGGCCTCATTCATAAAAAGGCTTCTCAAGATCAGTTGGAAAGCTTCTTCTTTTCAGTGTTAAGCTCTTAGTCAGTGTAAGCTCTTGGCTCAAGTTTTTGATATGGTTATGCATGGGATCAAGAAAGGCAAAGAAGACAAGAGGAAGAAAAGATCAAGCAGAAAAAAGGCAAGATCAAGTAGCTACAACAGGATTCATTGCAGGTATCGATTTGCATGTGTATTTTCCTTGCCAGATTTAGCATGCATGGTATTGCATGTGGTTATTTTCTATAATGGCATGGCTTTGTCCAGGTGTAACAGTGTTTTTCAACCTAGCCTTGCCATTTTCGGATAGCCATGGTGTGATGGGGCTCTCATGTTTTGGTTGAGATGGATTTCCAGATAGATTGGAAGCTGAGTGGGGTGGATCTCTGAATGGTAGAGCACATGGCCTAGTGGTCCCTGAACCGAATTGTGGATCATGGTAAAGCCAATGGCCTAGTGACCCCTAATTCAGATTGTGGGTTGCGGTAAATCCAGGATTGTGTTACCTCGATGGGCCTAGGAATCCTTTTCGGTGAATGACAGGATATACGGTAAAGCAAAGAGGTGGTTTTCTCTTTGTTGGGCCTAGTAATCCTGGGTTTGGGATATGTGGTAAAGCCTAGAGAGTGGGTCTTGGTTTAGGGCCTAGTGATTCGGCTTTGGATTGCGATAAAGCCTAAGAGACTAGGAGACAGGAAAATTCCTCGTGGTGTAGGTGGAGAAATCTGGTGGCATCCATGCTTGTTTGGCCTAGTGATCAGGTGGAGGTCCTAGTAAAGCCTATTATGATGTGTTCATTGTGTTGGCCTACCAATCCAAGATGGATTACGGTAAAGCATGGTTTCTATTGATGAGGGTGAGGTGGTTTAGCCTCAGTATGCCCTAGTTGGTTCTTTTGGTTTGAGTCCCACATTCATGCTTGGAATATGGCACGAGGGTGAATGGATGAAGAGAGATTCGGTTCAACCATTCTATGGTCGGGTGGAACATAGAAGTCCCATGTCCAATTTGTTTATTGCATTCATTAATGAGAAATCCATTCCCTTGGTTTTCATGTGTAAATGTACTGATGTATATTTGGATTCTATGGTTGATGTGTTTATGATATTTATGTCCCTATTATGTTGGTTATGTGTATTTTTTATGACAACAGTTATGTATGGCTCTGAACAAGTTTTTACTTGTAAATGAATGGATAATTTATCTATGCCCTAATAGATGATAATGAAGCAAATGACATGAGGGAACAATGGTTCATAGTGATTCTCAGGTAAGTATGAGATCCCTACACTTAATTCTGTTGTTTACACCTGTAGGTTACATGTTGATGATATGTTTGACAAAATGCCTGGCATGGCTAGTAGAGGTCTGATTATGGTCTTGTTAAACATATTTCTTTTGCATCATTTTTTCCCTGTTCTTTTACTATTCCTGAGTTATCATTCTATTCTAGGCAGTGACCTAGGCTCTAAGCCTGAAAAATTTGCTCAAATCCCAGAGTCACTGGCATAACACTGACAAATTTAGTCTCTAGTCGCTCGCAGGCAATCCTGTGAGAGCGAATTTGGGTTTCTAGACGCTCTCTTGCCTATAGCATGGGAGCGACTAAGGCCTAAGATGTCCATAACATCATTGGGACCCAGGGACATGATGTTTGAGTTGTTGACATGTCTATTGAGGGTTATGTTGCTGATGTGGTAGGTTGGTTGATGTGTTTCGTCGATTCCACTTCCTTCAGGTCACATAGGAGGTCAAATCCTACCATAGTAACCTCTCGCCACATGTTTATTTGGTTGGCATGGTTACTTGGGTAGATGTGGGAGGAGGGTGTTACAAAAGAATTATTATAAGAAGATTTAGATTGGTAATCCATCTTATAAGTTATTTATTAAGCTTGTATTAGTGCATCTCATCATATCAACCTACATTGTCACATAACAAGGCCTTAACTAACAACTCTATATCTCCACAAGAATAGAGTACACTTCTCGAGAGAAAATTATTTACAAACACCGTCATCATTGTCTCTCAAGGCACATACCCCATATGGATGTTCACAAGGTGTGTCCTTCTAGGACCATTCCCATCTTGGATCAACACATCCTCGTGGAATTTCCTCTTTGACTAGTCTTACCTATTGGATGCCCTACCTCATCCTCAAATAGTATTAGAATCAATCTCAAATGCTTACCAATCCTCCATGCTTTCTTCATAACCTGAAAACAAGAATGATGTGTCTATGTCTACCTCTTAACTAGGGAGGATATTCTCATTCCTATAAAAGGAATATGTCCAATCTCCCTCTTAATAAGGGACTTGTCCAAGCTCCCTCTTAACAAGGGATTTGTTACCAACAAAAACTCTCTTCAATGGAGATACTATCAGCTTCTTGTAGGGCTCCTTCTTTTTGTATCATGTCATGAAATTTAACTTCTTCATCATGGAGCCTTCTTCTTGTAGGGAATCAACCATCTTCTTCATCACTTCCCTTCAAAGAAACATCGTGTTGAACCAATAGTCATGCCATCCTTCTCTTCATCAGAAAGTGATCTTCTAGTCAACATCTGGCTATCTTCATACAACTACCTCTTCCGAGTCATTTTTCTTTCAAGATCTTCCATCCACTCTCATGACTAATAGTTGTAGGTGACTTCTACAACCCTCTTCCAGTAGCCATGTTTCAACCCAACCAGATGTTTTCAAAAATCAAAATGACCATCAAATCAAAGTTACCTTTTTATGATGGGATTTCATCATGACATATGCTTCAAGCATCAACATCCTTTTGCATATTGTATGAATCCATCTCCAAGACATACATTATCAATTTTTTTGTTTTCCAACATATCAAGGTCTTCATATATTTCTCCATGGAAATGTCACAGTTAATCCTTCTAGTTATTAGATGTTGATTACTTATCTTATCTTACTTAACAGTAGATGCATCTTCTCACGAACTTTTCTTTCACCTTTCTTCGCATATTGCTTCCTTAGAATTGTCTATAGATAGTTCCTTCATCATAGGAACCATAATTTCCAACCACCTCATATTCTCCATGAGGCCATATAAAGTTGAATCCAACATGTCGATATGTAGAAGATTTCTAGGCACATTGAATACATGCCTCCATGCATCATTTTAATGAAAGAGTTTCTTCCTCATGCTCATGAGATAGAGAAATTTACCCATTCTATCTGTCATCATATGATGACATGATTTTACCTATCTATTACCAAAAATATACATACCCCTTTCTTCATGTGGTCATCTAGACTTCCTTTGGCATCTCCTTCTCTTTTCTTGAAGATGAACATGCTTCAACTTGACTTATCATGTTGCACTTCTTTGTCATCATACCTTCATTCTTCTAACTAGTGGATCCCACACAAGGTGGAATTTAGATACACTTTTTTCTTCTTAAGTAGAGGTGAATATTCTAATGAATATTCCAATGGAGGATCTTGATGATCCTCATTCTGCAAATTCTTCCTCCTAATGATGATGATGTATTATGGTCTCTTTATCTTCTATCTTCCTGGATGACTTTCTCGAACCATATTGAAAACTACTTTAGTTGTCCTTATATGATTTTAATAAAGATGTCATGAGCTACTTCCTTTCTATCATGATGATTGCTTCAACCATGCAGACTTCTACTTCATCTATCCTTCCATGCCTATATAATGATGTCATCTCCATTTATACTTATCATGCATCTTATCATACTTGAGATGCTTTCTCCTTTTGCTTGCTAACTTCTATGTACATGAAAATGTGTGAGAGACCTTTTAGTAGTGAAGGTCTATCACTTCTTCCTCCTTTTCTTATTTTCAAGTTCTTTTTTTAATTCTTCGGTGACATGGGCTTCATTTATTTCCTTTCTCTTCTTGTTTTCCTTCTTGAGTTTAGGAAAATTCCTTTTGGAATGCCCATATTCATTACACTCATAACATTGGATCTTGGACATGTCAATTCTCTTTTGAAACTTATTTTGAGGCTCAAACTTCCCAAATTTTCCTTTCTTCTTTGTTGATGCTACATATACTTGAGTTTGTTCATTTGACCCAGCATCATTATTCGCCTTTAACCTAGATTCTTTAATCTTGCATAATGACCACAAATCATTGAATGGAGTGGCTTCCTTCTTCCCATAGATGCTCGACACAAAGTTTCCCCATTCATCAGGTAGTGCATTGAGCACAATGGTGGCCATCTCTCGATTAGATACTATTTCTCCAATTTCTTGTAGTTGGTGAACCAGGTGGATCCAAAACGCTCAGAATTCAGAAGTGGCTCTAAATAGCTCAAAAAAAACGTTATCTGATTTCACCCAAATTGATGAGCCTCATTATTGAGTAATTATATGGGCCTTAATTGGACTTAATTCACCTCCTAGCTTAGTCAAACCAACTATTCTCACAATTTATTGCATGCTTTTGATTATATTTTGTTTATGAAATGAGTTAGAGTTAGATATTTGGCTTTGTGGTCTAATGTGCATATAATGCAGGAATAAAGGATAAAAGCAAGGAGAAATGCAGGTATAAAGGATAAAAGCAAAGAACTATAGCAAAGACCTTGGTCAAGACTCAAATGGGACAAGGTATAGGAATTATAGGAGGTTAATCCTCCTCATCTACTACCCCTCCATTCGAATATTCCTCCATAAGCTCGGAGTGAAAACAGCCACATCATGAGGACTAAAAGATAGCCAAGCAAGTGAAAAGGACAGAAAACATTTTATTTTGAGTTGGGAGCCAAACAACCCTAATTTGGAAGGAAGTTGTTGGAGATTTCATATGTATAAGTAGCGAGGCTTAGGACCTCATTAGGATTCAGACGTCTATTGTAAAACTCTGTTTTATTTCTGAGCTACAAAGACTTGTGATAGTTTTCTCTGCAATCCATGGTTTCTATAATAAGAATGAGTTCTGTTTAAGCCAGCTCTGAGTTAACTTCAAGGGTTGAAGCTCCTGGGTTAGGGCCCGACCTAGGAAGCCAAAGTTCCTCTTTACTGTAGATATCCGTTAGCATATATTTCTATTCATTTGCTTCAGTACTTTCATGGCTTTCTGTTCATTTTCCCAAGTAGTTTTTTGGTTCTGATTCAATTGTTTAAGTAGCTTTCTAGTTTTGTCCATCTACGTTGTGATTCAGTTTACTGTCACTTGTACTTTATTTCAGTTCATAGGTTATTTAGGAGAAAAATATCACTATCAGGTTGTGCACAGGTGTCTCAGCCTCATATCCTCCCTCTAACACCATGATTTGAGGAAGGGATCCTTCAGCAACCCCCAAAAACACATGTTTTTGGTTCTCACATGAGCTATGGAGTTTGTTGTTTGATACAGTTACTCGTTCACCTTCACTAGTTTCCTCTGTCATTTTCATTTGAAACCACCTCCAACACATTCCTCACACATCGCTTCCTCATCGTCCGATCACCAACAAACCTTCACAATCACCGTACGATTCACTATTTTCCCAACTGCTGCCTCGCGTGGAGTCCACCACTCACTTTATGAACTTTAATTCCCCACTGTCGATCTGCCTTTCCTAATCCGATGGTTGTCGCTTCACCTGATCGCAAACTAGCTTGGCTGATCTCCATCGTTGATCAGCCCCACCTGATCTAACGGCTATCGTGCCATATCGCGTGGATTTCTGTCTGGCAGTTATCCGCCCGAGAGCACGCGAAATGAGTGGTTTTCCCATGCTACGTGTTGTGCAGTAAGGCTAATCGCATGAAATTTCAAAATACAGCTTATGGTTTTGAGGGCACGCGAAATACAGCTTACCGCCTTCGAAACCCACTCCACCATTTCTGCACGTTTCTTTTTGCCCGCGATCTAATCTTCGCCGTCCATCTGCCGACTAGCCTCATCCGTCCATCTCTTGACTTCACCCGCGCGATAAGATCTCAGCCATTCATCTCCTGTTAACCTCGTTCGTCCATCTCTTGACTTCACCTGCGCAATAAGATCTCGGCCATTCATCTCCTTTGTTACCTTGATTCGTCCATCCATTCACTTAATTCTTCACGATATGATCTCCACCATCCATCTTCTATTCATTGATCGATCCAACGGTCCCTATGCGTTACTGCATCCTTACGTCCTCCTTTCATTAATTTCAACCTCTGATCGCTCTAACGCTTGAAAACCAATTTAGCCTAAGTTTCTTTGCCACACCTTAGTATAGTTTAATGCTCTTTACTTCTGCAACTTAGATAGCAGCCTTAGATTAGTGATTGTTTTAGCAATTCTGCTTAGCATAGTTGTTTAAATTGGTTATTTAGGTTATGGTTTAGCATTTCATGTTGTTTTCTTCATTTTTGCAGTAGAGTAGCTCTCTCTTAGAATAGGTGTGCTCTTCTTCCATCAAATAATTAAGTTTCTTCTGACTCTATAGAAGTTTGGCTTGGAACCCCTGGGGTCTCTTGCCTGATAAACAGTGACAATAGGTAGGACCTTCACTTCTACTTGCGCATATAGCACTATCACCTCCAAGTTTGTATGAACCCCAGGTTGATAAGTAAAGCCGATATCCCTGGGAGTCATATCGTTTATTGTTGTAATACTTAGACTCGTCACTTTTTGGCGTCGTTGTCGGGGAGGTGTCTAAATAGAAGTAATTAATGCTTTCTTCTATTTCTAGTCTCCAAAATTTCTTTTCTTCTACTTCTAGTCTTCAATCTTTCTTCCATTAGTTTATTTCTACAAAAGTAATCTAGTTTCTTTCTTTCTTTCAGTTGTCATTATCTGCTTTCCTTTCTATTTTCTGCCAGTACTTTCTAGCTTTAACAAAATCTTATAAAAACCAACCCAAAAACATTTTCTTTCATGCCTCATAGGAATAGGGACAATTCAGGAAAATTCTTAACAAATACCCCCACTGCATCCAACAGGAAACCTTCTCTCTTCTTCAGTGATGGTGAATTGGAAGACCCTTTAGGTGAGCAACCTTACCTATTTAAGGAACCTACAGTAGAAGAAGAAGAGGAAGAAACCATTCCTATTGAAACAATGGCTGGAAACCAAAATGACAGGGGAGATAAAGAGAGAATTGAGAGTGCCTTCCCCATCAAGGAAACCAATGGGGACACTAAGATGAAGAATATAAGCCCTTCTGCTCTACCTCATTTCCGTGGCCTGACCACAGAGGACCCTGACACTTTCCTATTTGAATTTGTTGTTATCTGCCGAACCTATGATGATAAAGATGATGAGAAAAAGTTAAAATTGTTTTCGTCTACCCTCAAGGATGCAGCATTACGTTAGTTCATGGGTTTACCTGGAGATAACATCACAACGTGGGCTCAGATGCAGTAGACTTTCAATGAAAAATATAGGGACTACTGTAGGTAAAAGGACACTAAAGAAGAGATTTTTAGGATGACCACAGGCCAGGATGAATCCTTAGAAGACTATGAAGAAATATTCTAGCTTAGTTACAAAAGGGCCAAGTGCACACTTGACCCTGAGTCACTAAAGTTGGTCTTGCTTAGAGGAGTAAGGGAAGATCTTCTCGATACCTTACATATGATATCACGAGGAGATGTCTACCAATTACCCTATGAGGACATTAAGACTATATTTAGAAACCATTCTAGGTCAGCCAGGAAAAAGGGTTGGGGTAGTCAACCTATGGCCAGTACATCATCCTCTAACTTATCCATCAAAGGTGAAATTGGAAATATGCTGGAAGATTTCCAAAGTGACATGATGCAAACCCTTGCCTTGCAATTAGACACCATGAACATCAAAAGGAAGCAAGAGGAAGTAGAGAGATCCTTGGCCATTTTTTTTCCTAGATCCACTAGGAGGCATCCTAGGAATGAATTTCCGTTAAACTGTATTCAGATTTGCTCAGTCTTTGAAGAAAACCACTCCGCAGACAAGTTCCCTTCTTTACCTAGACTCAAAGTTGTATATCAAGGAGTTGAAGGGGTCACTGAGAAGCTTTGCTACATCAACCAAAGGAGACCTCATGGGCCTAGACCATACCAGTAGGGTATGCAAGGGCCATCCCATGCATACTACAACCCCAACCAAGCCACTGCTATACCTTCTTGTGGATCCCCTATTCATTCCCTGGTCTACACCCCCTCCTTGGTCCTATGCATCTCAATATCAATCCCGACCAGCCAACCAGTCATTTCAACCTTATGTTCAGCGACAACATCAATGGAATACCCCACCCCAGGGGTGGAGGCCCCAATTCAACAATGTTCCAACCCTATTGCCTCCACCACCTACCCAACCACAACTTTTGCATTCTAATCCACCTAAGCAACCCCAGAAGCATGCCCAGCCAAATCTGAACCCAAACAATAGGCGGGCTCAACAAGCATACAGTGGAGAGACATCATACCCAGCTTATGCCTAGAAATCCAGGGGATCAACCTAAGATCTGGGAGAATTCTCCCAAACAACCAACCTCCCTCTCCACATAGGGAGGTTGAGGAAGAAATAGAGGAAAGCAACCTTAAAGTAAATCCACCCTTTCCTCAAAGATTAACCTAGCCACTCCAACCTACCCCAGAAGAAACTGAACTTCTGGGAGAATTGAAAAATTTATGTGTAAAGATCCCCCTTCTCCAGGCAATCAAAGATGTGCCTATTTACAATAAATTGAATAAGGAGAAGTGCTTCAAGCATCCAATAAGAATGAAAAGGGATGCCCCTACCATTAATTTCATTGGGCAGTTGTCTGACTTAACGCTGGGCCAGGTAATATGTCCAAAATATTTGGACCCTGGAAGCCCTGTAGTAGATGTGTACAGCAATGGCACTATTGTCCCATGCACTCTAATTGAGCTTGGGGTTGCCATTAATGTGATTACCATGGACACCATGCTCAAGCTCAACCTCCATGGGTCATTGAGAAAGACCACAACAATTCTGCAACTTGCAGACCGTTCCACAGTCACCCCTGAGGGAATTGTGGAGGATGTGATGGTCTCCATTGAAACCTGGGAATAGCCTGTAGATTTCCTAGTTCTCCAGCCTAAGGCTAAGCTTACTGGTTACCCTCTCATCCTTGGGAGGCCATGTTTATCCACAGCTAATGCTTACATTAGCTACAGAGCTGGGAATATGACCATCAAGAATGGGCATATGTCCAAACAATTAGTCATATACCCTTCTACTCAACCTTCTCTAGAACATGATTTACCTTTATGGTTGGAGGAGTAGGAAGAAGATGAGCTTTATTCTACCCAACTTTAGGATATGGAAGCAATCATAGGAGGAGGACAACAAGAGGAGGGTGACTTAATTAAACACCTGCTCCAAAGTCCAACTCCTAGTTCATTACCATTAGAAGAAGAAGTAAAGGAAACACTGAACAATCATCAAATTGACTTATGCTTGGCCAGTTCCAACCCACTCTGAATCAAAACTATAGAATTTGGCCCAGAGAAAACCTTGAAGATTAATCCATCTCTTTCTACTTTAGAAGAGGAACAGTTATTCAAATTGTTGAAAGAGAACCTCAAAGCCTTCGCTTGGAGCTATAATGAAATGGAGTACACCCCTTAGTGTGTACCCACCACATATACATCAAGGAAGGTTGCAAGTCAGTCAGGAAACCACAAAGGAGAATGAATCCATCCCTTAAAGACATCATCAAAGAAGAAATGCAAAAACTGTTAGATGCAGGGTTCATTTACCCTATCTCTGACAGTGGGTGGGTCTCTCCTTTAGTGTTAGTTCCCAAGAAGAATGGTAAGTAGAGGATTTGTGTCGACTATAGGGAGTTGAACAAAGCCACAAAGAAAGATCATTTTCCCCTACCCTTCATTGACCAAGTGCTAGATGGCCTGGCAGGGAAGAAGTTATTTTCTTTCCTAGATGGATTCAGTGGGTACAACCAAATCCAAGTCTGCCCAGAAGACCAGGATAAAACCACATTCACCTGTCCTTAGGGTAATTTTGCGTATAGGGTCCTTCCTTTTGGCTTATGCAATGCTCTTACCACTTTTCAGAGAGCAGCCTTGATTATTTTTGCTAAGTTAGTACATGATGTTGTAGAGATATATATGGATGACTTTACACCTTACGACTGTGATTTTCAAGAGGCCCTAACTAACCTAGGAAAATTATTACACAAATGCATTGAAATGAACCTGTCTCTTAGTCCAGAAAAATGTGAATTCTTAATGACTAAAGGGACTGTGCTAGGCCATTCCATATCTCAGCAAGGACTGCAGGTGGACCCAAACAAAATAGCCATCATCCAAAGGGTCCCACCTCCACAAAAGCAAATAGATGTTAGGATTTTCTTAGGGCTAGCTGGATACTACAGAAGGTTCATAAAGAACTTCAGCAAATTGGCCTCTCCTTTGTTTGGATTGTTGGCCAAAGATTGAGTTTATATGGTCAAAAAGTTGTCAAGAGGCCCTAGACATTCTAAAGGGTAAATTAATCACTGCACCAATCCTGAGAGGCCCAAACTGGGCCCTCCCTTTTCATATCCATGTTGATGCCTCACATAAAGCCATAGGAGCAGCCTTAGGTCAAGTATAGGAGAAATTGCCTAATGCCATCTATTTTACCATTAAAAACCTGTCAAAGGCTGAGTTAAATTATACTGTGACCGAAAAAGAACTCTTGGTTGTTGTACATTCATTGAAAAAGTCTAGGCATTATATTATAGGCTATCAAACATTTGTTCATACTTATCATGTTGCAATTAAATATTTAATGAACAAACCAAATATAAATGCTAGAATCATAAGATGGTAACTTTTATTGCAGCAGTTTGATCTAACTATTGTTGATAGGTCTGGTAAGAAGAATGTTGTTGTTGACTTTCTATCTAGGATGAATCTGCCTGCAGGTGACGAAGGAATTGTGGATGATCAATTACCAGACGAGCATTTGTTTGCTATCTCAGTTCTCTCCCCATGGTTTGTTGATATAGCAACTATTTGGTATCGGCACAGTTCCCACCAAACCTGCCCTCTAGAGAAAAGAGCAAGATAATCAGGAAAAGTTCCCCCTTCACTTGGATTGGGGGAAATTTGTTCAAACTTGGCCGAGATCAAATCTGTTATCACAAAATCAAGCACTGAAGGCTGCCAATCAGCAAGATTCTGTGTAACTATTTCAAACCAGGCTTTGGACTAAGGCTTAGCCTCCTTAGTCTGAGAGGGCTCTCTCACAGATTATGAATATTGACTAATGACAAGAAAAGATGGCTAACTCTTATAAGACACATGAAAAATAATCTGGCTGGACAACATTGAATTGATTCCCATTGGGCTTATGGAGTCTCTCATATCTCAGCAAACAAAAACACTATCTTTTCATAGAAATCAGGGCACTTTACATCTATATGTTCAAACATAACTTTGAAACCACAGTTTGCCAAGGCATACAGGAAGTCAGAGCATGATTCATGAGTTCTGAGTGATTATGCATTAACAAAACTGTAAAAGAACCTTAAAGAAAGAATACCATCACACATTTTAACAAGAAGATCCATTGTGAATCCTGAGAAGAAAACACAGTCATTTGCATTACTGAAATTTGTTTATACATAAACCAAAAACAGTCTTCTCCAAAACATCCAACCCCCATTACATCAAAGTCTAATCTATATATAGAGATACAACCTTAACCACTATGAGCTTCCTCCTCCAGCATGAGGGGAGCTCGAAGACTATTACTAATTACCCCTATCTACCAATTAACTAATTTATTAAATACATTAAGTGTTGACTGTAATTACAAAGAGTGCTAATTAAACTACATATCTAATTCTATCTTCCTCGTATCATGATCCTTCTTTGCTCTTGGACACCTGTCTCCTTTCAGTTTGGCCGAGATAACTAAGAATTGGATGCAATGAACAAGGTTAGCATTGGATACTGAATGCGCTGATGGTTCATTGATCATAAGAACAAACCCCTGTTTTTCCGGTCCTTGTCTCCCACCATCCTTCGAAAGTTAAGCAACATGTTCCCAGCTCTTTAATACCCCAAAATTTATGAGCATCACCATATTTCAGATGTGTTGGAGGCTTCGTTGATGGACATGTGTATAAACCAAAACAATACTCCTCGTATTCCATTTCTACCAAACCCTAACTGGTCATAAAGTACCTTTATAAAAGTTTTAACTTGAGAAAAAATATTTCACCTTTACAAAAAGGCACACTTGTCATTATCTGAATGGGTAGGATAGCCTCATGTGGTCTCCCTTATGTTCCTTAGGCGTTTCCTTCAAAAATTTACTGATCTTACCATTAAATTGTTTGTCTTCATCCAAAAACAGCACCTACAGCAGTTTCGTAGCGCGCTACGAAACTGCTGTTTTTGCTAAAACAGAGTGTATTTGCAGTAAGGAATTTTTTGCTTGAACTTCTAATTTTTTAAATCTTCTTTACAGGTGGCAGAGACATATATGTCTTCAAAACAATGGAGCTTTAACAAAATTTGCCAAAATTTAGAAAATGACCTCTCTCACCATCAATGAGCAGCTAGTTAACCTAGTTGTGCTTTTAAATTTGCAATCTCCCTCCTCAGGGCTTTGTTTTCAGCTCTTAGAGTCATGTTCATTTTACTGATGAATTTAGCTTGTTTAATAGCTGGAACTGTCCATGTATACACATCAGCCACTGAATCCACTTGACTCACTAGGTTTTTACTACCCTTTAACACAGCTCTTCGATAGTTGGCATACCTGACTGCACGCTCTCTAATGACATTCTTTGCTTTGGCAATTTCATCTTTTGTTGTCCCTGCTTGATTCTTTATGGCTATAACATTTCCTCCTTGGGTAATAATAACTTTTATGTTCTTGTCTTTATGCTTGACTGCCTCCACTGTTTTGGACAATACTTCAATTACCTCTGTTCTGGGCATCTTTACAACTTTCTCTCCTTTATGCACTTTCTCAGCTTCTCTAACTTGTTTCCTTGTAACCGGCCTTCGTGGTTTGAAAATAAACTCCTCACTAGGTTCATCAAACCTTAGTCTCTTCGAAGCTTTGGATTTCTTAGTGCTCTCCGGTGATGATTGAGTCAAATCAATATGCATGGGTTCAACATACACCGGTTCTACCTGTTCAAACTCAATGGCCTCAAGCAAATCACTTAAGCTGGCCTTTGATATTGGACTTTCCTCAACAGCTACTGATTTGCCCTTCTCTTTGCTTAATTGACTCCTTGTTTTAACTCTTGATACTCTTTCAGACCCACTTGATCCAGGTACATCTTTCTTGTGCTTAACCTTTTCCTTTGATGATGGCTGAGGTGGCTCTTTAAGAACCAAGGGCTTTACTGGTTTGTTCAACTGAGACTTGGTTTTCTTTTTATCCCTAGCCTCCTTTCTAAGCTCAGCTATTGTAGGTTCCTCCACTGATTCTTCTCTTTCTCTAACCGGCTGTGGGGTGAGGCCTGTCTTACTCTGGAAACCAGCCATATAGATGAAAGAATTCCAATCCCTACCAATTTTCTGAAGACCATCCAGCACTAACAGTTTGACTAGACCATGGTGAAATAATGATGTCTCACAATCATCCTTCCTCAATTGGACTTTGTCACACATCTTGCTGAGGCTACGAAACAAATAAAATGGAATATCTATGGATGCTTTACCAGTAAAATGCAGCAACAACTTAAAGTGATAGGAGTAAACCTTGTTATATCTACCCTCACAGGTTAAATACTTTTGAATACAAGTGAGGAGAAGAGCATAGTGCTCCTTAACATAATTTCTAGGCACAGCCTTTGTTAAATCCTCATTCACATGTGCCTCTTTCAAGAATTCTTTGCAGGGGTTCATATCAAATTTGAAGTTTTTAAACCACTCCTGCCCCCCTCTTGGAATCTCAGTTACATTAGCAATTGCCTCTGGGGATACTTGAAATTCTAACATAGATACTTTAGAATTTAAACCTGTAAAGTTCAAGGCAAACTCTTTTGTTACCTGAGAATGGCCACCCTGCAGCTTCTCACAGAAATTCCAACAGCCAGCATCCTTGAAAGCTTTCCTCACACCTTCATCTCTCAATGCAAGGTCCAATCCTTCAGGCTCTGTTCTTTGACATCTACCAGACCGATGCTCCTTCCTCTCCATTCCGCTTTCGAAATTCTTTGCACAGAGAATCACCACCAGCTTCAACTCAAATGGCAAATTCAAATTTTTTTTTTAAAACGCAGGCTCGCTTGTATCAGGCTCTCTTGAAAAAGAAACTCGGGCTTGTTTGCAATTCAAATATGTTATCATACAAGCTGGCCACTTTATGCATCATTAACAAACATCATAAAACACACATGCATGATAAAACCGTTTGAATGATTTTTATGTGTATGCCTACGAATCTATTGGTGGAGTGATGGCTCATAAGTGTTTGGGAGGTACGCCAACTGACAATAACCGGACTGACACAATGACTCATCCCCCAGACATGACCTTTTAAGAATCTGTGCTGCAAAATGCCCGAAACCGCGATTTCGTAGCGCAAATAGTTATAAATTAGCAGAATGCGCTGCGAAACGGCTGGATGCTGACGTGCTACGAAAAGGCTAAAACATAATTGCGCTGCAGAATCAACCAATAAGACTGCGCTGCGAAAATACGGAAAGGACCAGTGACATGTACAAGATAAGACATGGCTTATACAATCATGATGGAGGATGACCAACGGTATTTGAGAATGATTCACATCAAAACCTTTTAGAAACATGACCCCTAAGTAAGAAACATAGGACAAAAACCATTTGACACCCATTTTTGACAATGAACTTTGGACAAAAAATTATATACATGTGACTGTAGTTCTAGGTGATAACAAATCTTGGGAAGATGTGTAAGGGAAGAGGAAGTCTTTGACATCCTTTTGATCTGTCATGATGGGCCTTGTGGAGGTCACTTTGCAGCAAAGAGAATAGCATTCAAAGTGTTGCAAGCGGGCTATTATTGGCTTACTCTTCATAAGGATGTGAGGAAGCACATTAGTCATTATGATCGGTGCCAGAAGATTGGAAAACCTACTCCAAGAGATGAAATGCCCCTACCACCTCAAGTGACTTTCAAGCCATTTGACAAGTGGTCCTGTTGTGGCCACCAACAACCCCCATTTTTATTTAGTGTTATTACTAATACTAAATAAGTGGGGACCCTTAGTCAAAAAAAAAAATTAAAAAATGAAGTAGTGCTTATATTTATTTTTTAATAAAACTCACCATCATAAACTTAGGAAAATACCTTTGAAAAATCTAAAAAGCCTAAGTTTCATGATGACGAAAGTAAAGTCACTCCTTAAGAAATATCGCATCGCGCAAAGAATAATAGGATGCTTTCTTATAAGCCAAGATCTAAGATTGTGAGATTGCGATGTGAGATTACACACTAAAAACATATATCGCATTGCATGCCTTAAAACGCACTCACGCTTGAAAACCACAAAAACGCCGATATGCGATGTCACATATCGCAAAATCGCATTTCGCATAAAAACACATCAACACAAAATGATATTGCGATATTGCGACCAAGCGATCTTGTGATAAAGAGCTGAAGCGACCTTATGACAGAGCAGCACAATGATATTGCAATAATGTGATGCAGCGATCTACGATATTGCGAAGCAAATCGAAATATCGCCCCATCGCAAATCTTTCAGGCTCGTTATTCGAGAAAGTTTTTTTATATAAACCAAGAACTGGTCATGCGCTTTAATGCTAATTAATGAGTTACTTGCCAGTTGTTAATAAAATATGGTTTTGTGTTTATCAAAGAGCCAGTTCACGTAAGGTGGCTTGTTTTTGCATATCTTCAGCATTTAAATCTTTCCTGTGATTATTCCTTATCATTACTCTCACCTCACTTGTAAACTGCAGGAACGAAAAACAAAGAAATATACAAGATACTATGGGGAGGAAAGGCAAAGCTCCGATGTCTGAAGATAAAGAAATGGCACCCTCGTATACAGACACCGCCTGCAACAGAGACGTGGGTATTACCACTTGGGAAGACATGTATAATCTATTTAAGAAAGAGAATCCCGAGATAATGGAGGTTACGGCTACGACAAGTTCACAGGGGTCCTCTGAGGCATCAGTTGCAGATTTAGCTTGGTCATTCTTGCATTGGATAACGGCAAGGCCCAAAATTCTCCCATACATAGACATGGTTAAATGGATAATGGATAGTGTTGATATCAGAAATGAACAGTTTAAGACTCAAGGTCAAGAGCTTAAGGAATCATTATTTTTACAGATTTTTAACTTTATATCCGCTAAAAGAAAAAAGCGCAAAATGCGAAAAACGCATCAAGGAAGCCCGGATCAAGAAACGGAAACAGTGTCCGATGCGCGATTAGATGAGAAAAATTTGTAAAAAAGGAAAGCTTATAGTTTCTCAGTTACCTGCAAACCCAAAAAATTTCAAGAAAGCAACAATAGAAACAAACTGGAGACAAAAGGCTCAAGAGAAGGCAGAAGGAATCCAAAGGTTAACCAAGTTGAATTGGGATTATTACTGGGCATACTTGGTAAAGCCACGCAGCCAGTGTATGACTCTCAAGTGCATCATCAATTCTGCCGAAAATATGGCGCCAACTCTCGCCGATTTTGTTTTCTTAGCACAGCTAAAATCAGAAGTCGGCCAGCCGACTCTTCTCAAACAGATGCTGAATGCTTGTGACTTCAAGGAGCAAATACAAAAGTAGTTTTAATTTTAGATTCAATTTTTAGTTTTAATTGTGTTTTAATTTCTTGAAATGAGGATGGTCATTTAAACTGCATCCTATATTTTTGTAATAAGTTATTTTTAGATTTAGTTAGTAGTATTTAAACCCTTCTCATGCATTTAGAGAAGGGTCCTGAAATTTGTCAAAAGCTTGTCCTCAGAACATGCACTTTTGCACCCTCCGAGGAGGTTTTGATGAATGAATGCAACAAGGTTTGTTGATTTTTTGCATTTAATATCTGCTACTGATGTTGCACTTCTTTACTCTTAGTGGATGTTGGATTGAGAAGAGATAAATCATTGTCGCTTGAAGCTCATGAGTAGGACTAGTTATAAATGGTGCTTCTATCTCTTAACTATTTCTGCCTTTGTGTTAAAGTGATATTCATGTTCAGTTGTTTATATATTAATGCATGAATGCTTGAGTTGTCATTTGGCATTTTTGTTCAGTGATAGCTATTTATTTATGCTTAATGTGTGAATAGCTTATTGTGCAATATGTTTTTCACAACTGTTTCGTCTAACTTTTTATGCGAAGTGGTTTATCTGTATTGAATTCTTTTCTTATGACAGTTGAATGATCTTTATTACCGATTCTTATTTGAAATCATTTTAGATCGCACAACAAAAATATTATACCCCGGGTTAGTATAGATTTAGATATTTCTGTTTATTAGAATACAATTTACATGTCATTAGATTAGAGTTAGAATTAGAGCATCTTAATTAGGAACTGTTAGATCAGAAATATCAAATTCTACACACACACACATAAATTGGGAAACTGGTCCCATATCCCCATTCGGACCTGCTATACCAAACGGAAAAGGAGCTGCCAACCAAGGTGCGGACTAGGCAGGTATCCCCCTTGTTGTAGACCTGATTTTCGGGGCTTTAACATATTTGGCACTAGAGGAGGGCCTCCGAACTGTGAATGGAAAGTAAATCTAAATCTAAATACCATTCTGAGAGTAAATCGCCCTCACCATCTCCCCCGACTTCTCCATCGCATTTACAATCCTTAAATCCAGAGCCATAATTCATTGAATCAACAGCCGCTGCTACAAACCCTGATATTTCGGAACAATATACTATTGAACCTCCTGAAGTTGAATCTTTGATTCACAAACTTCAGCGATTTTCTATATCTCCTCAAAAATCTGATAAATCTCAAGGCAGCATGACTTCGCAATATAACCCTGCTCATCCCTTGACCAGATTAAAGAGTGAAAAGTTTGGTGTTCAGCCAACTGAGTTACCTCTACCTACTAGGAAGAGAGCAAGAAAGTCTCCTAAAGAATCTGATAGTGAGACTCTTTCATCATCATCATCCATCTCAACTTCTTCACTGCGAAGTCAACCATCCACTCCTCCACTTCAGATCATTGTCCATCAGCCCACTAGAACTCCCACAACTCCTTCTCAACCATCTGGAGTCGTAATATCCTCATCTTCTCAACCGCAAGGATCATCTTCTGCACTTTCCTCTGTTAGTAGTTCAACAATGGCCCAATCTCCATGGAACAACCCAGAGGCAGTCTTAATGCCTGCACCCTTGAGTCAGATACTGGCCCATCTTGAAAAATGGCTGCCTAAGTTTAATCGTGAAGCAGGCATGCTAGCGGAAGAACATATAAATAACTTTATGTTATCCATAAATCTCAATGGAGTTACCAACGAAGACGTCATTGTTCGACTTTTTCCTTATACTCTGCAAGGAACATCCAGATCATGGTATTTCTCATTACCATCTGGATCTATTACTAGTTGGGACATATTCCAAGAACAATTCCTGACCAAGTTCGGTGATGACAGGTGTACGGCGACACTGATCAATGACTTGTCTAACCTTAGGGCCGAGTCAAGAGAACCTATCAAAGATTTCAACTTACGTTTCAATAAAATCTTAAACAAAATTCCTACTGCTTCCCAGCCTAGCGAAGAAGTGCGAAGTGAATGGTATATAACTGCTTTACCATCAAACATAGCAATCTTTGTTGATAGGGCTAACAAGACAACTTTAGCTGAAAATATGAAAGAAGCAATAGCAGTAGAGAAATGTATCATAGCCCTTGAAAAGAAAACCGCTATAGATGAACGGAAACCCAAGAAGGTTACTTTCAAAGAAGATCCCAAGAAAAAAACAATCGAAAGATCCATTCGATTTAGAAGGATTGCAAAAAGTTTTGAAAACCATGTCTAACGAGATGGTCGACATCAAGAAACAAGTGGCAGAAACTTCTTCGAAAAAGCCATATAGAACTTTCAAAAGAAACCCTTCAATTGATTCAAAGCCTCCCAATGCTATTACAAACGCTGAATCCAAAGAAGAAGAAGAGGAAATTACTACTGAAGAGCAAACTGATGAAGAAAAAGTTGTAGAGTTACAAGGAATGTGGGATTTCATACTCCCACATGAAGAGGATCAAGAAGCATCCGCGGTTAGTACACGAAGTAGAAATCAACTTGATCCTCCTCAAACTACCCCTAAGCCAAAGAGCGCAAGCTCAATGACTAAGGATAAAGTCTCAGCCAAGAAAACGACACCTAAAGCGACTCAAACCAACCCAGTCCAAACAGATTCATCAACTCCATCTAAAACGCTGATCGTTTCGGATGAAATGGAGTACAATATTATAGAAGATATGAAAAAGACTAGGGCCAACATCACTCTTTACGAAATGAACAAGTTAAAGCACCAGCAAAAGATACTGTTGAAAGAATTACATGCCGTGTCAGTTGCACCTTTGCCTGCCACTTTACTTTCTCAAGCTTCCCATAACATGGGAAGACCTCCAACTAATGTGACTAACAAGATTGATCCAACTGACATCGCTTTAATTGGAGGAAGATCAAGATCTCATACTCCCCCGTTTCTTCTTACTTATGAAATTTTCAATAAAAATGTACATAATTGCCTAGTGGATTCGGGAGCTTCATCGAATATTTTACCAAAGTCAATATGCACAAAATTGAATGTTCAACCGCAGAAATCTGTTGTGCGCATAGTTCAGCTAGATCGATCGCAAGTCGAAGTAATTGGTGAATTAAATCAGGTAACCATAAGGCTATCATCCAACCCAAAGGTATGTCAAGTTATCGACATTTTAGTTGCCGATATTCCAGAATTTTATGGCTTAATTCTTAGCAGAGATTGGTCAAAAAAACTTCATGGATACTTTGCAACTGACTAGTTGCACATGTGGCTGCCTTACAATGGTAAACCAAATCAAATAAAAGTTGAACAAGAAAGACATCAGTAGTACATAGTAATGGAGCTGGAAGGGGAGAATGAACTGGTAGCATATAACAATACTATTATTGGCAATTACTCAGTGGATTCTTTCCTAGGGAATTTTAATGCTCATACGTCACCTTATTTAGAACATTCTTTTGTATCCCAAGTTGAAAACTTTTCTCAAACGGATAGTTCAAAATGTATTAATTTTATAGATAGTCCTGTAAATAAATCTTTATTTTGGAAATTATTTTTTGATGGTTCTAAATCTAACGAAGGAGCAGGAGCAGGATGCATGCTAGTTAGTTCAGAAGGAGATAAAACCATGTTAACTTGCAGACTCGAATTTGATTGCACCAACAATACTGCAGAATATGAGGCTTTAGTCCAAGGGTTGTACAAAGCAATCGGATTAGACGTCAAATACCTCCAAGTTTTCGGAGATTCTGAAATTGTAGTCAGACAGGTACGTAATACTATACATTGTTTATCAGGTCATCTAAAACATTATCAATCTTTAGTTCAAGATCTGACTGAACACTTTATAGCATTTAATATTTCATCAATTCCTAGACTCCAGAATGCTAGTGCAGACCTTTTAGCCAACGTAGCTTCCAAGCTCATTCCTTCAGAAGATTTTAGCCCTGACCGATTTTCAGTAGAGTTAATTTTTAGACCATCTATTCCTGATAACATTACAAATTGGAGCATTTTCAATGATGATCCTGATATCGTGAGTTTCCTTACATCTGAAGGATCCTACATCAATCAAATAATTGATGAAGACCAACATGACCAACAATTGCAACAAGATAGTACAAACAATGTTATACCTAAGTCGGTAGTTAAATTAGAAGACCTTTATGATTTAAAAGATCGGTTTAAAAGATCCAACAATTCAAAACTCCTAAGTTCAACTTTGAACTACGAATTAGTAAATCTAGGAACCAATGCTAAACCACAGAATATCAACCTAGGCCTTGGCCTAACTCCTAAAGAAAAATTAGCATATATCCGTCTTTTGAGACAATACAAAAGTGTCTTTGCTTGGAACTACGATGAACTCAAAACATACGACACTTCCATCATCCAACATACTATTCTAATGATCGACGATGAAAAGCCTGTCCAACAAAAGTTGAGAAAGATCCATCCCAATTTAGAAAACCAGATCAAAACTGAACTCAATAAGTTATTGAAAGCCAAAATAATTTTTCCTGTTAGACAATCTAAACGGGTTTCCAATATGGTACCTGTTAGAAAGAAAAACAGAGATATTAGAATCTGCATTGACTTTTGAAATCTTAACAAAGCCTGCCAAAAGGATAATTTTCCTTTACCTCCCATGGAACAGATACTGCAGGAAGTTGCGGGCTCAGAATTAATGTCATTCTTGGATGGATTCTCAGGGTACAATCAAGTGTTGGTACATCCCGATGACCAATTAAAAACCACATTTAGAACTAAATGGGGCACATACGCATATCAAAAGATGCCATTTGGTCTGATCAACGCGGGTGCCACATTTCAGAGAGCCATGGACATCGCGTTCAAAGGGTTAGTTAATAAATCAGTGGTAATCTATTTGGATGATATAACTATATATTCCAAGAAACGAAACAATCATCTCAGAGATTTAAAACAAATCTTCCAATGTTGTCTAAGGTATGGAATTTCGCTAAACCCGAAAAAATCTTATTTCGCATTAAGGGAAGGAAAACTTCTAGGATTCATAGTGTCAAAATCTGGAATTCACATTGATCCTGACAGAATCAAGGAGATTTCTGAAATATCCCTACCTCACAACAAAAAAGCCATGCAATATTTTCTTGGCCAGATCAACTTTGTAAAGAGATTCGTACCAGATTTTTCAAGAATTGTGTCTCCTTTAGAAGCAATGATTAAAAAGAACGCATATTTTAAATGGGGCCAAGACGAACATGAGGCATTCAATCTGATCAAACAAGCAATTATTAATGCTCCATCTTTAGCAACTCCCAATTTTTCAGAGCCTTTTATTTTATACACATTTGCCTCTGACAGATCATATGTTGCGATACTCACTCAAGCTAATCAAGAAAAGGCGGAGGTCCCAATTGCTTTTTTCGGTTCCAATTTACAAGGAGTTGAGTTGAATTATTCAGATGTGGAGAAACAGGCTTACGCCGTTTTCAAAGCAATTAAATATTTCAGACCCTTTCTACTCAAAACCCATACGAAAATTATAGTATCGTTTCTAGCGGTAAGAAATATTTTAGTGCAAAAACATGTGGGTGAGAAAAGAGACAATTGGGTTACTGCCTTACAGGAATATGACGTAGAAATCAAACTAGAAACTATTGTAAAAGGTCAAGGCTTTTGCAAAATGTTGGCCGGAGCATCGCTTATGTCTGAAAATCCATCTGCAGAAATACAAATGTGTGAGGTAAGCCTAAACTATGTTGATTCATTATATGTCGATATCATTTATTATCTAAAGAATGGATATGCTCCTTCACACCTCGATCATACCAAG
Organism: Pinus tabuliformis; assembly: GCA_031772625.1. Taxonomy (NCBI): domain Eukaryota; kingdom Viridiplantae; phylum Streptophyta; class Pinopsida; order Pinales; family Pinaceae; genus Pinus; species Pinus tabuliformis. The sequence goes on from CM062817.1 coordinate 1,696,836,399, forward strand.
AAAAGAGCTCTAAGGTTGAAAGCCAAACAATATCAGCTCATGAATGATGTTCTTTTTAGAATAAATTATGACTCTGTTCTTCTTAGATGTCTTGAGAAATCTGAAGCTAAAAAAGTTTTGCAGGAACTCCACGATGGGCCAGCAGGCAGACACTACGCTGGAGATACTACTGCTCACAAAATCTTACACGCAGGCTATTACTGGCCCACATTATTCAAAGACTCACATAGCTACGTGAGGAAATGTCAAGTCTGCCAAACCGCTGCTGGGAGACAAAAGAAACCATCTTTGCCACTACAGCCAGTCAACATTGAGCAACCTTTCGATCAATGGGGATTGGACATAATAGGTGACATCGTTTCTCACTCTTCTAAATAACATAGATATATCCTTACAGCAACAGACTACTTAACTAAATGGGTAGAAGCAGTTCCACTCAAGACGGCTAATGTTGAAAATATCATCGAGTTCATAGATCAATTTATTATCACCAGGTTTGGTTTGCCTTCCACTTTAATGTTTGACAATGCATCATACTTTTCTGGAAATGCAATGACTGAATTCACACTTAAAAGGGGTTTCAAACTTAAATATTCTACCAAATACTACCCGCAGGGCAATGGGTTAGCTGAGTCTACAAATAAAAATCTAATCAGGATTATCAAGCGAACCATTGACCAAAATCATAAAAATTGGCATAAATCTTTAATATATGCTTTATGGACAGACCGAATAACGCAGAAAGCCTCCATCGGCACTTCTCCCTTTAATTTAGTTTATGGGAAAGAAGTGGTTCTTCCAACGCATCTGGCAATTCCCTCTCTAGCCTTAGTTCAATATATTGATGAAGCACCAACTTCTTCCTTACAGCTAAGGCAGCATGAGATAATCAAGTTATAAGAACAACGAGAACAGGCTAAGAAAACTCATGCTCATCATCAAGCATTGGTAAAAGCCTCTTTTGATTCGAACATAACGTCCAGAAAAGACTTTCAAATGGGAGATCTAGTTTTAAAATGGGACAAAGCTCACGAAGAAAAGGGAAAACATACAAAATTTCAACGAATGTGGCTTGGTCCTTTTCAAATCCTAGAAGTCATAGGTCCGTCTACTTTCATGCTACAGGATTTAACAGGGAAAAGATATTCTTTACCTGTTAATGGTCAGATACTCAAGAAATATTTTCCATAGAAGATCATTCTTCTATTTTGTAGAATAGTTGTTTTTCTTTTTATAATAAAACCAGTTGTGAATGGTTACATTAGGGATTTACGAAAAAGACACCAATTCTCTTTCAGATTCTGATTTTTCGCTTGTATAAATAGCAAATCTTTTAGAAAATTGATCTTTATTATTGAAAGACAAAGTTAAAGACTCTAGCCTAGAAATGATACTAGTTTCAACTTCGTAAAATTTGATGAAAACAACCTTTAGTGAGAAATTGTTTTATATCAGTGCAATGAAAGGTATCAATAACAAAATAAAGATTCTCTGTAGAACAGCTCTTTCCAAAAACTCTATTATTGTCGTCCAGAGCTATCTTAAGGAAACAATGACTTCCTCCCTACTAAGGAAATCACAACTTTCAGAGGAACAATCCAAGGATGCACTTTATCTTAAAGAATGAGAGGTCTCATCACGAGCCGGCTTATCATAATCACAGATATTATAACTTGCTGAGTTTGCCAATACTGCATACCACAACAGGGCAATGACTCAAGATTGTTGCAATCAAAAGGCAAGGGGTCTCATCACGATCCAGCTTGTTCAGCAAAGTTATGAATCAAGTGAATGGCTGTGTCATAAATTGGCTATCAAACCAAGACATTTTTCTTTAAGAGTAAAAGAAAATGAAAGAAATAAGTGTGGATGTGGATTCTTCTTTGGGAATTTTAGGTTTCTTTAAGTAGGATACAGGATCATTGCTGGGTAACAGGTAACCCTGTCGAGGCTATAAACACCTCCTAGCAGCAGAGGCTCTACCTATGACAAATGAGCATATTTAAAACTGGTTTACAGAGGAGACTTTGTTTTATCTTTACAAACCAAGTAATGATTGATGAAAATACAAGGACTAGCTTGAGGAAGCAAATAATCAAAGTTGAAAATAGTTGAAACAAAATGTCATTGACAGGTTAAAGCATAATGTACTTTATCTTTCTATAATAAAGTTTAACTTTCTGGAAAATTTTCTGTTTTGGAAGTTTAGAAAATTCAATAGAAAGACAGAGATAACTGGTTCTTCCAAGTGAATCGCCAATTGTTGTGGCCACCAACAACCCCCCTTTTTATTTAGTGTTATTACTAATACTAAATAAGTGGGGACCCTTAGTCAAAAAAAAAAAAATGAAGTAGTGCTTATATTTCTTTTTTAATAAAACTCACCATCATAAACTTAGGAAAATACCTTTGAAAAATCTAAAAAGCCTAAGTTTCATGATGAGGAAAGTAAAGTCACTCCTTAAGAAATATCGCATCGCGCAAAGAATAATAGGATGCTTTCTTATAAGCCAAGATCTAAGATTGCGAGATTGCGATGCGAGATTACACACTAAAAACATATATCGCATCGCATGCCTTAAAACACACTCACACTTGAAAACCACAAAAACACCGATATGTGATGTCGCATATCGCAAAATCGCATTTCGCATAAAATACATCAACACAAAATGATATTGCGATGTTGCGATATTGCGACCAAGCGATCTTGCAATAAAGCGCCAAAGCGACCTTACGACAGAGCAACACAATGACATTGCAATAATGCGATGCAGCGATCTGCGATATTGCGAAGCAAATCGCAAAATCACCCTATTGCAAATCTTTCAGGCTCATTATTCGAGAAAGTTTTTTTATATAAACCAAGAACTGGTCATGCGCTTTAATGCTAATTAATGAGTTACTTTCCAGTTGTTAATAAAATATGGTTTTGTGTTTATCAAAGAGCCAGTTCACGTAAGGTGGCGTGTTTTTGCATATCTTCAGCATTTAAAGCTTTCCTGTGATTATTCCTTATCATTACTCTCACCTCAGTTGTAAACTGCAGGAACGAAAAACAAAGAAATACACAAAGCAGTATACAAGATATTATGGGGAGGAAAGGCAAAGCTCTGATGTCTGAAGATAAAGAAATGGTGCCCTCGTATACAGACACCGCCTGCAACAGAGACGCGGGTATTACCACTTGGGAAGACATGTATAATCTATTTAAGAAAGAGAATCCCGAGATAATGGAGGTTATGGCTACAGCAGGTTCACAGGGGTCCTCTGAGGCATCAGTTACAGATTTAGCTTGGTCATTCTTGCAATGGATAACGGCAAGGCCCAAAATTCTCCCATACATAGACATGGTTAAATGGATAATGGACATTGTTGATATCAGAAATGAACAGTTTAAGACTCAGGGTCAAGAGCTTAAGGAATCATTATTTTTACAGATTTTGAACTTTATATCCACTAAAAGAAAAAAGCACAAAAGGCGAAAAACACATCAAGGAAGCCCGGATCAAGAAACGGAGACAGTTTCCAATGCTGAGAAAAATTTCTAAAAAATGAAAGCTTCTAGTTTCTCAATCACCTGCAAACCAGAGTTGAACTGGGATTATTACTGGGCATACTTAGTAAAGCCACGCAGCTAGTGTATGACTCTCAAGTGCATCATCAATTCTGCCAAGAAGATGGCGCTAGCTCTCGCCGATTATGTTTTCTTAGCACAACTAAAATCGGAAGTCGGCCAACCGACTCTTCTCAAACAGATGTTGAATGTGTGCGACTTCAAGGAGCAAATACAGAAGTAGTTTTAATTTTAGATTCAATTTTTAGTTTTAATTTTGTTTTAATTCTTGAAATGAGGACGGTCATTTAAACCCCGTCCTGTATTTTTGTAATAAGTTATTTTTAGATTTAGTTAGTAGTATTTAAACCCTTCTCATGCATTTAGAGAAGGGTCTTGAAATTTGTCAAAAACTTGTCCTCAGAACATGCACTTTTGCACCCTCCGAGGAGGTTTTGATGAATGAATGGAACAGGGTTTGTTGATTTTTGCATTTAATATCTGCTACTGATGTTGCACTTCTGTACTCTTAGTGGATGTTGGATTGAGAAGAGATAAATCATTGTCGCTTGAAGCTCATGAGTAGGACTAGTTATAAATTTTACTTCTATCTCTTAACTATTTATGCCTTTGTGTTAAAGTGATATTCATGTTCATTTGTTTATATATTAATGCATGAATGCTTGAGTTGTCATTTGGCACTTTTGTTCAGTGATAGCTATTTATTTATGCTTAATGTGTGAATAGCTTATTGTGTGATATGTTTTTCACAACTGTTTCGTCTAAATTTTTATGCGAAGTGGTTTATCTGTATTGAATTCTTTTCTTATGACAGTTGAATGATCTTTATTACCGATTCTTATTTGAAATCATTTTAGATCGCACAACAAAAAGATTATACGCCGGGTTAGTATAGATTTAGATATTTCTGTTTATTAGAATACAATTTACATGTCATTAGATTAGAGTTAGAATTAGAGCATCTTAATTAGGAACTGTTAGATCAGAAATATCAAATTCTACACACACACACACATAAATTGGGAAACTGGTCCCATATCCCCAGTCGGACCCGCTATACCAAACGGAAAAGGAGCTTCCAACCAAGGTCCGGACCAGGCGGGTATCCCCCTTGTTGTAGACCCGATTTTCGAGGATTCAACAGGTCCATGGACTGCATTGGGCCTATCAATCCTCCTTCAAAGAAAAAACAACACATTATTGTGTGCATTGATTACTTGACTAAGTGGGCTGAAACCAAGGCAACAAAAGAAAATGTGGTTGAGTTCCTAAGGGAGAATATATTCTACAAATTTGGGTACCCTAGAGAGCTATTCACAGACCAAGGTAGCCAGTTTACCTCCAGCATGATTGAAGAACTGCTCAAGCATCACAAAATCAAGCATAGGACCTCCACTCCTTATCATCCACAAGCTAATGGGCAAGTGGAGGTGACCAACAGAGCACTGAGGAACATCCTAACCAAGGTAGTGAATAGCAGCAGAAAGGATTGAGCAGAAAGACTAGTTGAGGCCACCTGGGCCTATAATAGAACGTGGAAGACCACCACTGGATTTACACCCTATGAGCTATTCTATAGGAAGAAGGCTTCGTTGTCCATTTTATTTGAATATAATACATTGAGGATGGCAGCCCAACTAGATCTGGATCTCAGTCATGCACAGAAAGAAATATTGTTCCATTTGAATGGCTTAGATGAATTCAAAATGCAGGCCCTCCTACATACAGAGATAGTTCAGCTTCAGAGGAAGATCTGGCATGACAAGCACATCAAGGAGAAGCAATTTCAAGAAGGAGACTGGGCATTGTTATATGATTCCAGGTTTAAATACTTCAAGGGCAAGCTAAGGACAAGATGGCTCGGACCTTATGTGGTGGAAAGATGCCATGACAATGGTTCAGTGCAAATCATAACTATTGATGAAGAAGCCATTCCATTACTAGTTAATGGACATAGATTGAAAATTTACAAGAGACCTTTATCAAGACAAGAGTTCATTGAGAACATTAATAAGACGGTGATGACAGTGGAGCAAGTTCCAACTCCTCCCTCATTCGGTCACTGAAAAAGGGAAAAAAAGAATAAGGGTTCAGGTGAAAACCTCTATGAGGCACCTGAGCCGCATATTTGGGTTGAAAACCTCATGAGGCAGCCCAAGGATGAGAAAAATGAAAAGGATAAGAAGATCCCTGGGTGAAAACCTTCCTTGAGGTGCCCAAGGCAGATATCTAGGGTGAAAACCTCTCTGAGGCAGCCTAGGTGTTTTGTTTAAAATATATATATATATATATATAAACCATAATTGTTATGTGCAGGTGGGTGAGAAATACAACTAAGGAGAAGAGAGAAGATCCAAAGGGAACCCTGCCTCACATATATTTCATCTCCTCCACTCCTTACCAATGCATCCCTCCATCAATTCTATTGTTTTTCACTTCATTGCTTCCATTCAGGTGAAGATTGTGTTTTCTAACATAATCACCTCAACCATTACCATCATCCCTGCATCCACATACACTCCTACTCCCTTTGTCCATTCATTACAGCATCCTCACAGCACCATCCAGCAACATGATCAATAATTCTAAGGAAGACACCAAACATTGCCAAGTGGTAATCCAAGATCTCCACAGCAGCAACAGCATCAGATCTAAGAGCTCCACAGCAGCAGCAACATTAGATCCAAGAGCTCCACAGCAGTAGCAACAACATCATATCTTCAATCACAGACACCTGCAAAAGCTAATAAACCATCAGTAGACAGGAGAGGAGGAAGAAGAATGACCATCAACAGCACCTATGATATTTGACAACTGCAGCATGGCATCAAGACCACAGGTAAGCATCCTACTCACTCACTCATATGCATCATTTGATCAAAAGTTGTAAATGTTAAGAGGTAGTTCGTTTATAAGTGAAAAGGTGGCAAAAAGGAAGTTCTTTAGTAAGTTAAAAGAGAATGCAAGAGTCCATAGATACAGTATTGTTATGGCAACCATTTGAGAATGTTTGAAGACTCAAGATTTGGGGTAGAAACACCAGTTCACCAAAGACTCAGCATACCCTATTTCTTGATGCAATCACTCATAGACTCCAACAAAAAAGTAAAGGAAGGGAATTCCCAACAATTGGCTCACCATGATTTGATCAGAATCCTCATTGAGGATGCCCTCCAAAACCTCAGGATCCCTATGAAATGGTTAGTCTTCAGAGACTTACCAACAGAGGATGACATCAAAACCCTCATCTATGATGTTAGTTCTTCTGTTAGTGAGGAGGAGGCAAAACAAGAAGATGATACAAAGCTAGATGGGATGAGATGAATAAAGAAGAAACTAATATGGAGGACCATGCTGAAACACAAGGAGGATGATGCTGAAACATAGGAAGAAACTAATGGAGATGAGAAAGAACAGCAAAAGGAAGAAGATAAGAAAAACAAAGAGGACAGTTGTAGGAAAAGGAAAACCAGCTAGCATGTATGGCCAGCCTCTCCTTGGAGGCCATCTAGTGTAGGACGTTAGCTAAATCCTATGCTCTTTACCTCAGAGAACAATGGCTGCAATTTCAGATTAAAACAGTAGCACAAAGGAGCACCATGACATTTCAGGACTGCAGACAATTTATTGATCTTTGTGATCAAAGTGCACTAAAGGACGCGGCCAAAATGGTTGATTTTTACTTGCATAACATGGTGCTCACAGACATGAATAATTGGGATCCTAATGCAAAGCTAGGAGATCTACAATTAATGACTTTGGCATCATGGCTAAACCATGAGAAGTCAAGCGCTGTAGAGATGAAATAATATTAGCCAGAGAGCAAAATGAACCTCTTTTCATCAAAGCTAAACAATCAAATCCCATGGCCTTACTCATCACCCATAGTCTAATTGCAAATGATCCTCAGCTAGCACTTAGATATCTTGTTGCCCAAGGGCAAGAATTTCACATTTTGAGGATATATTTAAGCTGCTAAGAGATCATAATATACATTCCTGATAAATGAAATGGAACACATTGCCACATAGTTTGAAGATTAGAGAAAATAAGAAGAGGAAAAGAGGCAGTGGGAAGAAGCATAAAGGAAAGCAGGCTTCTATGAACAAGAATAAGAGACCACAGCAGAAGCATGGGATGTCAGAGAGGCTACCAGAGCCACTAAGTTGCTCAGAGGATGAGCAACACTTTCAGTAGGTGGGTGATGATGAGCCTCATTATTGAGTAATTATATGGGCCTTAATTGGCCTTAATTCACCTCCTAGCTTAGTCAAACCAACTATTCTCCCAACTTACTGCATACTTTTGATTATATTTTGTTTATGAAATGAGTTAGAGTTGGATATTTGGCTTTATGGTCTAATGTGCATATAATGCAGGAATAAAGGATAAGAGCAAGGAGAAATGCAGGTATATAGGATAAAAGCAAAGAGCTATAGCAAAGACTTTGGTCAAGACTTGAATGAGACAAGGTAGAAGAATTATAGGAGGTTAATCCTCCTCATCTACTACCCCTCCATTCGAATATTCCTCCATCAGCTCAGAGTGAAAACAACCACATCATGAGAACTAAAAGATAGCCAACCAAGTGAAAAGGACAAAAAAAAAGGTTTATTTTGAGTTGGGAGCCAAACCACCCTAATTTGGAAGGAAGTTGTTGGAGACTTCATATGTATAATTAGAGAGGCTTAGGACCTCATTAGGATTCAGACTTCTATTGTAAAACTCTGTTTTATTTCTTAGCTGCAAAGACTTGTGATAGTTTGCTCTGTAATCCATGGTTTCTATAATAAGAATGAGTTTTTTTTATGCCAGATCTGAGTTAACTTCGAGGGTTGAAGCTCTTAGGATAGGGCTTGACCCAGGCAGCCAAAGTTCCTCTTTACTGAACATGTCTGTTAACATAGATTTATGTTCATTTGCTTAAGTAGTTTCATGGCTTTCTGTTCATTTGCCCAAGTAGTTTTCTAGTTCTGATTCAATTGTTTAAGTAGCTTTATGGTTCTGTCCATCTATGTTGTGCTTCATTTTACTGTCACTTGTGCTTTATTTTAGTTCACAGGTTAGTTATGAGAAAAAGATCACTATCAGGTTGTGCGCAGGTGTCTCGGCCTAATCTCCTCCCTCTGGGACCATGGTTTGAGAAAGGGATCCTTCAGCTACCCCAAAAAAAAAAGGTTTCTCGTTCTTGCATGAGCTATAGAGTTTTTCGTTTGATGCAGTTACTTGTTCACCTTCACTGGTTTCCTCTGTCATTTTCATTTGAAACCGCCTCCAACATGTTCCTCACACATCGCTTCCTCGTCGTCCGATCACCAAAAAACCTTCACAATCACCGTCTGATTCACTATTTTCCCCAACTGTTGCCTCGTGTGGAGTCCACCACTCACTTTATGAACTTTAAGTCCCCACCGTCGATCTGCCTTGCCTGATCCGATGACTGTCGCTTCACCCGATCGCCAACTAGCTTGGCTAATCTCCACTGTTGATCAGTCCCGCCTGATCCAACGGCTATCGCGCCATATCATGTGGATTTATGTTTAACCGTTATCTGCCTGAGAGCAAGCGAAATGAGTGTTTTTCCCGTGCTATGTGTTGCGAGGGCACACGAAATACAGCTTATCGCCTTCAAAACTCGCTCCACCATTTCTACACGTTTCTTTTTTCCTACGATCTAATCTCTGTCATCCATCTGCCAGCTAGCCTCATCTGTCCATCTCTTGACTTCACCCGCGTGATAAGATCTCAGCCATTCATCTCATTTTAACCTCATCCGTCCATCTCTTGACTTCACCCACGCAATAAGATCTCGGCCATTCATCTCCTTTATTAACTTGATTCATCCATCCATTCGCTTAATTCTTCACAATACGATCTCGACCGTCCATCTTCTGTTCATTGATCGATCCAACGGTCCCTATGCGTTACTGCATCCTTACGTCCTCATTTCATTAATTTCAACGTCTGATCGCTCTTCTGCGTGAAAACCAATTTAGCCTAAGTTTCTTTGCCACACCTTAGTATAGTTTAATGCTCTTTACTTCTACAAATTAGATAACAGCTTTATATTAGTGATTATTTTAGTAATTTTGCTTAACATAGTTGTTTAAATTGGTTAGTTAGGTTATGGTTTAGCATTTCATGCTATCTTCTTCATTTCTGTACTAGAGTAGCTCTCTCTTAGAATAGGTGTGCTCTTCTTCCATCAAAGAATTAAGCTTCTTCTGACTCTATAGAAGTTTTTCTTGGAACCCCTGGGGTCTCTTTCCAAATAAACAGTGATAATAGGCAGGACCTTCACTTCTACTTGTGCATATAGCACTGTCACCTCCAAGTTTGTACGAACCTCGGGTTGATAAGTAAAACTGCTAGCCCTGGGAGTTGCAGCATTATTGTTGAAATACCTAGGCTCATCACAAACTATGACCAAATCGTAGTGCTTGTCGTCATGATTCCAATGGTGTGAACGACACTCAAATCCGAGTTCGTATGCTCAATATATTGGCGGTCAAAGTTCTGGTCAAACTAGGCCAAGTCGCAGTCACTAACGAGGCAATAATTTGGAATTTTCCAGCACATGAATTCCGGCTTTCGGAACAGGAGAAATTTTCACCTACTTAATTTTTCCTATTACCCCTAAAAATCCATCAGATGACCCATTTTTTTGTTAATAAGAAAAATATTAAAAAAATAGGGCAGGCAGGCTTAGCAAACCCATCGAACCCCCAACCCACATATATTCAATATATATAATAAAATGGGGTGGGCCTCCATTGGAGGACTTACCATCCAACCTACCATCGTTTAAACCAGGGTCGGCAGGGATTGAACATGCCCAGACATTGGCTGGCCCACGCCACGGGCAGCCCCACTCATATACCGCCATAATACACTACACAATACGCCAAATGTGTTAAGTGCTAAAGATTATATAATGCTCCAAACCCGCCAATGGTTACACCAAACTAACCATCGTCGTTAAAAAAATGCACCAAAAATATAAGCCAACAGGTGGGCCGTGGGTTGGAACCTAACCCACCTCCAACCAAGCGTCGAATTTGACCATTGGGCCAACGACCTTTCATTGATTCATCCCCCCGGCAATACATATAAAACCAGAACTTTGCTATTCGACGAATTATGTGGAGGAAGCACGGATCCTAGCCAAGGCGGAGCATGAATTTCGAGATAGGGAATCTTTTCAGCAATATTCTCTGATGCAATAAAGAATCTAAAAGATTCCCTAGAAGGTGAAATTTTCACAGTGATAGAAACAAGCCAAATTTATACTCAAAAGAACTAGAATTTCATAGGGAATGTGATGGTGTGGTATGTTTCTTCATCTGAGCAATAGAATTTCAAGTGGTCAGCAGTGAGGAATCTTTACAGAATCTTAAGGAATCTAAAATATTCCCTTGGAGGCTGATTTTTTATAGAGGATAAATAATGCCGACTTTATAGTCATTTTTCATAGGATTTCACAAGAAGCGCAAAGGGTGTGCTCATAATTTTCATCCGAGCAGCAGATTTTGTGGCCATCTCTAGGAAGGAATCTTTGGGGGAATCTAGAATTTGATGGTCTCAAAAAGGGGCCAAGTTTTCAATCATTTGACATGATTTTGCACCACAAATTCAATGGTGTAGTCAATTTCGTCATCAAAGCTTTGCATTTTTTGGCCATCCCCTAAAGTGGAGGTAAATGATGCAGCGATGCCATGTATTTCTTCTGATTTGCTAAGATAATGTTTTTGTTGTTGAGATCCTTGTTACCATTATGTTGAAGGATACTTGTATGCCACATCATGTGATAATTTATTATCTTTTCATGTTGAAGGAGGGCCCATATGGGTGAGAGTTCCTATAGGGAGAATGTATCGTGGAGAAACATGCCACTCAAGTTGAGGTAATTTATCCTTGTAATGATAAAAAAAAGTAGTATGTACTCAATCAACTTGCAACATTTAATAAAGCAGCCTCCCCACTCTTGACACCATTCCCAAAGACATATACCACGCTGGGTGAACTTCGTTATCAGTGTGTCTGTGTTCTTTGATTTATGGTTTTTGTTATGTTTCATCTTCTTTAAAGCATGCACAAGTGGTTTTTTATACTCTTTCATATGCAATTTTGTTAACATCACAGAAGTAAAATATCTTGGTTAATTCTGATATCTGAAGAGATCTAGATTATTTGGTCTCTAATTTCAGATACCTTCATGAAATACAAAGTTATCCCTTCTTCCCTTTAGATTTTCATCTTGTATAGTTCATTTCTCAAAGATATTATTTCACTTGAAGTGCTTCTTAGAAAACAACTCCAATTTTTCATAGATTTCCTTCGTTGTCTATTTGCAACATAAGGGATGAGAGAATCCTTGATTGATTCTATGAGGATCCTTTGTGCCCTTATTTATCCTTTCATGTACTTTGATAGTGCTTGATATTTCCCTTGAGATTGATAGGTGGTGGAGTCCTTTACATATTCAATAACTTCATTTTCCATGAGAATTAAATCAATTCTCTTTTTCCATGCAAGGTAGTTTGAGGTCCCAACCAATTTATTGTTCTCCTTGTAGAATGAAGTCATTTGGCTTGTAGATTGAGAAATAAAAATATATAATACTTACTTGTCAAGTGAAGATGCTCCTTGGAAGATGATATATTCAACTTGATGCCCTCTTGATGATGTTGACAATTGAATATTCCTTCTTTGAAGATGATTGCTTCCTTGATGATGTCTTCCTTCTTCAAAGATGAAAATACTTGATTTCTTTGGTGATGATGGCAATGTTTCTTCTTGCTTCTTTTGGATGTATAAATGTAGAATGTGGAGACTTCAAGATGCTTAAAAAGTGTTAATTCCTTCTTTCCTTGAGAGGTAGGGTCTTTGAGGTCTTCTTCTTCTTCTAAGAGTTGTGATGATGTGATGGATGGTTCTCCTTGATGCTTGATGTATTCCTTGATGATTTGATGTCCTTGATGCTATTTAATCCTCCTTGATGATATCCTTGTGCTTGGCCTCTTATGTGTCCTTCTTCAATGATCTCCATGTTATCTCTTCTTCTAGTTGTAGTCACTTTAGCTCTGATACCATGTTGATAAATCTAGTGGCAACTAGATTAGGTGGTTTCTCTTACTTTGATAACAACTTGTGATGTTCTTTTATTTTAAATTGATTAACTAATTCTTTCACTTGATTATTATTATGTTCTTTACCATCAAACAATTACCAAACAATGAAGATCAATGAGACAAGAGGACACAAAATGTAGGTTGTAAGCCAGGGCCAAAATCTCTCCTCTTGAGAGGAAAACCCACAAGAATTATTCTCTTCTTATAGAATGTTGAGATGACGGATTCCAACACCTAAGACCCTTAACAAATGCCCCTCCAAGACCAAGTCAACCTTTCTTCTTGGTGATCTTTTCTTACACTTGTTATAGCAACAAACTTCCACCTTCCTGTAACTTGTCTAGTAAACTCGATCACAACAACTTCGACCCCAACAACTTCTCTAGCAACTTTGACCCCAACAACTTCTTTAGCAACTTTGACCCCAGCAACCTCAAACCCAACAAATTCTCCAACAACTTCGACCCAACAGTTTCAGAATTTCATTGCACATGAGAGAGAGAGAGAGAGAGAGAGAAAGACCCAAAGAGTTTGACTCTAGCCTCCTTCTTGAACTTCGCTTGCCTTAGGACTTCTTCTTTTTAAGATCAAATTTCTTGTCTTTATTCTTTGTATGTATTGCATGTGTGCTTCAAATGAGGTCGAATACCTCTTATATATAGGCTTTCCATGTGTACAAATTTCCTTTATGAGGTCAACTTGATCTTTCATGTAGGTCGACTTGTTACAGCTACGTTGACTTCTCTTGGAGGGTCTTTTATGACTCAAATAAAATTATTTTACATAATACAAGATTCCCAAAGGGGTGTTACATGTTATAATGACTCAATTAACTCCTAGAATTCATGAAAATTCCCTAAAAGAACTCAATGGGTGTTTCACCTATAAATAAAATGAGCTTGAGCATGAAATCCATGTTTCAAAATAATGATAATAATAAATTATTTTTCTCTTTTTATCAAATACATAAAATCATGATTACATTAGACATTATGAAGACCGAACCTAGTTACACTTTTCAACATGGGGAAGCAAGGAAGTGGAGATGTCAAAATGTAATTGATGATCCTCATATTCTAGCAGGATATATTCATTTAAGGCATACAATGTTCCGAGATGACTTTTTGAGCATTTTCATTAAGCTTCAGATTTTTGGTGTCACTATGAATGAAAACATCGTGGATCTCCACATGTGCATGGATTTTTATAGTTACAAAATGCTCATAACATGGACACATTGAATTTGGATGATCCTAAAGAGGTTAGTCTTGCTAAAGAATATTTTAATAAATGTGTACATGTAGTGAATCCATGTAATTGACATCAAAGAAATATCGGCTCAATTTTGATGATCATCCTTGCTTAAAGAACATGCAACAAATATTTCAATTTGGTCCTCTAATTGGTTATGAAGAACATTTGAATGATGTTGAGCATCACATCACCTGCAATGAGAAATCTTGTCTACACAAGAAGGCGAGAAGATTGGTTTGTCAATATAAGGCACCATGGGATTTATGTAATTATTCAAAACTTTATGTTGATGAGAATGGAGAAAAAAGTATGAACCAAGACGAAATGGCGTTAGATTGAATATACATAATCGTGAAATGTTGTTGATGTGGAGGCTTAATATAGATTGGCAACCTATTCTTTTGAAACATGTGGTCACTAAATACATAGCAAAACATGATGCAAAGTTTGAAAAATGAATAGAAAAATTTCATGATATGTTGATGTTTGTTTCCTCTATTCATAATCATAATGAACCAACAACATTAAAATATAGGAATTTTTTCTGTGAATCCATTGTTGACAAAGATATAGGTGTGTAGAAATAACTTGAAATTTGTAGCTGCTAATGAAATTAGACTAAGATCAATAAACAAAAATTTCTTCTACTCAACCTACAAAAAGGAAAACATACAATAGAAACACATGAAATCATTCAATCATAATGAACACAGTGTTTTTATTGAGGAACCCAACTGGGAAAATCACCTCCTTTGTTTATATTATATCAGATGAGAAAATAGATTTATTACAAATGACAGCTTCAATCCTTAAAGCTCAACCTGCACTACAATATTGATCTCCTACTCTTGAGTTTGTTCCGCCCAATACTTAGGCAAAATAGGCCTCTTGCTTCCTCCTATTTCCTTTTGTAATTCCTGCTCTTAAAGAATAGGAAGAACCCCTATTTTCTTGCACAATCCCAACAGAATTAGCTCACCTACTCAATGTAAACATTGTACACTCAATAGTGTACTATAATAATTACATTGATGCATTTTTCCTCCACTCAACTAGGCAATTTGAACTGCATGCATGACCAGGGTTCTTTTTAGTAAATTGACTAGTTAACTAAGAAAACGGTGAGTTAACAATAGATACAACTCTCAATTGAACTCATATTGACTCTATTCATGACTAAAGATTATATAACTAAGTTTCACTAACTATAACTCCACTAGATTGCTAGATCTTAGTGCTCAACTCATGCACAACTCTACTTCTTGCCCACAAACTTGAATCGATTGACTTAACTAAGTGACTTGGTCATGTCACTCTTGTTAATCGCAGCTCAAGTCATCTTATCGATGTGGAAATTAGAATTTCTCCATTTGACTAAGGAACAAGTCAAATGAATCATTTTCTTGCTACAATTTAACAAGGTGCACATGAGACATGTCATTTGCTTTTAGAGCTCCCTCTTTATGAATGTAGTTGTCGATTTATGGTTCTAAATGTTGGTTTGAAGGTTTTCAAACAAGTGTGTGTTGATACATATAACATTGAAAATAATAATTCTCTTATTGATGCATATAACATGATACATGCCCATGTTGAGCACCTTCCATTGATAGATGTGTCAAAATCATGGTCATACGATAAATGTTGACATGGGGATAAATGGAAAAATCAAAAGAATGAAACTATTGTACATGTGTTTCCTCAAATATAATTCAGTTCCTAATCGTGAAGATGACAAGTTTGTAGAATTTTGTCGGTCTGAGTTGGTATTATACAAGACCTTCAGTGATCCCCATAGAGATATAGGTCACACAAGCGATAATATAGTGCATAATTGGGAAAAAATTTGATACAATACATAGCATGTTGGTCGGTATCCATTACCTCCAATTCAAACAATTGAATTTGACGAAGAAGAATTTCAAAATCCACCTACAGATTCTAGGCAAAATGAGTGGGAGATCATTTTTGGATTTTATAAGAATAAATTTATAAATTATAATGAGTTTGAGACGCTTCGATACAAAGATCGTGTTGTTATGCATAATTGGAGAAAAATTTTGTGGATGAAAAAACTTCTAATCGTGTTATTCATTTCATATCTCAAAAGAAAAAGTTGAATGTCATTCATACTAACCCACATTCGAAGTCTTATTCGTTTGAAAGTTTGGGAGTTAAACAAAGAAGAGCATTTGATATTATCCTTGACCATTATAGATCGAGGGTTGATCCTTTATGTAAGATAATCCAAGTAACTTAAAGTATAGGAAAGTCTTATTTGATTGGAGCTATTAAAAATTCCCTTGAGATTGAGGCTCTCCTTGAGAAGAGTCCATTGTTTTTTTATCTCCTTTCGGGGTTGTAGCTTTCAACATATGTAGAACAACAATTCATTTTGCATTTCAAATCCCAAGCAAAGAGGTAACATGTCTACGAGGACCACATTTAATGACTTTGCAAGATTAATTGAAGCATGTGAAATATATCCTAATAGATGAAATGGGTTTCATTGGAAGCGATTTGTTAACAAACATTGACTCTAGACTTTGCCAAGTTTTCTCATAAACTGCTAACACTTTTTTTGGTGGGAGGTCAGTTATATTGGTTGGTGATTTGAGATAGTTACCACCTATTATGGATAAACCTATATATTCATTTGAAGGTATTTCAAAAGAATTGTGGAATTCATTCACAACAATTATGACCCTTGACATTTTGTTTTGATAAGATGGACAAAACAATGAGCAAAAATGTTTTCGTAATTTGATGATGAATGTTAGGGATGCAATGCCAACTGTGGAAGATTGGAAGTTACTCATGAATCATACAATAATTCATTGGATGCTTCCACAAAAGAGTATTTTGATAACGAAATACATTTATTTGCAACAAATGATGATCTAAACAATCATAATAAGCATTGTTTACAAAACTTGAACTGTCCCATTGTAGCGAGTGTTGCAACAAGAGGAAAGGATAATTACTCCATAGAAGAAGATGAGGAAGACATGGAACTTGAATTACTTATTGCAGTTGGATCTCCGGTCATGCTTTGATTAGGCATGTCTAAAAATTGGGAGGGTAGTCCTTGTGATTTCGGCAGATAAGGTCAACCTGCCTACTGTTGAGAAATTCATTAGGGAAGCATAGTCGTGATTTCTCTTTTTACTTGACAGTTATTTGTGATATTGTTTTAATTTTTCTTCTTGATTATTCTTATCTCATTATCATCAAATAAATGCCAAAAATACAAAGATAACAAACAAAAGATGAACATAGGATATAGGCTCCAAGCTATGGCAAAACCCCTCCAAGGGGAAAACCCAAAAAGAACTTATTTTCTTATAAAAACAATTCAATTGAGACTTATAGGACTCAAATACAAAACAAGACATCCACCAAGAACCAATCCAACAACAAAATCATGTCTTCTCCGAGACAAAAACAGAGCCTCCAAGGACAACAAAGAAAAATATCTTCAAATGAAGGTTACATTAGCCTTTCATCCTCCCAAAGAAATTCTGCTACTCTTCCTACAATTCTTGGACCTATAAAGTACCCAAAAACTCTAGTTACTTCGCACGTGTGAGTTGTAATAGAGATCATTCCAGAGATCGAACTTCATTAGGGTTTCTTACTCCTTCGCTAGGGTTTTCCTTGCCTTCTAATGCCTTCACACTTCCTCTCCAATTGCAAATTGAATGTCCGAGATGTGTGTCAAATGTGGTCGAATGGCCTTTCTAAGAGGCTTGAATATCCCTCTCTAGGTCGACTTCATGTGGTTGGCCGACTTGGTCTAGGGAGCCCTTAATACTTTTCTATTAACACAAATAATAATTCTTTTTCTTGTTAGATGTGCTAAATAGGGTCTTTTACAGAATGACTATGACTCTTTGACTCATGTAAACCCTAAGAGAAGTAATAAAATGTTTGACCTAGATGACAAATGATATGAGCATGAAACCCATGCTTTACAAATAAATTATTTGTTGTTCTTTACATATTTTTATTTCTTCTTTTGATATAAGAAATACATCATGACATGATTCAAATGACAATTATGAAGACCAAAACTAGTTACATTTTCCAACACTCCCTCTTAACTAGGGAGGTATTCATAATGTTTCAATTGGAACAAGGACAATACTCACTTTGAAAATTTCTCATAAGAAGAGTCGGATTGGTAAGCCATATTTAAGCATCAACATCATAACCAACATTGTCATTGAAAGCCTTATCTAGACAAGCTTAACTTTATTTGAGAGCATTACGTTGAAAGGATTTACATGATATATCGCACTACCTCTAAGACACATACCCCATCTGGATGTTCACCAAGTATGTCCTTTTAGGACTATTCTTAACTTGGATTGTTAATCCTCAATCCTCAAATAATATCGGTCCTCTTCGACCACCCTTATCTTGGATACCTTGTCGGATCCTCAAGGGGCATCGGTACCTTTCCTTTATTGGATCATTTATCCTTAAGGAAACCACAGCTACTTTATCCAATCCTCCACCATTCTCCCTTCGTGGTCTTCACTTAGACTTACGGTTGTTAGTCCTAGTCAAGTGTGTGACACATGAAGAGGAGAATGCACATGTGATGTTTATCATCACTTCTTCTAAACTAGAGAGGATATTCTTTCTTCCATAAGCTCTCTAGCATGTTCTCATAAGAGTATAAGCTATCATTTATTTATGGAGATAGTTGCATGGTTCCTTCTTTCCTTGGTATCTCTTCCTTCAATCTAGTGACAGGGTTTGGGCCATCGACCTTGCATATCACTTTCCATTCTTTATCATCAATGAAGGCATTATATTGAGCCTTGTCAAACTTCAAGCCAATCATAGCTCCCTCTGAAAGTGATCTTCATTGTACAAACTTGGGCTTCAAGTTATCTCTTCACACTGCTACCTTTCAATCCCAAGATGTTGATGCAAACGTCTTGACTACATGATTGCCAAATTCATATATTTAATCCATACAATTGAACTTGCCTCAATTTTCATTGTGTATTCTTGCAATATCCTTCCAGGTAGCCAAATAATATGTTAGCCAGATAACCAATGACAAAAATATTAACATCAATCTTACCGTATTATGATGGCCTTCTCGTCAAAGCATCAACTTTCTTGAGTTCTTTGAGATCAACATTATTTCACATGATCTATTTCCACATGAATCCTTCTGCACCTTTGTCTAGGACATAGTCCATGAGATCATTTTCTATGAGGATAAGATCTATTTCCATGCTTTTGAAGTTAGATGTCTCATCAAGCCTATTACTTTCTTTGCAAGACATAGTATTAGATGTTTGAGACATAGAGGGAAATACAAAACTTACTTGAATTTGATGATGCCTTCAAGGTTCACTTCAATTGTAGGCTTGCTTCAAATGGTCCCAAGACTAAGATGCCAAGTTGTTGCACTCATTTGTCTTCTAGTTAGAGTACATTGTAGTTACCACTACAATCCTTCTAGCATAGCCTTATTCCTTTCCAAATAATTGTGGATGCCTTCTCTTTAACAGATATTTAATTCACTACCTTAACAATATAATTGGTACTTGTCTTAAGGTTGTTGATCTATGCAAATACTCTATAACTTTGGCTATCTAGTTAGCACTTACAATAGTCACTACAAAAACCTTGAAACTAGGCTTAAAATGTCACTCCAACCTGCGATCTCCTTTTAATTTCTAGGTGACTTATTCGTTGACTTAAAGGACTGCTTCTATGCCATGGTGGGCCTTCCAAACTTAATACTACATAACTCACCTTTCTTAACAAGTGAGACAAAACTCGCTGCCTAGGTTAGGCCTCTTCTTGGGTTACCTGTAGAGGTTTCTAGGCCTCTTCACATACTTCAAAACCCTCGACTTTGTAGCACAAAGTTTCAGATTTGATAGTTGTTGTTCTAGCCTTAGACTAGCCCTCAGACCCTCCTATAGATCTGACAAAAAACTCGGTCCTATTCACAGAGGTATTCGAGTCCCCAAACTTGCATTTTAATCCTACGTTCAATCTTCTGCTCTTACTTTGCTTTGTTCTTAATTTATTTGACCTTCAAAACATAAACAATCTCTTTTTTTTTTTTACTTGGAAACCCTTATGACTTCAAACAATAGTGATCTTCCAGCTACCTATGGCCTTGACCTTTGCTCTGATACTATGTTGAGAAATCCATTAGGGAAGATAGATGTGATTTTTCTTTTTAGTTAACAGTTATTTGTGATATTATTTTAATTATCATCAAATAAATGCATAAAACATGAAGATCAAAAACAAAAGATAAACTCGGAATATAGGCTCCAAGCTAGCAAAAAACCCCTCCAAGGGGAAAACCTAGAAAGAACTTCTCTTCTTATAGAATCAATTCAAATGAGACTTCCAGGACTCAAAAACAAAACAGGATGTCCACCAAGAACCAAGTAAGCAACCAAATCATGTCTTCACCAATACAAAAATAGAGTCTCCAAGGACAACGAAGCAAAATCTCTTCAAATCAAGGCTAAACTAGCCTTTCAACCTCCCAAAGAAGTTCTCCTACTCTTCCTACAATTCTTGGACCTGTAAAGTACCCAGAAACTCTAATTGCTTTGCACATGTGAGTTGTAATAAAGATAATTCCAAAAATTGAACTTCATTAGGGTTTCTTTCTCCTTCGCCAGAGTTTTCCTCGCCTTCCAAGGCCTTCACACTTCCTCTCCAATTGCAGATTGAATGTGAGAGATGTGTATCAAATGTGGTCGAAGTTCCTCCTTTTAATAGCCTTTCCAAGAGGCTCGAATAACCCTCTCTAGGCCAACTTCATGTGGCTATCCAACTTGATCTTGCGATCCCTTAAGACTTTTCTAGAAACAAAAATAATAATTCTTTTTATTGTTACACGTGCCCAATAGGGTTTTTTACAAAATGACTATGACCCTTTGACTCATGTAAACTCTACGAGCATTAATAAAATGCTTGACCTAGATGACAAATAATATGAGCATGAAACCCATGCTTTACAAATAATTTCCTTTTTGCACTTTACATGCTTTTATTTCTTCTTTTGATATAAGAAATACATCATGACATGATTCAAATGACAATCATGAAGATCGAAACTAGTTACATTTTCAAACACCTACGACCTTACATCAAACATATGGACTGATGCAATACTTGTCAATGGTGCTCTTAGAGTTCTAGAAAATATTGCGCATAACCCTGAAATTTTACCTCCATAACCACCTACATATGTTTCAGTACAAGTTGATAATTATGTGTGAGTTCCATGGGATGATTCATTCCCTCGAACAATTCCTATTACACCTATTGAAAAAGATAATAGAAAACAACTTCCTTTGAAAATTGTGTGGGGTTTAAAAATCCATAAGTCACAAAGATTGACATTGGAGAAACCTACTATTAATATTGAGAAGTAAGAGAGACAGGGTATGATGTTTACCGCAATATCTTGAGGTAAGGATTTGAACGGTTTATGAGTTCAACCTCCCTTTTCATATGACCAATATGAAAAGATGGCAAAAGTAGCAGGCATGGCTATAAGAAAAGAAAAAGAAGATAGATTGAGATTGATCACAATGTAAACTATTTGTAATTGATTACATTCTTATTATTCATGATTTCTATCAATCAAAATTGTTACATGGTTCCTTTCCATTGAAAATTTGTATTTCATCATTTTACTTATTAATACTCTATTTTTTCTTAATATACTAAGGTAACTGATCCATCATATTACTTAGATATTAAACAAATTTTGTGTGGCTCCGCACAACTAAAACCACCCTAGATCCATCTTAACTTTAGATCTATCAAGTGTCGAGAGGGATCAAATCTCTCGAGGTGCAAATCTTTCCTCTAGTTTTGCGCTCAAAAAAAAGGTTTGCACCTCAAGAGATTTGATCCCTCTCGGCACTTGATAGTGCCAAAGTTAAGATAGATCTAGGTTGGTAGTTGATTTTCAATTCACAAATAATATTTAAGAGAATATCATATACATACGTACATAATAACTGAGAGTACTAAAAATTATTATTATATAGATAAGTGTTTTTTATAGTCAATTGAGATTAGGCTGGTTGGTTGGGAAAAATAGTCATTATCCTCCCCACCTAGGTTAAGTCTTGTAAGTTGTCATGTTGACGCTGTGGAATAGAGTAGCTTTGTTGCACTCTCTCCCTCTTGTCTTTGCGCTGAGAGGGAGGTTGACTTTGTTCTCTTGGTGGTACCTAATGCCCAAAATCTTTTCCTTGGAAAAAAAAGAAGTGTTTTGTACATCCAATATGAAGGAGATGTGTAATTCTTTCAGTACTTAATTTAAAAAATACATTTAAAAAAAAAAAACATTTTAACATTTATGTGAAATAAAATAATTCACTATTCATATAAAGTATTTCATTGTTCAAGTTAAGTAAATTATTTCAATATATATAATTAAAATATTTTAGAAATGTGTCATTCATTCTAGGGAGATGTGAAATTCCTTTCATACGTGTATGTCTTTAAATATACCATAAGATAAGAGGAATCATGTTTCTTAATGTGAAATTTTTTTTTTTTAACTAAAAAAATTAGAGGAAAGTTCCACACCCTCATGGCAATTGATTCTTCTCACTCATGGTAAATTCAAAATTAAGGTGGATATTGGTTAAAGGATTTTGAAGGTGTCTTGCTTAATACAAATGGAATTTCCATTGGACATCAAATGTCTAATAAACTCACACGCAGTTCAATCTAAAAAAACAATGTGTAACTCCTTATATGCTCATCATTTCAAAGGTGTTTTGCTCATGAGATGTGTAATTTCTTCAATGCCTAATTATGTGTTTCAAATGAAATATTTTTATAGATTAAAGAAACTAAAGGAAAGTTCACACCTCAAGGGATTTATTTACACAAGTTCATATATGAATGTCATCAATTTCTTTTCTCAATAGTCAATATTAATCATTTTTACACCTTGAGAGATTTGATCCCTCTTGAAGCACGGTAAAACCATAGTTAATATTGATCATGATTAAAGCATTTTAAATGTGTTTTTCATTATGACAGAGAAGTGTAATTCCTTATATATTCAATATATTATTGGCACATAACATATATATATAGAAAAAAAAATGTAAATCTGTCTACTCAATCCATTTATACATTCAAAATGTATTTTAAACAACGAAAAATCACAATCTTGCTTGAATTGTAATGTCACGATGAAAAATGTTATTTCATCTCTAATTTAAACTACACCTGATTTAAATATCATTAATTTCATTCCTCTACACAAATAATTTAAATATCATTAATTTCATTTAACATCATTAATTTTGAGTTAAACCCCTCACACATTTTAGATTTAACCCTCCTTTGAGTCGTTTATTTTTGGAATATAAACAAAATGTCCAAGTTGTTGTAATAAGAGTCATAAAATTAATGGAGGGTTTGTCTACAAAGATTCGGATTAGAGTTTTCACCCCTGCATTCAAGAAGAGACATTAACATTTCTCATTGCAATATAATCAAGTCACCCTCCGTTAATAGAAATTATCTAGCAACTCGATGGGTGGGGCAACTGACATTGAAGACGCCCCCTCGCTTTCATTCACAAACTTCCATCATTCGCTTTTTTTGGTCAAACAAAGTAGTACTAGCATTTGCAGCACGAGGTGCAAAGACACGCGGAAAGTGTTTTGGGTTTTTTTACCCTTTCCAATATATATATATATATATATATATATATATATAACATTGGAAATAGAAGGGTTTCTAATATTTCACTTGAGGTCAGGGGTCGAATGGTCGAATGGGCTCGGAGGTTGGCTAGTCGCAACACGAATTCCCAGCAATTCCATATACCTCAAAGTTCCAATAACCTTCTAACAAAATACCTGCTAAATAACCCCAACACTAAAACAAACACTTCAATTGCTACAAAATAGTGACCTAAACACCCCTTAGAAGAATCCAAAGACCCATGCACCTCAATTGTTCTGGGAGTTTTGTGGCAAGTTCCTTACCAACTTTGATATAATATCACTGTTATATTTTTCTTCTAAAATTGGAGCTATTAGAAAGAATGGAATTTCTATTTGTAATTTTCACTCCATATAACTATTTGGAATGGAAGCCAAAGTAGTAGAAAATTCAAAAAATATAAACTGAAACCAAATATCTTCCTCTTCCAGATGGCCTCACATACTGCTTGACTCGCAGCCATGTGCTCTGCCTCTGCTGAACTGAGTGCAACCAATCTTTCTTCCTTGTTGTACTAAGAAACTTTCGTTGACCCAATACTGAAGATCCCTTTTGATGTGCTCTTCCAGTCGGATGGACTCCCTGCCCAATCTGCATCGGTGAAGCCTTGAAGCTTCACTCCCTCTGTCTGTTTGTACCATAATTCATACTTAGAAGTGCCCCTGAGGTATCTCAACATATGCTTTGTCGCCTTCTAATACAGCTTGGTAGGCCTAACCATCGCTTGACTAAGTTGGTTAACTTCATAGCACATATCCGGTCGTGTGTTCACAAAGTACATGAGTGAACCCACACCCTGACTGTAAATAGTACCCTCCACTCTTCCCCTAAAGTAGCATCCTCCTTCCTCCAGTTACCTGCTAAAGGAGTCTCCATGGGTTTGTTGCTCTCCTTGCGGAATCTCCTGAATATCTCGTTGACATACTTGCCCTGAGACACAAACAACTCCCCATCACCTTGCCATACCTCCATGCCAAGAAAGTAATGCATGAGCCCTATGTCCTTCATCTCAAACTCTCTTGCAAGGTCCTCCTTGCAAGACTTGATCAGTTGATCATCACCTGTCACTGTGAGATCATCAACATAAAGTACAATGTTCAAAATTACCTTCCACCACTATGTGGTATAGGTTTGCATCTGCTTCACTCTTCGTGAAGCCCAACCCAGTGAAGTAGCTATCTATTCTGGTGTACCAATCACAGGGTGCTTGCTTCAGCACATACAACGCTCTCTTGGGCCGGCACACATGCGACTCACAGTCAAAAGTCTCAAAACCTTCAGGCTGCTCTATGTACACCTCTTCCTCAATCATGTGATTAAGGAAGGTTGCCTTCACATCCATCTGATGTATCTTCCAACCCATTTGTGTTGATAGTGCCAATATAGATCTTATCAACGAGCACCTTGCAACAAGAGCAAAGGTCTCATCATAGTCAATCCCCTCTACCTATGAAAAGCCACAAGTCACAAATCTGGCCTTGTGCTTCTCCATACTACGATCTACAACTTGTTTTACCTTGTATAGCCAACGGGAGCTCACCACTGACTTGTCCTCCATTCTCAGGACCACATCCCAAACATTGTTACAAACTATGGAGTCATACTCCTCCACCATGGCATCAACCCAAACTAGTGGTTGCATTGTTTCCTTAAAGGAAGATGGCTCTGTCACAACACATTCGCCCATAAAATCCATGTATCCAGTGTACCTCTCAGGTGACCTCCTCTCCCTGCACTGAGAAGTGGGTGCTCCCACATTCTCTCGTGCATCATCCAACAATATATCAGCCTCTCTGGTGTGCTTTCTTCAATCTCTAGAAGACTCTGCCTGAGTGGATGTCTCCACTCCTAAATCCTCTGCATGTGGCCGCTCCACATCAATCTGAGGCTCCTCAATCTTAGGAGCTAAAAGCTCCTCATCCGCATGTAGCTCAAGCTCCCTCTCAAGGGAAAATCACATGGCCTTCTCCTCATCGAATCTGACATCCCTGCGAACCACTGTCATCCTGTTGGTCGGCAAGTACACCCGATAGTTGTGAGGTGTATCAATGTACCCCACAAATATCCCCAACTCTGTTGTCGGCTCAAGCTTCTTTCGTGCATCTTTGGTCACATGGAAATATACCAATGACCCAAAAATCCTGAAGTGACCAACATTTAGCCTCTTACCGAAATAAGCCTCTTCTGGTGTCTTCATCTCAAGTATCTAATGTGGGCTACAATTCTGAACACAACCGTTTTGTTGCATGCCTCAGCCCACAAGTGTAGTGGTAGCCCCTAATCATGCAACATCACCTTCGCTGTGGCTGCTGTTGGTTCGTTTGCTGAAGTGAATAAGCTTCACAAACAAAGTGGATAAACTTTACGCGGGAGCTAGAGTTATGGTTACGCCCGGCTATCATTATTCTCCTGCCCACCGAACAAAGCAAGCAGTTTCATGCACACAATGAAGCTTGGTTCTAGATTCTAGCCCTCTCGGTGACGAATTAGAAAAACATGTGTCAGAATGAAGGTTCGAAAAAGAAGGTGTTCCACAAGTTGACTCTGGAAGACTGGTAGTTAGGTAATCATAAAAAGGATAAGGATCATAAAAAGCCGGAAAGTAAGAGTCATCGAAGGAGTTGGATCAATTGAAGGCGAATCAACTTTGGTGTTCCACCTTAACCATTCTTCACTAAAGGCGGGTGGAGGTTAGGTAGATTCTTAGTTGGGTATTCTATTCCATCTCCGATCAAGGGAGGCAAAAGATGATACCCATCAAAGAGGTGATACGAAAATAATGTGCTCTAGCAGTGATATTGTAAGTAGATGGTGAGACAGATCCAGTTCTTCTACCCAACCCATATGAATGGGGGTAGATCCGGGGTTATCCCACACCACCAACGAATTCTTCCTACGGTTCAACCCCACTTACTATTATTTCATTCTACCCGCTCCCTACCTGTTTAGGGCTCTATATATATTGAAGGTGGGTAGGGTAATGAAGAGCGCTTGTAAGTCTGCTACTATCAAGCTATACTCCTCCACCTTCCCTTATCTATCTCATTCATCGATTCATCCCTTTTCCTCCATACCGGCTAATCCCTAATATGTAAATGCTATTAGGGGCCAGACTCCTATATCTATAGATGGATTTCCAACAGCGCTAAACTCTAGCTCGTCTCCTGTCCAAAAACAGGCAGGTGGTGCCGCTTAAATAATAATAAGGGGGATAAAGCGCTTTCTTATCTGCGGTGCCCTTTCTATCTAATTGCCCAACTTATCCAATTAATAATAGTAGGGGCCGCATTCAATTTCTTCAGCTGGCCAAGTTTCTATATTTCACACAGCCGGCCCCCCTGTAAACCCTGAGTAAGAAGGGGTAGTTTCTTCTAGGCCAGGGTTAAGTGAGCGAAGGAAAACCCGCCCTATTATGTTTTTGTTCTTCCTCTCGGCCACCCCATTCTGCTGAGGGTTATGGGGTGTCGTCTGTTATCACTCAGGTTGTCCTTAAGCTCTGGAAAAGGATACAGCCGAGGTAACCACAGACCAACTTTGGACTGCAGGTTCTAGCCAACCTGCAACCAGAGAGGGCTCTCTCTTTATGATTTAGCTTTGTTGAAAAGGATTTTAGGCTAGGTCTTGAGTTCAGAGGGTTTTGTTTTGTTTTTGGTGGGAAAATTGATGTTTTCAGACAGAGAGGCAAGGCATAGTCTGGAAGTTTCAAACCATTGGGCGTGGAGTCGAGGAGGAGAACTGCTGGTGCATTTCTTCGGTCACAAGAGAGGGAAAGTGGAGCAAGATAGCAGAGCATGAAACAATATTTCAGGTTTAAATGATGGAAAGAATGCTAAGTGATGAGAGGCAGTTAAGAATCTCTCAATCAGCTTAACAGAGGAGGTAACAGAGCGCTACCTAGGGGCAGTAAAGAATCCCTAGATAATTGGCAAACACAGGTGAATTGGGGTAAACATGAGCCAGAAGGAATTCATATTCATAACCAATTCATTCAGAGGAAAACATAAAGAAATAGCAGAAATTGAGCATAGAGAGTATTTAAACTAATTATAGGCTATTCTTTCTTTCTGCTATTTAGATAGTGGGAAACAATAAAACAGAGGTAAGATGCACTTATTGCTTCAGGCTGCAGCACAAGAATTCCATCTTCATATCTCCAAAAATATTCATTTACAACAGACAGTTTGCTCTCCAAGCTCTCAGCAATATTTGATTATAGAAAAAACTCAGGTATACAATGCAAGTCTCTAGTGAAAATTCTCAATCAACCAACCCTTGTAACAATGTAGAGGGCGGTATATATAGGGAAAAACTATCTACAGAGTTCCTTTATTACATCTTGACCTAATTAGGTCTGAAAGAAAGATGATTACTTAACCTAATCCTATCCAGAAATAAATGCAAAAATATCTCGGGCTGTGCTCAAGGCCGCCGTATCAAAACTGAGTAAATGATGTTGTCCTTGGTGGCTTGCTGCAGTGTTTTCTGAAATAAATGTGTATGGGTTTCTGCATCTCTGTTGTCCGTCTGCATTTAAAGCTTTAACTGTGATCTGAGGGCAAGGATGGGCTTATGCCTCTTGATTTGACTTTCTGGGGGGGTTCATCAATGTTCAGGTGCTTCGAGCCCCTAAAAATCTTCAGCTGATACTCTTTGGCTTTTCATCTTCCTCTGATACTCTTTGGCAATAAACTGATGTTGTTCTGACGTGCTGTGTGTTAAATCATCATTTAATGGCCGCTTTTCGGCCTCTGTTTTCTTCAAAACTACTTTCTGCTCCTTTCTGAGTGCTTCGCGAAGAAAAATGGTTGATTCGGCGCCTTTCGAGCCTGCTGGGGGCTGCAGAATGAAAAGATTCCCTGAAGATTCCCCATTCTGGCCTAAAAAATCTAGCGCCTAGCGACTAGGCGCAAATCGCTCATCAAAAACTACCTCAGAAACTGATTCCGGGGCTCCGAAGTGCGATTTTTGCTCCTTCGCGCTAAAAGTGCTGATGACGTCAGCATGACGTCAGCGGATGTGACTTCGTACGGCGGGTGACGTCAGCGTTGACGTGGCAGGGTACGGTGGCAGGAGGCCATGTGGCAGGTGACTCGGCAGGGGGCCACGCAGGCAGACGATGTGTCGCGGTGACTGGGCAGGGGGGTGACGCAGGCGGGTGACGTCACAAGGGAGATGGCGGTAAGCGGTATTGGGCACACCGCCTTAGCGCCTGGGCGGTTTTGGGGGGAGGGGCTCTGCCACACCCCAACGCTTGACGCATGGCGGGAGTACGGCGGGTAATACCGCCCATCTCCCGGATGCTAAAGCTTGGGCAGTTGGCGCGCGAAAAGGCCCGCCCACCGTAGATCTGGGACGGGCCAGATCTAACAGCTGGCGGGGCGGACAAAGAGACGGAGGGTTAGGGCGGGGGAATATACAGGGAATATCCCGATTTTAATTAATGCGCGTGGGGGTTTAAGCTTAGGGAAAGGGGTTTTATGGGTTTATAATGAGCACGGTTAATGTATTTACAGTCGGGGCTTAGGGATAAGGGGTAAAGCGTTGTTTCTTGCGCGCGGGTTTAAAGATTTATGCACAAAACTTTGGTTTAGGGGCGGAAAGAGGGTTTTTGAGGGTTTTTAGGGCTAGGGAAGAGGCTGTTAGCATGACCAGGTGTCATCTAAGCCCTGCTATGACTCGAATGGGCTAAAAACAGCCCCAGATGGACCATTTTTTCCCGGACTTATAAAAAATATGGCTATATTGCTAGGGAGGGGATATTTACATAGGGGAATTTTATATACAACGTTTTAGTAGGGGAAGGGGGAAAACTGATAGGGAGTTATGTAATACTGTTAGTAGTTAATATGAAGGTGATCAGCAAGCGTTAAGGTCAAGGACCTTAGGCTATTTTGGGGAAAAGACTTTGAAAAGAAATAAAATTCCTTGAGTGAAGCAGATCTTCACCAAGGCAACTGATATGGATGGTGATGAAACTAAGAGGAATCAAGCAGATCTTGACCTCTTTGGGGAGTTAGTAAGTGACTTGGGGAATTAGAAGAAGGGGGAGTTAGTTATGTCCAACTTTGAGCTCCTTTGCATAAAAGCTGCCTGCACTGTGATCTGTAAAGATAAAGCACTTTGTAACACAAAATTGATCATAAATCATCATTCTGCAACCTCACAGCTACCTACCCGACCTACTCACCTAACATTTTTTCTTCTTTTTGGTTTGGGTGCACTTAGACTTGCAGACCCAGATTTACAATTTTTCTTTTGGATTTTTCCTATCTAAATCTACACTTATTTCTGCCAGGGCCCAGATTAAACAGTTGGGTCCCTTTGATTCTCTACCTATCTACAGATCTGCCAAGATTAAACTGTTTGGACAGATATCATTCTCTATATTCTAAAACAGGAAATTGAAACCTAGGGAGACCAAGATTAAACTGTTTGGACCTCCCTTAAATGAAAAGTCTTCAAAACTGGAACAACTCATCAAAATTGGAATCAGCAGTGGCATTTGGACTAGCACACTTCATGGCTTTCTTCTTTGGTCTCTTCTGGAAATATGGAACACTGCAGCTTGCAAAGTATGACATATTTGGCATGTAAAAATGTCAATCATGAAAAATGATACCTTGTTGCAACAGGAGGCTAACATCGTTAACTCTTGTTTAATCCCTTCCGTTGCACAAATGTTCTTAAACTCGTTTGAGACATGCTCACCACCGTTATCACTCCATAGGGCTTTAATCTTCTTTCCCGACTCTTCCTGCACCAATGCTTTAAACTCACAAAACTTTGTGAAGGTTTGATCATTTTTCTGCATGAAAAATATCCAATATTTTCGAGAAAAATCATCAACAAATATAACATAATACTTGTGTTTGGTCGTGGATGTTGTCGAGAATGGTCCACACACATCTAAATGAACTCGCTCTAGAATAGACTCTGCTCAATTGTCTTTGTTGTGAAAGGAAGACTTGGCGTATTTTTCCAAAGTACATACCTTGCATGTATCAACTTGCTCAAGCGTACCTTTGGGAAGACTGGTAGAGATCTACTACAATATCTTCAAAGCCCCATGATGCAAGTGGCCCAATTGCATGTGCCACAACTCGCCTTTCTGCTTTTGTGCTCAAAGTAGCACACTCCTCTACCTCCAGCTTATAGAGATTCTTCACTTGAATCCCTATCTTCTTTACTTAACCCGTGACTGTGTCGAAGGAACACCTTTCCTTTTGAGAAGATTACATAATAGTCTCTATCCTCAAGCATGGCAACATATACCAAGTTCTTCTTCAACCTGGGCACATACATAACATTCTTCAAGGTGAGTGGAGCCCCATGCTCCCTCTGAAAAGTAATCGTGCCCAATCCAGTAACACTATACTTTCCGTCATCACCCATCTCGATATGCATCTAGAGATCTTTCTCCTTCGAGTCATTGAATAACTCTTTGTCGCTAGTCATGCGGAAAGAAGCTCCACTGTCTAAGTACCATACACTTCCCATCATTGATGGCACCATGCATGCAATGAGGGAAAAGTCCAATTAGAATTGAGAGGCCAAAGCCTCACCTGCCGCTCCTCTTGAGAACTTCTTCTTGGACTTCTTGAGTGGACAATAAAAACACTTAACTTTCGTCATGTCTTTCTTCTTACCTCCATGATAAGAATCCGATTTGGAATGGGAAGCTTTCCCTTTCCCCTTCTTCGCCTTAATCGCTAAGGCACAGTTCTCTTCATCATCAATCTTTGATGACGAGCCATCTCTGGTGTTCCTCTTAATCTCCTCTTGCATCAAATCCGACTACAATCGTTCCCAATCTAGCAACTTCTCCCAACCATTGACAGAGACCTGATAATTATGCCAACTCTTTGGGAGTCCTAGAAGAGCAAGACTCACCATATCATCCTCAGCAACCGTGATTCCAACACTTCCAAGTTCATCATGACATTGAGTGAACTTGGTCAAGTATTTTGGAATCATCTCGCCTTTCTCCATTTTGATTTTTCAAAGTTTGTCTTTCAGTGCCACTTTCCTTTGGTCACTGTTGTTCTGATACAAATCCATCAATTTTTTCCACATAGCATACGAAGTTTCCTTGCCATGGAGACTCGAAATGATGTGGTCTCGAACTCCCTCAAGGATTATCTACCTTGCCTTCACCACACACTTCTTCCTTTCAGCGAAATTTTGTGCATCCAATGTTATTGGCTTAGGAATTTCTTGATAAACGAATTCCTTAAAGCCATTATCCTCTAGCACAACCTCCATTCTGTCCCTCCAGACTATAAAATTCGAGTTGCCTTCCAAGGCATACTCGAGCCGCAAACCGTAAAACGCCATCTGTCAATCCTAAAGTATGTATTGCAAATTCGAATTTCACCTATAACCCAAAACTCAAAACTTTGAAATCTCCTCTAATATATTGTTCTTAACTCTGATACCATGTAGAAAATTTCTACAAATCTAGCTATGATACCATGTAGAATTTACTGTAGATTCACAAGCTCATGCAATTTACTAAAGCAAAAAACAAAAATCTACTTCTACTTTCAACCAGCGGAAGCCAATAGATCGATGAAAACAATATGAACAAGAATAAGATAAATCAATGGCACATAACACAAGATGTATCTGGGGAAAGCTACTACTCAAAACCCCGCTATCTATATTGCATATATCAGAAATATGAGTGAAGATACAAAGCTTGTTTTCACTAGAACAATTCCACACAAGTATGCTCAACTATCTCAACTTACAACCAAGCTCTTGGCAAACACTTAACCAATTTTGCAACTCTCCAAGCCCCTATTTCCTTGCGCAATTCCTAGGATGAATAGTGCACGTATTTAAAGCGAATTCATGCTTCCAAAACTGTGCAATCCAAACATAGGTCCTTCTCTGATTGCATACATGATATTTACAACTCAGTAAATCATACAACTAATAGTACATTGTCCCTGCACTTTAGTCTCAACTAGGTCTTTCTCATAATCGACATGCATGAGTTTCTGATAAGGGAATCTTCAGTTAACTAAAGTGACACTTGTGGATGCACTAGTGCACCAACTAACTGTTAACTCTCTATTAGTTCCACAAACATTTAGAACTAATTTAACTGAGTTATTTAATTACAGCTCATAAATAAACTCATCCTAAACCCCTAAAACTTAGGGATCACACTTACATGACTTCATATAGACTTCCAACTCGAAATTCCTAAATTAACTAAGTCAACTCAACTTAGTTAACTATTACAAGTTTCTATGAGAAAAGAATTTGATTTTAATTCACAGTTTAAATTCAAGGACAAATTTAAACTCAAATTTCTTGTTGCCATTCCTCAACATTTATATTGATGGCTTCCCTTTCCTTTCAACTTTGCAAATGAATTATATTATAATGTTTATCCATAACAAGTACAAAAATTATCATTAAATTAAAGAAAGTAAAGTGCACTGGCGAATTGTATAATAATTTTTGAAGTTGAAATATGGAATCACATTGTGCCCATTCATTGTCCCATTTTCTTGATGACAAAAGTTTGATATGACAGACACTGAAGAAAAAATATGGAAAGGGCCAATTAGGTATGATTTTTATTATTTTTTAAACCTATACTACTAAGGCTTCCCTTTTTTGATCCTCTTTTGCTTTCAATGGAGGCCTAAAGAGGCAAGCTTAGCAGGAATTATTTTCCAACAAGGATGGAGCTCCACTATAGGTAGATTCAATCCTTTATTCAAGGGACCCATGTCAAGGAAACAACACCAAAAGCGTGGCAGAGGCTTCCCCCTTGTGTAGCATTGTTGCATATTCTGTGGAGGAACGTTGTGGTGCATTGAACAAAGCTCGTTAAAGGATAAGTGTTATCATTTATGTTAGCCCCTGGAGCCTGTTATTGTTGGAAGAGGCATTTGGGTGTCGTTAATTGTGTTTTTATTTTAATTTTTTTTTGATGGATGTAGATTATGGAAAAAAAAAGATAGTTATTTGGGCTTTGAAGATTGGGGGAAAAGATAGTTTTTGGATGGATGTCGATTACGGAAAAAGTATAGTTATTCAAGGGACCCATGTCAAGGAAACAACATCAAAAGTGTGGCAGAGGCTTCCCCCTTGTGGAGCATTGTTGCATATTTTGTGGAGGAGTGTTATGGTGCATTGAACATACCTCGTTAAAGGATAATACATATACATTACACCCGACAATCAGAGAGAAGACTCTAAAAAACGCATGTAATGTGGATCACAGCATAACTCAAATATTGACACAACTTGCTTCTTTCTTTGCAATTCCTCCAAAATGAAAGGACAAACTTTACACTAATTCCTTGGACATTTTTTAAATACAGATTTGCCTAATAAATCATGTGGAAGCCAACAAATCCCCGTTTGAGAAATATCTCTCAACTTGTAGAAATTCACAATGGCTTCCTAATGAATCAAAAATAAAAGGTATAGGTATTTCAAAATTTGTCCTTTATTCTTTGAACAAATAACACCGTGGCCAATCAAGTGGTAATCATATTTTACAACCAGTGCCTTAACCAGAGATAATTTCTCTCCTTTGATAATATATTTTGTTACAATACTTTAGCCCCAAACTATTGCTATATTCACATCGCATTGTATCAATTTTCCATGGTGCTCAACACAACAGTGGCTCATAATGATAGTTTTTGTTAAAAAATTATATATTACAGAGCAATGGAACACATAGAATATTGTATAAATATAAACACAGAAAACGCATAAAACCAAAGAGACACAGATATACGTGGTTCACCCAGTTTGGGCTACGTCCACCCCGAACAGCCAGTCATTCCTTTCTATTATCCAGCAAAATGAAGAGACACAACCTACAGCAGATCCATTGTAATATCCTTTGTTTTCTCTCACAGTATCACCTCTCTGTTTCTCGCTCGGAGAATACACATCTATTACACAGCCTCAATACAATACCCTCATATATAAGAGAGGGGTTGCCTTCTAGGGCAAAAAACCCTAAATTAAACAATAGTTCTACCGTCAGATCATCCACCTAATGAACGACCCAGATTGACTAGAAATTACTATACTTCTACAAGGCAATTTTACATATGTTTTTAGCTTCGAGGGACCGCTGGCCCCCGGACCCCCCAACCAGGGGGGATCGGCCCCCCCGAACCCCCGCGGGGGGGACAAGTCACCCCCGCACCCCCCCCCCCGTGTGGAGGGGTGTACAAACTTCCTGGGGTATACATCCAGCTGAAACAAAGACCTCTAAATAATCATGCTCCACACCCAACAGTTTCCATGTAAATTATGGGCATATATCTTATAGGATATGGCCCCTTTGATCACCTTAGTATGCTTACATGCCAATCAGAGAAGCGGTTGCCCAAGAAAAGTTCTCATTCACAAGTAGAGAATCCCTATTTGACCACATTACCACATAAATATGAACCAACTTTGTACATAGGTATTAAAATCCCAGTAACACAACACTTCAACCATTTCCCATAAGACTTTACAAACTTTTCTCCATAGAATAATTGCATGTAGCACATTGTTGGAACCACACATGCAAGAAACAAATGTGCTATGGTTTCTAATATGGTTTTAACTGTGTTGTCATGAATAATTGTATCAGCATATGGTATGGAACTGCAAAATGGAAGATCCTACTAGTAATGATACATCAGACTGAATCTTCCCAAACAAAACATTGCCAACACATATTTGTTTTCTTCAGCAGTTGTAAAAATACGTGAAAAACTTCAAAACACTCAAATACCCAAATTCATCTTTACTGTACAATTCACTAGAGCATTGATAATATGAATTAACAACTACAATTCCTTTGTAGTCTTCTGATTTATCTAAAGCTTCATACTCTCATACACCTCCAGGTAATTCAACGCTATCAAATAGAATTGCACTTGCTTCGAAAGTGGATAAATGGTTATCCAAAGTAGTTGTAACTTCAAACTTGACTCCTTAGTGCTTGAATAACATTCCAGAGGATTGAAATTAAACCATAATTAGCTTTTTCATAGCCATGTCACTACAAACAACAACAAATTCGAGGGCCAAAAACTCCAACCTCATATTTAGTGTGCATCCACCATTCAAGGAACAATAGACCATTAGATCCATGACATGAGATTTGACATCCTATACCTAGAGATTTGATAGTTCAAGAAGGATTATGCCTAGCCCAATATATAAAGTTCTTGGATGGATAGATGTGATATCCCCTAATAGACCCCTTTAAGTACCAAACAACTTCTTCACTACAAAGAGATATCTAGATAAGTGATCAATATTTGAACCTATGATAGAATATCGTCCAAGTAATCCACTAGCTAGTGGTCATACTCCATAGTTTTTAGATTTGGATATTAAACCATAATAACAAAAGTTAGAATCTCATCTTCCCCTCTACAAAAAAAAATTACTAATTGTTCTTTTCTCTTTTTTTATCCACATTATATTTATATTCTCCACTTTTCTTATCTTACATTCATATGACCACACTCATATGACTTTAATTAGATACTTTGTACATACATAATTATATTCCATGTTAAAAATAAAGCATTATAAATACTATAAACTTTCTTTTGAACCCAACCCATTTACAATCTATCCAACTTTCTTATTAAAAAATTTCAAAATTTAGATAACAAAGATTTAGATAACAATCATAAGAATAATTAAAATTTAACAATTAAGATAAGATTTAGAGAAAAAAACACTAATAACTAAAATATATATATTGTTATACTACATTTTTCTTATTTTATTTATTTAATTAAATTAAATATTTTTATTTTTGAATTAATAATCAATATCTCACTATAAAATATTTAATATAGATTTAATAGTTTATATATTGAGTGGTGTATTATTAAATATGAATAATTTTAAATCCCATCACATACACTTCAATAGCAATACATCATGGTGCTTATTGCCAACTTCTTTGTATTTTCTCCACTTTCTATGTTTCACCTTTACATTGATAAATCCCCACTTACAGTCATGTCATTGAACCTTACATTGATATTTACCCACTTACAGCTATGTCATGGATTTAATTGGACTCTAGATGGAGTTCCTTTTTCCCACAGAATCATGTTCCAAGTAGATAAATAAAGCATTGTAAACACTAACTAGAAAAATAAAGCATGGTAACCACAGTGTTATCGTGAATCCCAGGCCAATTATACAATCTATCCGGCTTTATTATAAAAGAACAGGGTGCGATATGAATTAAGTGAAAGAAAAATTGAGCACAGGAGCACAAGTTTTTGCTTCTCACAGGTTGGGAGACTGATTTGTGCAACTTTGCAATTGAAGTTTGTGAGTAGAGGGGGAAAGGTTTTTGTTTCTACAACTTTGCAATTGAAGTTTGTAATTATAATATCTATTGAGAGAAGGATCCACTAGTGGATATTGGGAATTTTGTGTTTATCATACGTTGGGAGATTTGTTTGTGCAGCTTTGCAATTGTAATCACAATTTTGGAGGAGGGGCAGCGTGTCTGTTTATCAGAGGTAAGGTATTGTATTTTGAAATGGGTATCTTCACATATTGGCAGGGAAGTATATACATGATGATGCAGTTGTTAATGATGAATCTGGTTGTTTGGTTGGGATGGTTATCTGCAATTGCTTTAGCACAAGTGGAATTAAGTGAAACAGTCACAGGAACTGTTAATTTGACTAATGTGGGAATTGCTTGCTTAGGCAATCTAGATCTTTTTTTCACAAGTTTGGTGAAGGGAAGGCTTTATTTGGAGATTGCCGCGAGGGATGCTCTGGCGATCATAACAGGCCCCAAACTAGAGGACATTAATGAATTTGGACTAACAACCATACATGGTGGGAAAAGAAAATATCGAGATGCTTCTGTTGTAATGCTCTCAAACCATACGTCCAACTCTTCTATTAGGGAATTCATGAAATATATCTGCAATGCCCATGATGTGTACTCCATCTTACTCAATTGTCCTTTAAAGTCTGCACCATTTGCACCAGTCACTGGAGAGATCTGCAAATGCGACTGTGAATCTTTGTCTGGCAATGCAGAGATTATCGCTGAATGTAGCTGCATTGTATTCCAGACAGTGGAAGATATCACAAGCATGCTCGATGGTAGGATGCCCGAAACCCTAGAGCCATTGTCTGATTCCTTTTTCCTACTTCCTTCTCTGCAGTGCCAGAAAACTGGCTGCCACGTCTGCAACCAAAACGTGTTGGGTGAGAGAACTGAGAATGAGCCGAGAATGCCATTGCCAGAGGGTGATTCCATGGTGAAATCCCCTGTTGCAATTTATGAGACTCTTGATTTTAAATTTGCATCACCCATCCAAGAAAAGTTGTTGTATACCTCCCCTCCGAGAATGCCATTGCCAGAGGGTGATTCCATGGTGAAATCCCCTGTTGCAATTTATGAGGCTCTTGATTTTAAATTTGCATCACCCATCCAAGAAAAGTTGTTGTATGCCTCCCCTCCATGCTGCCGCATCTCTGCTCTGCACATCTTCCATGGATTCCAGGATTCAATGACTATAATTAGAAAATCCATGAAGCCATAATAATTAACTGTATGCATAAGGTGTAATATTATAGAGCAGTGCATAGGTAGCAGTAAGAGATGTCCAGAAAGCAGCTATTGGAATCTGGTGGCGTTGAGCCATCTCTACTGCGCGTGCGTCTGCTACAAAGCAGACACTTGCATCATTATCTTCCTCTTTGATTTGGTCAATGAGTTTGTCGAGAAATGGGACAATCACGTTTTCTGTAACATCACAAAGCTTGGCAATGTCAGTGCGAGTATCAGTGGGAGGAAGGCCATCCGGGATGACCTCAGAGCAGATCATCCTTTGGTTACTCAAACTGTTCTTGTCAGCCTCTGCTATCCGAGAGTGGCTGTATTCTGTACTGTTTACAAAACTGATAAGGAATCCCTCCTCCGCAAGCTTCAAGGCCACTTGCGTCATGGGATTTATGTGGCCTTGAGAAAGAAAAGGAACGAAAACTTCACGGTGTCTGCAACTCATATTCATCGTCGATTTGGTATATTCTTTTTAGAACGACAAATCTGCCAGTGTTGGTGGAAGAACCTCATAATATAACGTTTTTCTGGCGTAACCAAATAACACACGAGAAGAGAAAGATATGGTTTATCCAGCTTAAAGAGATAGAGAGATTTGTGCGTCATTGTCCTAGGTTCAGGAGTATAACAGTCCCACCAATTCAATTTCAGGTCTCCAAAGTGGCAAACAGCAGATCTTACAAACTCTAATTTAAATATTAAAAAAAATAAAAATAGATATATCAAACCCATGATAACCCAATGCAAAAGAGAGACTACGCAGGTATGTGAGATGGCGACAGAGTCCAAGCCACAAAAAAACTACAAATGTATGTCAAACCAGCTGTGAGATTGTGCACGAGATTGATATTTTTTTTCCAATACTAAGCTCTACATAGATTGGGGTTACCTGATGGAGATGAAACCCTACCTAAACGAATAAGTTTATAACTCATAGGTCTATAGATTGATATCTAACAAAGCATTTGACATTACACTAAAACTTGGAATTAGATTAATATATTAAAGTCCATCTTCTTGGCAACAGAGGAAAAGACTATGATATAGATTAAACTCTTTTGATAAGAGGCAAAGACTCAATTAAACACTTTTGATAACTGCTATAAAATCAAACTGGAGTAGTGATCAATTCTCAATATTCTTTAAAGAACGGAGCATTGAAATTAAAGAACGGAGCTTTGAAATTAATCTGGGTAGTTTCTCTATTAAAGAATGTGTTTTTGCAAAGATCACAATTATCCAATATCTTTAGCAATTTGCCTCAAACTCGAACAAACAGTAACCCATATTCAATGCCTCTTAATTACAGAATCTTTAAAGTGTTTTTGGTAGTTAGTCAGACCAATTGCATTATAAATTGATCATTAACCAAAACATGAAGCTTTAAAATTGATCTTGGTAATTAATCAGCTCAATTGCAGTGATCATTAAACAATACACCAATGCATTAATTTATCAAATCACCCAATTTTTCAGACAGCTTGTTTACTCCACAAAGGATCATTTTCAGTGCTCGCAAATAAGCAAATTGTGGAGCAGCAGGTAATCACTGGGAGAGATTTCCAGGACATGGAAATGTAACTTTCGGTCTAATTCCATATGTTCGCGATTAAAAGGCATATGCAGATAATGCA
Organism: Pinus tabuliformis; assembly: GCA_031772625.1. Lineage (NCBI taxonomy): Eukaryota > Viridiplantae > Streptophyta > Pinopsida > Pinales > Pinaceae > Pinus > Pinus tabuliformis. The sequence goes on from CM062817.1 coordinate 1,696,876,352, forward strand.
ATTTACAAGTGAAAATCATAATCAAATTATTAAACCTAATAAAACATTGCCCTATATGGATTCAAATTTATCAAGAAAATGAAGTAGAAGAAAAAGGGAATACATATGTGAAGCAAACTTGCCTCTTTAAGTAGATTTCAGTCCTGGGTTTGTAACCTAAATTGACAAAAATACCACAGGTTCATAATCAAATCCGTTAACTCACGACTTTATCTCAAGTATCTCAAATCCTTTACAAACTTGCCTCTTTTAAGTACATTTCAGTCCTGGGTTTGTAACCTAAATTGACAAGCATACCAAAGGTTTATAACCAAATCCGTTAACTCACGATTTTATCTCAAGTATATCAATTCCTTTACGTGGGAAAAACTCATATCACAACTCCTTAGCTTTGAAAAGGAAGAAAGGAAACTGCAATTTGAAAAATACAACTCAAATATTTGATTGCATGTTCCTTCCACTTTTGTTGAGTTTCTAAGTCCAAGAATTCTCAATGAGTTACACACTCTACTACAATGGATCGCTATTTTCACTCAACAAATACGTTGGATCTTATGAATTTTAACTGCATGTCATTATCAAATTAATTGAGTCAAAAATATGATATACATCGCATGAAACAAATACGTTGGATCTTATGAATTTTAACTGCATGTCATTATCAAATTAATTGAGTCAAAAATATGATATACATCGCAGGAAACAAATACGTTGGATCTTATGAATTTTAACTGCATGTCATTATCAAATTAATTGAGTCAAAAATATGATATACATCGCATGAAACAGATCTATGCTTAAAAAAGGTCTCAACATATTAACATATTATGAAACAGATCTATGCTTAAAAGGGGTCTCAACATAACTTGAACTTGTCAATTTGAATCTCCTCTGCTTTCTTTTCCTTTCTTTTGATAACCTATTTTCACAGATCTTTGCAGTAATATTAGCAGCAAACTTGACTTGCACGCGTAAATTTGAATCTCCTTCCAGTTCCTTTTGGCAACAATCCATTTTCATGTTTACAGTAGATTTGCACTTGTAAATTTGGATCTCCTTCCCCTCTTTTTGGCAAACCATTTCCATATACCTTTGAAGTAATATTAACATTAATGTTTTTGTCAGTGACCAGTACTCTGTTTATTCTATAAGTCATTCAAGAAGTAGCATTCCATTTGTTTTTGTCTTCCATCACTATATGATAACCATTTTTTTGTATGTGTTCATGACCACATATGTCTTCTATTTGTTTTTGTTTTCCACCAATCTATGATGTATTTTTTTTTGTATGTCTTCATAGCAACATATGAATGTTGATGACTTAATGAAAAGCTTTGGAATTCCACCAAATATCTAGCTTTGGAATTCCCCCATATATCTCTTCTCTCTGGTTGAATTTGGCTAAAATCCATTTGCTTCTCTTTGTCATCTACCTTATCATACATCTCATTATTTAAAAGATTCATTGCTTCTGTATCACCAAGGCAGCAACACCACACCCGCCATTGTCACTTGCAGTGATGAGCATCCTTAGTGATAGGGAGAAGTTGTTCAAGCGGAGCTCTGTATAAAACATTGTCAATATGAATTTAAATAGGACAAGAAGGTATAGACATAAGAAAAAACTTGTCTAAGTGGATGTCTTTGTAAAATTTACCAGCATAGAGCCTCTACACATAGGTTTTGCATGGAGACTTACAGCCCGGGTGGAAGCCAGGTTTTATCCATATGAGAAGAAAAAATAGCATGAATCTAATGTTTTTTAATCTTAATAGATGAAAAGCTAAAGTAGATAGCAATTTTTAATATTCATCAAACCTGGGTAGAAGACATATTTGTCTCTTCATATAACATTAATATGAATGTAATGGAAAACAATAATGAAACATAAACCATTGTTTTGCCCCTTGGAAAACAATACACCAATACGGAGAAAGAAAAGACACATACCATAGAGCAAATTTAGTCTGTTTTTTTTTCGCTCTTCATATACCAGGATTAAGATAAATCTTTTAAATTAAAAAACGTACAGAATATTTACCTCATAAATTTGGAAGAATCAATTTGACTGCAGCACGTCATAGAAGGTTCCACTATCAACTCTATTGCTTTTCTTATTATATTTTCAATCATTTTTTTTTGACAATGTTGCAACACTGGAAGAAGAGAAGGGCATCCTTTGAAAGTGACTATCTGCAACATTCATCATTATTATTAGCAGCCGCGTTTGAAGATCCCGAAAAGTTTTTTTTGCATATTAATATTTGAGTTTGAAGATCCAGAAAAGTCTTTTTGCATATTAATATTTTCAATGCAGTAGATCAATGGGTCTGAGTTAGGTTGTGTTTTGAGTTCAAATCTTAGGGGAAGAGGATGAAGATAAAAGTTATTTTGAAAATTAAATTTATCTCAACAAATTTGAGTTTCACACATTAATCTAGATGATAACATCTATGGAAGTTGATTTTTCTTTTTCCATCCAATAAATGATTTAGCCCCCAACCTGGACTCAACCTGATTATATAATAATAATAAGATAGTTGCAATGCAACACCGCACACTGTCGAAGTGGAGGCATGAGGAGGAGATGGACGGTCGGCGGTCATGCAGCGTTGGACTCAACCTGATTATATAATAATAATAATAATAAGATAGTTGCAATGCAACACCGCACACTGTCGAAGTGGAGGCATGAGGAGGAGATGGACGGTCGGCGGTCATGCAGCGTTAGATCCACTTCTTGGGTTTCAATTCTTAGACAAGAAGCGATGGTATTGCTATTAGGTTTGGCAAATTCAGAAGAAGAAGACATGACCTCCAAAAAAAACACTTGGAGCAGTAAAAAGGTGGGTATTGTCTTTTGAAAAGATGAAACTGCCGTTGAGGGTTGTTTTCGCAAAAGAAAAACAAAAATGATTCGCTCAATGGAAAACAACCTGGAGAAAGATAAAAAGATATACAATACCAAACCTAACCCTTATGCTTTTTAATCCCTTTTCGTAAGTTAAGATTAATAGATCTTTTAGATCAAAAACGTATTGAGTACTCACCTGATAAATTTGGAACAATCAATATGGACAGATGATACAGGGTTCCACCATCAACGCTGTTTCCTTTTTTTATCATATTTTTTATCCCTTCTCTTAGCACAGATATTGTTTGAACGCTGGAAGAAGAGCAGGGCATCCCTTAAACTAACCATCATCTGAACAGGGCATCTCTTAAACTGACCATCATCTGCAACCTTGTTATTAGTAGTAGCATTTGGAGATCCAACAGAGACACCTTGCCTGACAACAATTGGAAAACCAGAAGATGAGGAAGTGAAGAAATGAGTAGGTAATGGAGGCTTTGGGGATCATGCGGCGTTAGACCCACTTCTCGGATTTCAACTCTTAGAGGAGAAGCGTTGGCATTATTAGCTTTACCATGGGCAGAAGCAGCCGGGGCCTCTGAACAAGTATTCGGAGCAAGTAAAAATACGGGTATTCTTTTTCTGAAAAGAGGAAAGTTGGGCTGCCGCTTACCTTTTCCTTACTGCTGCTAGAAATGAAAAATTGCATCTGTGATTGAGGGACATCGAATACTAAAAACTAAGTGTAACCATTGAGGCTTTCTCCTTGACGATAGGATTATCCACTATATGTTTTAAGATTAACCATATCACTCCACTTTTCTCAAAAGATTTTAAAGATTAGGTCAAATAGCTCTATCCGTACCATGACACAGCGGTATCTCTGTCCACTTAAGTGTTACTCCACTTGTCTCAAGATAGCTTTATCCACTCCAATAATGAATTTGTATAGTTGTCTGGCAGTTACCTCACTCTTGCTCTTAAAGGGAGAGCGTTGTAGGTCATATATTAGTAGCATATTCATATCCAGCGTACCTCGGGAAACAAATTTTGGTTTTTTTTGTGTTTGTGTTTGTGTTGGTAGGAAAAAATGTTTTATTTATTTTTTTCAAAAAAGAGAATATATATATGATATGGTTTTTATTTTGTAAAGTCTTCATGATCCACTGTAGGTCTATGTGTCAAAAAAACATATAAAAAAAAAATTCATAATTAGACTTCTTCATCAATAAAACAACATGGTGTATTATATATTAGCATATTCATATAAACTAGCATACCCCTCAAGCAAGGGAAGGGAATACTAAAGAGAAAGAGGTTAAATTTTGAATTTTTTTTTTTCAGAAAAAAAACGCTTTGTTTTTATTTAAAAAAATAGAGTATGGCATGGTTCTTTCTCTTTAAAGTCTCCATGATCCACTATAGGCTCGTATGTGTTACAAAAACATCTAAATGCTCCTATTTTCCATATTAGGACATCCTCATTGATAAAACATCATGGTGTATCTACATAACTATCCACTAGTGACACTTTACAAGACATTACATATACCAATCTATCATACTTGGAAATTGTTCAGTATGAAATTATCATCACAAAAAGTTGTATCAAAGACCACCAAAAACCACAAAAAAAGCAATAAGAGTTTATAGATAGCTCTTATATGATATTAATGCTTCCTGCATTAAACAAAGAACCCTGGACAAAAGCAGCAAAATAGATCACACCTGGCCCCTTTGCAACTCCTCTCTGACTGTCTGTGACCCGGTTTTGTTCCTTGTAAATGTGCCTGAAAGATATTTGTTGGAAAGACTTCACCAAAGAATGAATGTGACACATCCAATTTGAGAGCAGATGGGGCTGAAATTGTTAATGTCCATTGGCCCAATTAATGATGCCTTTTGAATCTCCATGCACATGTAAAACATCTATACCCAACCATTTAGCATAGATGAGTATGCCCCATAAAGCAATGATTATGCACAATTGTTGGAACCAATTCCCCCCTCCCACCAAAAATGATAGTATATGCCCAACTTTATAACAATGTAGGCACCACATCTGCACTTCCCTTGTGTACATGCATTGTGAAAGAATCTGAAAGGGAAGTTCCTCCATATCTCTATTTTGTTGGTCGATCTTTTGCTTTGTATCTTTTTCCTTGGTCCAATCTTTGAATAATATGCCACTATCTTAATCACGTTGCTCCTAACATCAGCCTCTTTTTGTTCAAAGATCTTGTAGTTCTTATTCCTCCAAATGCCCCATATAATGTAGAAGGGAAGAGTATAATGTTATTTTTGGGTTCCAAACCAATGTTGTAGACAGTCTTATAGTGAACTCTAAATCCAAACTGAAACAATGCTTAATGAGTGTAAAACATCATTCCATATTGTTGATGCAAAGGGGCAATTTAGGAATAAATGCCTCACATCCTCAGCATCATTCATACACATAGAGCATAAACCAAGGTCGAAACCTCTATGTAAAAGATTCTTCTACATAAGAATTTTGTTGCGCAAAAACCACTAGCTAAAACATTTTAATTTCTGTGGGATTTCCCAAAACCAAGATTTTTGAAACCATGACCTATTTAATAGGGCCTCTGATGTCAAAGAGAGTATATAATATATCTCCCTAGCCACAATATGACCCTTTTTTAACCTAGCCATCGCATATCAACTTATCCTCCTGCTCGGAAATTGTGATATCCGCAACACATAGCTGAGTGATGTAATTTTCCCACTCTGCTGCTAAAACCCTTGTTAAGCAAATATCGTCTGCTTTTAGCCAAGAATGAAAAATGGTGAAAAAAAATCAAACAATGGATATATGATTAAGGAAGAAGATACCTCTTTCATGTAAATGGCAAAGAAGAGGAACTGATAGTGAATGGTTTCCCTCAAATCCTTTGATGGCATCCAAAACAACTTCAATATGTGTGCCTATCCCAACGTCCCATCATAAGCTCCTAAGAAGCCAGTGCTTGTTTTCAATCATACTGCGCCATATGAATGAACAACACTTCTTTTGTATCACTCCTTCTTTGATCCAAACATCAGATTGCTAGTAATTCATATATTTCCCACTGATAATTAGTTTCTAGATGTTGTTACCAAACAACACTCCCCATAGACTCTTAATTATCATAGCCCTATTAAAGGTTTTAGTGTCCAAGATGACCCATCCACCTGCTTCAACCAGTCTAGCTATGGTTGACATGTGAACCAAATGAATTTTCCCCAATTGATTGTGACCAGATCACAGAAATATAGCCATGACAACATTGATTTTGTGAATGATCTCCATTGGGAGCATATATAAATGCATCCAAAACTTCATGATACTTTGAAGAACAAACTTGATCAATAAGAACTGACCACCAAGAGATAGCCATATGTTTGACCATGACAACAACTTCTTGTCGAAATTACTTAACAACCACTCCCAGTCTGAGTTGCCATAATTGTTTGGCTTTAATTTGAATCCAAGGTATACAAAGCCTTCATCTATATGAATGGACGATGCCCCAAAAATGTTACATATCTCCTTGGTCACATTGTCCTCCCTATTACTTGTGATCAGCTTTGTTTTTCCCTTATTCATGAAGAGGTTAGATGCCTCCCCAAAGGATGTAAGGATCGAATGTATATGTGACCATTCTTCAATATGTGTCTCTCCACCGATCAGTAAATGTTGATATGCCTTGTCAACCATACTCCCTTTATAATACCCCTGGCCCTTGAGTCAGCCATCTTCCTACTTAATCCATCTATAATAAGCACGAAAAGGAGGAGACACAACCCATAATCCACCCAATATTCTGATATTCCAGCCCAATCTTATCGAGGATCAACCACAGGAATTCCCAGTCAACGGTGTTGTAAGCTTTGTTCAAATCGATCTTCATCAAGCATGCCTTTTTATTTCTCACCTTTATGGAGTGTAAGCATTCTTGAGTGATTGGGACTGCATCATGTATTTGTCTCCCATATAGGAAGCCAAACTGCTCCGGCGAGATGTGCTTTGATAGTGTATTTTTCAGCCTATAAGCAATTAATTTTGATATCATCTTGTAGACAGAATTACAAAGCAATATAGGCCTATAATCCGCAAAGGAAGATGGATTCTATTTCTTGGGAATTAATGATATGAATGTAGTGTTAATGGCCCCATATATGTAGCAGTGAGTCCTAGACTCTTTTGCCATCGCCAAGAGACCAGGAATCAACAACTCCAAAAAATGAATGAAAAATTCAACCCCCAATCATCTAGGTCAGGAATTTTTTCCTTGTCACATGCACATAATACCATAGTAAGCTCATCCTTTGTAATCAACCTCCCTAGCAGTTCATTTTCTTCTACAGAGAACATATGGGGCATATGATTTATGAACTCCATTGGGAAGAAAGATTTGATCTCTTTCTTTGAGATGATTCTTTGAAGTATCTAATAGCCACCTACTCTATATTAGATTGTGAGGTGTTGCAATGACCATCATCATCCCAAATTCCCCATATGGTGTTTTCCTTCCTCCTTTTAGATGCATGATTGTGAAAAATAATTGTGTTCATGTATCCTGCCACCACCCAAATAGCCTTGGTTTGCATCCGCCATTCTTCTTCCTACATCAAGAAGATTTGTCTTTTCCTTGCTTCCAAATCTAGAATTCTTGATTTGTATTGTTCAAAGAAGTATAAGGGGACACAAGGGTCATTCGTAGTACCCAAGGCTTCTTCGATGTCTACCAAAACCTGAACATTGATAGCCTTCTTTTTCTTCTCCCAAATATAGACCTCCTTCTTTAAATCTCTTAGTTTTTCACAAATGGATTCCATACAATTCTAGGTTTTGGTAGATAGTGGCTTGTTCCATAATTCTCTAACAATATCTTAGAAATATTTTAATTTTAGCCAGGAATGGTTGAATTTAAAAGGGTATGCCCTATGTCATGTTTCCCCCTCCCATGAAAAAATAATTAGAAAGTGATCATAGGAGAAAGAGGGAATGACTTGTGATTTTAGATCGTTCAAGCTATCGGCCAGAGCCTCGTTGATGAAAAACTTTTCCAGCTTTTTAGAGATGCCCTCAAACCCTAAACGACCATTTCTCCAAGTGGGGACAATCAGATGGGGAACAATATCTCTGAGTGAATATGAACTAAAGATCCCCTTGAAATATGCTTCCAAAGGATCTCGCTTGGTCTTTGCTCCCAAAATATCCTCTTGTCCCATCGTCATATTCAAATCCCCAGCCATATGAGAGAATTCAATTCTAAAATCCCATTGTTATCGATGAGTTCCCAAAAACCCTTCCTACCAAAATATGGAGCATAAGTGTTGATAATGCGAAGCTGAGATGAATTCCCTTCATATATTCGGACAATATAATACTTTCAAGTGAGAGAAAGGCCTTAAAATTAATAACCAATGGGATCCACACTGCTAACATCCTGTTAAAGAGACCCTATGCATTAGTTGCACAAACAAACCAACCAAGACATATATTAAGAAGTATTTCCCATGCCCTTTCCTGAGGAATCATAATTTCCTGAAGAAGAACCACAGAGGGCTTATGCATCTTGATAAGCCCCCTAAAGGAGAAATATTTCAGGGCCTCACCCAACCCCCTAACATGTAAAGACAAAATATTCATGGGGGAATTTGTGAGCTAGCCAATTCCCCTCTAAGGATCCTAGAACTGGAAAAATCCATGATCATAATTTCTCCAAAGATATAGTGACGATCAACGATTAGGTGAGGCTCTAAATCTAACCCCAATAAGGAATGTTGTAAAGTCTAGTTAGATTGGATGCATGATGTAACCTTCTTATATTTAGCATTGTTATTTTTCTGAGTGGTCACATACTTCCACAGACTAGAGTTTTCTAAACCCTCCTTTTGTTGGAAAAATGGCCTCTTAATGGGCAGAGGTTATATACTGACATACCCATATTGAGATAATACCCCCAGTTCCATGTCAAGAGATAATGGTGATTATTCTTTGCCCACAACAGACTATCACTGAGGTTCTAGAGACAATGGATCATTAATAGTCATAGATACAAAATCCTCGCCCCCCTATGTCATAGACAGAGTGACATAAGAGCATTGTGGGTCAGACCCCTTCACCCCACAAAGAAGCATAATGACTAAATGGAATATGTGGATAGGTTTGTAGCCCCTTTTCCCAACATCATAAGTGAAAGATATGTAAATCAGATCAATGGACCCTAAAGTCGACTATGACTACCCCTTAAATTTTTCCTTTTTATGATATGGATTATTCATCAAACGAACATCATGTGTAAACAGAGGAAAGTCATCAAAATTACCTGGAACCTTTGGATGGCATGCCATCCTCTTTTGAGAGTTTGCGGTTATTTGTGCCAATTTCATAGGTCCATGATCAATATCGTCAGAGACTAGCCGATGACCTACATGCAACCTCAAAAGTCATGAAGCTAACAAGTGCCTCGTCTTGTGACATACCAAACACCTGAACACTATCCCCCAATAATATATACTCATCCTGAAATATAATAAGCCCCAAAATAGGTCTAATTCAGCTAATAAATTGTCACTCTAGTCTACCTCCACTAGAACCCATGCGATTCTTTCATCCATTTGCCCAAAAATCCCTTCATCCTAGTAGTGGAATTTGCTAATAGTGTTTGCAATGGCGACAATCACTAGATGGACCAAGCTCCAATGGAAGGCCTGATAATTTTTCCCAAATAATCTGCCTAAGGGGACTTTCCTTAAATGGATTAAATCTTGCCCGCCATTTTTGAAGGGCTAAAAATCCTCGACCTTTTACCCATGGAGTCACCGAGACCTATTTTGCATCTTCGTGGCTAATAAAGTGGAAGCAAATCCATCCATTATGTAGCATACTGTTTTTTTACCAATATTTTAAAGTCGATGACCAAGTCTTCTCGGCTCGTGACTTAATCTGTTCCCTGGACAACTTCATAAATTGCCAACGACCTATGCCTTTTGACACTATCTCAGTATGTCTCAACCCCGAGGGACAAAGTATGAGCTTTATCTACCAACTTCAAGGCTTTCTTTTGTTTTGCAACTGCACCTTTTTGAGGGAAAACATGGGACAGTCCACCTAGGAAAGTTGACAAAAACCCTTCAATATCCACCTCTAGCCCTATATCCATAGAACTACCTCGATGCAATAAATCTTTTTCATGTTTCTCAGCTTCAACCATAATTTCTATTAGTGTCTTAGAGTCCAACAAGGAGGTTTCATGCATGTTCATCTTAGGTTGCAGAGACATAAGAATAATTGACACAATCTATTGCCACCATAGGACCAAGGGATACCTATCTCCACACATGGAAAGTGATCAGCACAAATGGAAAAGAACTGACATAGATGTGAAAGGCCCCCGTGTCAACTGGAAAATTCAAATTATTTCCATCCAGGAAAACTAGTCACAAAGAGAGGGTCTTATGATAGCCAGAGAATGTTAGAAGGTCCTTGGAAACCCAGAAGGCATGTTTGCCAACCACATATGAGAATTGAAAGATAAACGAAGACAAGATAGACATCCTAACACATCGCCAAAAGTACCTTCATCCCCCAACACACAGTAAGAAGCATCATATGAAGATATGAAAAATTAATGAAAGCCTGAGGAGTATAAATTAAAGATCCCTTAGCCTATTAATGATCGCATGGAGCCATACAGGAGCAAATGAAAAAAATCAATGCATGGAAACCATATTGGTGCGTGATTGAGGCTAATCGATCTCAAAGAGATCTCAAAGTAATTGTGTTACCAAACTTACATTATCTTACATCACATCCTCTAACATCCTTAGATGAAAAGGGATTAATAGCCTTATCCCAAGAATCACGAAGGTCGACAAATTAAATGAGTTACTATGCAATGTCAACTTGCGAGGAAAAAACAAATTAAAAAAATATACCCCTGTGTCTCATAGAATCGTAAATGTTACAGTGTTGGTCCATGACCCTCTACAGTCAACAACAACACTACCTGACATAATTGATCGATAACTAATGTCATAAAACTAAAATATCGAAAATCATCCACACATGGTGTTCTTGTATCCACAACGAAAAACTATTGGTCAAACTCGGAGATCCGCCAATGCATTGACTGCAACTATTCATCTCTTCCTATTTCCCCATGTAGTAGAGCCTGAGAGAAGTAGATAAATGGCCATTAATGGCAATATTTTAGTCATACCATCCAATGGGAAGTCAACAATGTAAGCTAGTGTGCTCATCCCACAAAAAAACATTCCCCATATCACCCGCTCCCACTATTCCAACCGTATTTCTATGTTGTGTATATAACTTAGCAACATATACTTCTCACTTCCTTTAACCAATCACCAACACCTGCAAGGAAACACATTAATAATTAGAAAATGGAGACACTCCACCCTAAGTAATTTCAATAGTGTTAGTAATGCAATGACCTCATGTACATGACACCTCCTCGCCACCAACAACTCCAACATCGGAGACCACTAGAGACCTGGAAGTGCCCCTATATGTTGATATAATAGCCTGAACCACCCTACATCACCTGATAGAAAACAAAGTTATTAATGATAATGTATACTCTCCACTCTTATGGAAGTTGACATAGAATAATATGCTTCTGTCACATGTAGAAGTATTATCCACAACACTAGCACCAATTACACCAAAAACTACTGCACCACCACCAAAAATAGCAACACCTTCAACCAACACTAGACCAAGACATGTGTAACCACCCCCTCCCACATTTGCCCAATTTCACCGACCTTCCAAGGTAAACATGAGATGAAGAGTCACTATGACATGACCCGACCTCCAAGCTTCAGTTATTAAAGTGGGGTCGACAATTGACAACTCACAAACATTTGTCAAGGCTTACAGGACACTTAGGGGCTAAAGAACCACCCCAGGTGACCAAACCCTGAGCTAGGGATACTTTTCTCAGACTTAGTAGCCCAACTGCACACACAAGCCTGCAAGGGTGAGGTTATAGAGCTTCAACTACATGCATGATACTGCTTCCATTCGGTTATAGCCCAAAATTTCCAAATTAGAGGGTGTGGTCCCAAGATCTGAGCCACAGTTCCAGGCCAGCCTCCAAAACACTACCTAGAACTGTTTGAGACTTTCCATAATCATTATTGACATGAGGATAAATTTAAACATCCAGACTTGGACCAAGAACTTGACCTAGACTGCCTAAAACACACTAGACGTTTCGTCAAACACTTGTCAAACATGTAAGCTACAGGGCATGAATGCATATCTAATCATAATAGTCTGAGATTCATCTGAGAATCACAAAGAAGGCTCTATGCCTTCTCCACATAGATGCAACAACACTTGATAGTCCATATATTCATCAACCAATCAATAACTAAATTATTCATGACAAAAGTCGTAGATTGTACACATAATATAACCAACATATAATCATAAAATAACCAACATAGAAACCATGGAAACACAACCATAATATCACCAATATAATACTATAAATGCTCAAGCATCAAAATAAGGAAATATATCATATTAACATAAGAAAATACCGACCAAGTTGGGGAATTCCACATACCAACCGACCATAGATTGGGTTGAACCAAATCTCTCTTTTAGCCAATCACCCCACACCATATTCCAAGCATGAATATGGGATCTCATGGAATAAATCAAAACAAAACCATTTAGGGCTTCCAAAGGCCAACCTCCTCAACCCTCAACCAATGGTTCCACCTCTATGGTCAGACATCACTAACACCGACCAAATCGGTCTCCACCCAAGTTGTCCAGGACTTCAAGAACTAGTAACTCAACCCATAGCCTTCCAAGGCTCCAGAGTGTATGTCCAACCTGGCTCTAGGGACTAGTAACTCAACCCACCAAGGGCTCTAGAGCGTTTGTCCCAACCTAGGCTCCAAAACTAATAACTCAACCCAAGTTGTTCCAGGGCTTCCAAAGCATTTTTTCAGACCCACAACCATATGGAATTATGAGCACCAATGATTTAGGTGGCTCAAGAAAGGCCCAAAAATAAAATTCGTCATATTTCATCGAAATTAGGACCAGAACATAGAGCACGTCCTCCTTATTCCAATGGTGCAAACGTCACCCAAATCCAAGTTCGTATTCTCAAGATATTCATAGTCAAATTTTTGGTCCACTTGGACCCACTTGCTATATTTGGCTGAGCACCAACTAAATTTGGAGGTCCACTAAAATTGGAGGTCTAATTAAATTTGGTGACTGCCAACTAAGCGACAATTTGGCATTGTGTGATGCTCATAAATGGTGAAATTGTCACCTCTTTAATTTTTTCGGTGACCCCAGTGAAATCTGGCGACGGTCAGTTTGTTATTAAAACATGAAAAATAAATTAAAAATGTGGTTGGCAGACCTGCCAACCAGTTTGACCCCTGTTATATATATTATATGTTAATAATGGGCTGATGGGGTTTGAACCCGCGCTGGCTAGGTGGTCAGCCTGCCAACTGGCAACCCAAAATATATAAAACAACAATGTGTCAAGCCACGGGTTTGAACTCGGGTCACTGCCATTACAACCCAGGACGTGTGCCAGCAAACCATGAGTCGGGCCTTTGAAAAGTCTGCCTGACATGGGCTATTTAAACCAATATTTTGCATTTTCTGAGCAACAGAGCTAATAGAGCCATGACCGAACTGACAAATGAAAAGCAGAACCCTGATGCAGAGGGAACCGTGCGTGGGCATGAATTTCGAGGAGAATAATCTAAGGGAATATTGTTATGCAGAATCATTGAGGAATCTTGGAGATTCCTTGGACCCCGAATTTTCAAAGTTTCATAAATGTTAGCCTCACTCTCATATGTTAAAACAATTCTAAGTCCAAATAATTAAATTAATTAAAATCATGAAAGTTAGGATTTAATCCTACCTTTCTAGATTGAGTTTGTTCCTCATGGTTAGGAGTCAGTTTAGGCTTAGTTGGTTGAGAGATTCTCTCCAACTAGTTAGGCTCCTAGATTAGTGTGTTGTTGAGATATTTTCTCAACCATAGTGTCCAAGATAGACGTACTATCTTGAGACAAACTCCCTCATGTATTTATTTGTACTATTATCATTATTTGTACATTAAGATCACATTACATTGAGAGTGTGAGGAATATAATACAGTGAGGCTCTCAGGCCTTTTCCGCCATGTCTGATTTGTATATTTCTGTTCTTTATTTTATGAGTGTTTTAATAGTTTTTTATTAGATTTCTTTATTTGGTATCAGAGCCATGGTGGAGAGACGATAAATTTGTGCAACAATGGAGAGTGAGCTTATCAGAATTGTCGAGTTTATATATTGATCTGTATGCTTTCTCAAATAAAAGGGGCAACGTTGCAGAGTTAAAAGCATCCATGGCCGCCTACCGTTGTCATCCCTGCTAAAAAATTGCCGAGAATCGCCAGCACTAACAATAATTTAATCTCAGCTTCATATTGTTGAAGGCACACTTGTAAAGGGGCATTGAGAATGTGAAAAGAGAGTAAGTGAAACAAAAATATGAGGGTTTGATGAGTGTGATAGAGAGAGAATGTGATTTCATAAATTTAAACCAATGTTCTATCTATTTTTAAGGATGCAATCTCAAGCTCTGAGAGACCATTGCTTGAATTTGTTATTGGAGGAGGATTTCGTTGAACAAGTTGGCGTGTTCTGTTGTTCTATAATCCTTACAAATTTTTTATTTGTCCTACATCGAAATTATTTGTTCTAAAGGTGGAGACGTTCATAGCCATTGCAAGAGTACATTAATCCATGGTGGGGTAGTTTTTTCTTTTCTTTTTTTTTTCATTTTTCCCCAGAACTATTTATGCCCCTGTCAATGAACGAAAGGAAGCGATTCAACTATGCTTCCACCTCAGTTCCATTTTGTTGATTGCAGAGTTCTAACCTAAGTTTTTTGGAAATGCGCATTGTTGACGATTTCTGAAGAAATAATGTAGGAAAGTGCAACATGAAAGGGGAATTAAGGAGCAAAAGAATGGAGCAACCAGCCAGTTAAGACGACGCAATGTAAGGAGCCATTCTGCGTCAGGAGAAAAGTTTGACGTTGTGCTGATTGGACCTACAAATAGTTGGAGAACTCATTGCCGACTGACCTCTGGATGTCGTAACTATCTTCCCCTGACAAGAACAATTACAATATGGGTCAATCAAAGCATAAATTAGAACCATTGAGGTTCTGTGAACGATGTCGAGCGAACCCAGTATACCTTCTGTTTGTGCTACGTGGATGTGGGGTTCTAATAGTGTTCCTTTAATTGTGCTAGCAGCATGAGAGACCATCCTCATCTTAGAGAAGCTTACATGTGGAGTAGCAGAGTTTATGGTGCGGTGAGCATGAATTTCAAAGGTAAAATAGTTTATTACTCCAATGACAACAACCGAGAGGACATGAATGGTTACGTACCCTCTCACTCATGGAATGGTGTATGGTTCTTTTACAAGCATAAACTATAAAATATAGAAGGCAACCTATCACTTTTAAGTGATTTCATAAATTTCATCAAATTCTTTTAATAATTTAAAAGGATGTATGTAAAAGAATTTTAAAAAGGTATCATAAAGTGAAAACTTTTGTAATGGAGTGATAAGGTGTATTCACACTGGCTAATTTGACGATGCTCACTGGCTGATTTGTTGATGATGCCCACTCGCTGATTTGAAGATGCCCATTGCCTGATTTTGAAGATGTTGGCGAGACTCTCAGTCTGACAACCACCCTTAATTCCATTATCATTCCCCCCTTTGTCCACTGAAAGGAGAGACAATTATTTTCAGATTAATTAGAATTTCACTAGGAGTCTAATGGCGTGATCAGTTTTCTGATCTGAGTAGAAAAATTTTCAGAAGAATAATGTTGAGGGCAAAACCATGAAGTTGGAACCTTGAATCTACATGGAATTTGAAAGATTCCCTAGAGGCCAAAAATTGACAATTTCAAAACCAAGACAACTTTATACTCATTTGTCTCAATATTTTGCAAGGAACGCAATGGTGTGATCAATTTCTTCATCTGAGCAGCCTAATTTCAGTCAACCCACAAAAGAGAATCTTTGAGGAATCTTCAATATTCCCGAGGAGCCTAGATTTGATCGAGTCAGAAAGGGGTCGCGTTTATAGTTAGATTTCACAGTTTTTCACAAGGAACACAATGGTGCAAGCAATTTCTTCTTTCAAATAGTTGATTTCTAGGTCATCCCTAGACTTGGAGGTATAAGATGCATTGTTGACATGTCTTCATTTGATTTTGTTGAGATGATGATTTAATTATGTGATCCATGTATGGCACTTTGTGAGAGGATCTTTGCATGCCACATTATGTAAGAGACTATTATTTTTTCATGATGAAGGAGAGATTTTATAAGTGAGAGTTCTTATAGAAGAATGTCTCATGGAGAGACATGTCCCTCTAGTAAAAGGGGTTCATCCTTGTATTGACACAAAGAATACATCATGTACTCATCATCTTCCTGCAACAACTAATGAAGCAGGCTCCCCACTCTTGACACTGGGCTCGGAGACATAGTCCACACTAGACGAATTTCGTTATCATATTGTTGAGTTATGGTTGTGCTTCCTGGTTATTGCTTCTTGTTTTCATATTGATGGTTCTTTGAAGTGTGTTTAGTAATTTACATTGCTCATGATTTCACATGTAAATAAGTGTCAGTAAATGGTCTTGTATAATGGGGATTTTTGTTTGGAAACACTCACGAAAAATTTCTCGGATCAAGTAGCATTAGATTGTTCTGAACTTTTTTCCAGGGATTGTGAATTAAGCATGCAAGAAGGGAAATGGAGAACAACAAATATCTCTACGAGGCCTTCTACATAATGGAAAACATGGTATATATATTGTTTGTAGTTTATGAGGAGAAAATGGAAAAAGAGGAAAAAGAGAAAGAGAGAGCAGAGGACGATGCTCCATCTCCATCCTCGGGTGAATGTTCTTATTCATCTTCTTCTTATCATTCAAATGAGGAGATAAATCAAAGCCTTAAAGTAGAGAATGTTCAATTGAAGAGACTTTTAGAAGCAGAGATTGCAACTTCAAGTACAAGCCACGGAAGAGGCCTTGGAAAAGTTGAAGTGTAATGATGGCTTAGTAAAGCCATCATCACCTGCTTCAAAAACAATAGCTGAGGTAAACAATGTTAGTAATTCATCAATTTCATTTTCACATGATGTTATTTCTATTGGAAGCATTGAGCTACCCATTTCAGGAATCGACATGAGACTCCTTACCAAGATGGGGTATAAAGGAGGAGGAATTGGTGTCAATGTCCAAGGAATGAATAAACCATTGGAGGTTGTACAAAGGCCTCAATTTACAAGATTGGGGTTCATTGAAGGAGAGTGTTCAAAGGAAGCTAGAGCAAGAGGTTATTCACACAAAGAATACAATCCATTTCTGAAACCATCAAGGAAAGAGGATGATGGGAACACATCACAAACTTCCCATGATAGTGAATATTGCAGAAGAAGAGCTAAGGAAAGCTCTCATCACCAGGATTGCACCAAAAACAACCAGTCAAGGTATAAGAGGTCTTGATATTCTAATATTCATTTTGATTACAAGAAAATTGATAATGATGAACAAAATTTGTGGCACAAAAGACCATCTACTTTTTGTGGATTGTATAATCATGTTATTGCCAAGTGTTGGAAGAGAATGGCAGTTAGGAAAATAACAAGACATGAAGGCCCTTCTCCACATCAGGAAAGGAAGAATGTCAAGCATGTATGGAGGAATATGAATTTTTGCAGTCATTGCAACAAGAGTGGACGTCAGAGAGCCATATGATGGGAGCTCCATCCAGAGAAGTGACTTAAGGAGGACCAGAAAGAATCTATGAAGGAAGAAGGACCAGCCAATGAAGCTTTTCAACAAGATAATCAACTCCATGAAGATGACCCATTCACTTTGTTGAGTGAGAAATTTTGGTATTATGGGTAGTAGCTTGTCATGGCCACATTTTGTAAATCACATATTGCGAAATGATTATAAAAGTGATGAAGTGTTTTCCATCACTTATGAATACAACATAGTGATCTTTTTGGCCTTTTACTTGATGGCTTGGGGTTTGTTTTATGTTATGATTTTGATTTAAACATGTCCTTGTGTGTGTTATAAACTCTTGGAAACTATGGGGTTTGATTGGGTCATGATTGGTCTTGTATTAAGAGCATGTATTTTGCAAAGAATGTACTACATGTTTGCATAAAATGGAGGTGTTGGTTCATCCCTTATGGCTCTGAAGTACAAAGGTGAAGGAGAAGGAAGTGCAGCCTGACAGGACACTTGTTGTGCAGATGGGAGCATACAAAAAATTGCAGATAGTGTTCATGCTTTTGGAGGACCAAAATCTCCTTAGTGGGGAGGAATGATCTAGGTGGCTCCACAAAGGCCCAAAAATCAAATTCGTAAGATTTCATTGAAACTAGGGCCAGAATGTAGAGCTCATCATCCTGATTCATACAATGCAAATGACACTCAAATCCGAGTTCATATGCCTAAGATATTCGCAGCCAAATTTTTGGTAAACTTGGTCCCACTGGTTATATTTAGCTGAGTGCCAACTAAATTTGGAGGTCTGCTAAAATTGGAGGTCCGCCTAAATTTGGTGAAAGCCGATAAATTTGGTGGCCACTAACGAAGCGATAATTTGGCACTGTGCGGTGGTTGGAAATCGCAAAATTGTCACCTCTTTAATTTTGTTTATGCCCCCAGCAAAATCCAGCGACAGTCGGTTTGTTATTAAAACATGAAAAATAAATTTAAAATATGGTCGGTGGACCCGCCAACCAATTTGACCCTCGTTATATATATTATATGTTAATAATGGGCTAGCAGGGTTTGAACCTGTATTGTTCGAGTGGTTGGCCCACTAACTGATGACCCAAAATATACAATGCAACAAAGTGCCAAGCCACGAGCTTGAACCCAAGTCACTCCCATTACGACACAAGACATGTGCCAACAAACCATGCGATGGCACTTTGAAAAGTTTGCCTGACATGGGCTATTTAAACCAGTCTTTAAATTTGAATTCAACGAGCAACAGAGCCAATAGAGGCATGACCAAACCGACGGAGGGAAAACAGAACCTTGACGTAGAGGGAACTATGCACGGGCACAAATTTCAAGGAGAATATTCCAGGGGAATATTCTTATTCAAAATCATTGAGGATTCTTATTATTATTCTTATTCAAAGTGTCAGAAATATGCCAAGTTTATACTTAGATTAACCAAAAAATTTCCAGGAGTCTGATGGCATGATCAGTTTTCTGATCTAAGGAACGGATTTTTCGGAAGCAAAATGTTGAGGGCGGAACCAATAACATCCCTAGGTCAAAAGTTCTTGTAATAAAAGTTAATGAAGGAAAAATAAGACTAAGGTCATGGGACACTTATTCCAAGTTGAATTCTGGGAAAAATATCATAGTGGGCATCACTTGTTGTGTTTATGGCTAAGGGGAAATTGACAAAGGCAATGGCAAAGCCTTTGAAAAGGCAAAGAGGCATTAACTAACATATTTTCTTTTTATGAAAATAAAATAAATTTGGAGAAAAGAGAGGTGAAAGGTCATAGGTTGCATGTGAGAAGGAAAATGAAGGAAAATAATGGGAAAGTGAAGAAATTGGAGCCATAAAGAATAAAAATACATTAGAGCATCAGTTGGGTGCTTTTTGTCAGTTCAGTTTTGGAGTTAGTCTCAGAGAGCAGAAGAGAAAAAGAGCACCAAGAGGAGAAGGAAAGCAAGAAAGCAAAGGAAGGACAAGGAAATCAAAGGAAGGACAAAGAAGACAAAGGAAACAGGGATCATGCAAGGAAAGGTTAGATCAGGCAACTTCGACAGGAATACTTGTAGGTAACAAATTGCATGTATGATTTCCTAGCTGGTTTTGGCATGTATGGTATATGCATGTGTGTATTTGGTTCATTTGTTTCCATTGGCATGGACTTTTCAAGGTTTTGACAATGGTTTTAGCCTTGCCTCGCCATTTCCGGATAACCATGGTGTGATGGGATTCTTTCTCTGTTGAGCTTTGGATTGTAAAATGTTTTGGATCTGGGTGAGGTGGTCTTAGGAAAAATACCAAGGGTTGGGGTGGAGATGATTTTCTCCGATAAGCCCTCAATAGGTGGGTGGAAATAGGAAAATTCCTTAAGGGATGGTGAAGGAATTCTGAGGCATCCAAGCTCAATTTGGTTTTGTGATCTCAGGGTCGGTTTAGGTGAGATCACAGTATGGTGAGGGTGGAGGTGGTTTAACCTCTAGATTCCCTTGGTTTTTTATGGATTGGTTTCCCATGAGATCCCACATTCATGCTTGGAATATGGAACAGGGGTGATTGGCTGAAAGAAATATTTGGTTTAGCCCAAACTATTGTCATGTGGTACGTGGAAGTCCCTGACTTGGTTGAATTTTGCATATGGTTAATAAGAGCTAAGTTCTTCTTTCTTTTGATGAGTAAATGTAATTGTTATTATGTGGATTTAATGGTTGTTCTATCACTGTTATTTATATGGTTATATGTTGGTTATAAGCATGGTTAATTGACAGATCTAAGTATGGATCTTATTACATTTCCATTAGTGAATGTATGGTTAATGAATGCATGACCTAATTGGTGTTATGACAGTTATAGTGAGAAGGAAATGGTCCTTCTTGTTTAACCTTAGATAAGTTTCACATCCCTATGTTCAGATTTTCATTCATGGCAGTTGCATGTTTACCATGTGTTTGACGGAATGTTAGTCCCATTTGGGAGGGGTAAGGTCAAGTCTCGGTTCAAGTTTTGGTTTATAAGCTTTGTTTCTATGTCATTTATCATTTTTTGAAGTTTCATTTAGTTCTGGGCAGAGGCCCGAGTCCTGGCCCTGAAAAAGTGGCTCAGAATTTGGGGTCACTAGCATAGAACTGATTGGAAAGTCCATAGTCGCTGGCAGGCAAGCCTATGGGAGCGATTGGAGGTTTTGTTCACTTGCATGCCTTGGAAAGGGAGCAATTGAGGCTCTATTTTAGTGAAAAAGAGATTTATCTCAGGGGTTGGACACCTATTGGGGTTGGGTTTCTCCTGGAGGTCTTGTAGCACCTGAGGGAAGTCAGTAAGGTCTCAAGTTGTCGACTCCATTTTCTTAAGGTCATATAGGAGGTTGAGTCTTATCATAACGACCCTCAGCTCTGTTTACCCTGGGAAAGTCAGTGAAAGTGGGTAAATGTGGGAGGAAGCAGTTACAGGGTGGTATGAGAGCGGGTTACTCTCTCTTTGGGTAAAGTCTGATGCTGTCATGGTTATAGTCATCATGCATGGGGTTATGGTGTACAATTTTTATGGTCAAGCATGATGTTGTTATATTGATATGATTATAATTATACATGTATCACACTAATGTGGATTGATCTTGCAGATGAGATAAGCCTCCCCTGAACATCAATGAGGTATGGATTTGATTTTGGTATCTATTTGGTTTATCTAACATGGTACACTTGCAGGAAGAAGAAAATCAAAGATGACGAGAAAAATGGTAGACTACAATTCTCATGACTCTCCCTACAGATCAGTTGGGAAACAAGGAGGAGAGCACTCTCCTAGTATAACAGATACATTGAGGAGTTTTAGGGAAAAGATCAGAGGTTGCAAAACGAACAATGACAGGTTGTTTGAGGCTCAAGAAAGACTTCCAAGGGCTCATGAGAAGTAGGTAGAGTTCAACACAGTGATTCTTCATAGCTTGTTAGAGTTGCAGAGATAGGGACAATTGAGGATCAGTCAAGAGCAGGAAGAGAAAAATAATGGAGCCTATGGTAGAATTTCTTAGTCCGTATACAGGTTGGATAAAGGGGATACAATCAGAGGTGTCATATCATTGGATAAACATGACAAGAGAACTAGTATGTATGGGCATCATTCTAGTTCCTCATCTAGGATACATCATCACAGTCATCACCCTCATCATCCTTAAAGGAGGGGTGAGTACTTTCCTAAGGAGTTCAAGAAAGTCAAGTTGCTTACATTCGATGGAGAGATGAAGAAGTCAGAAGATGTAGAGGCATGGTTTCTTGGAATGAAGAAATTATTCAGATTGCATAACTACTCAGAGAACATGAAAACAAAAACTTCAATCTTAAAGGGAAAGAAAATATCTGGTGGGAAGATGTCAAGAATGTCAAGGGTATTTGGGATGAGTTTGAGAGACTCTTCAAGAAGAAGAACTTGTCTGAGAGGTACTATGATGACAGGGCTAAGGAGTCTTGTGAGCTGCAGAGGGGTTTTGTGATAGATGGTGAGCATACTAGCAGGTTCCTGGATTTGTTGAGTTATGTGCCTTATCTCAAGGATGAGAAGGCTAAGATCGAGAGATTCATCAATGGGTTTCCAACAACATATAGAGATTGGATTGAGTTTGATGAGCCCAAATCGTTGGAGGAGGCCATTCAGAAGCTAAATAATTGTTATGAGCAGTCAAAGCACAAATCTGAGCCTAAGCATGACTTGAAAGGAAATGAGAAAATTAAAGGGAAGTGGTCACCGAAGTGGGGAAGACTTAAGGATGCAAGTGAGAAAGAAAATGTGGTTCCTTACAAGAAGTTCAATGCAGTTGAGAAGGGACATGGGTCGTAGCCTAAAAAGAAACAAAACAAAGGTGATGGTAGGGGATCTTTGCAGTGTTGGATATGTGGCAAAGATCATCACAAGAAGTATTGTCCATTGTAACAAGGTGGTGGGCCTCAAATCTATAGTGCTCAGGAGGCACAAACAATTTGGAATGTTGGTCATAACATTCCTCATATTTATGCAGTTGTGGAAAACAAGCAGGAAGATCACCGAGCATCCATTATTGAGATGGAGGGTAAGATTTGTGGTCGAGTTGTTCCTATTTTGATTGATCCTGGATCTAATTATAGTTATGTTAATCCTAACCTGGTCGATAAGTGTGGCTTGAGAAAATAAGTTCTTGTAGAGTCTTGGTTGGTGTAGTTGGCTACAGGTACTAAGAAGAGAGTTCATCATGGGGTAAGAGCTTGTGCATTTGGGCTGAATGGTATGCCTACAACATCACATTTGAATGTACTACCGTTGGGATCATAGAGTATGATTTTTGGTATGGATTGGTTGTACCTTCACAAGACCAAAGTAAATTGTTATGACAAGGTTATTGAGTGTCTGGGTGATAATGGGGAAAAGAGAATTTTGCAAGGAAAGAAGAAGCCTACATCAACGAGGATGGTCATTGTCATCCAGGCTAAGCACAATTGCAAAAAAGGATGTGTGATATTTGCAGTCCATATCTCCAGTGACAAGGGTAAGGATGTTGAGGATGCATAAATCTTTAAGAGGTACCCTGTATTACATGAGTTTCAATATGTGCTTTTGGAAAAGATTCTAGAGTTGTCTCCATACAGGGAAGTGGGATTTTCTATTGAGTTGGTACTAGGGGCAACACAACATCAAAAGCACCTTACAACATGAGCACTCCAGAGTTGGTAGAGTTGAAGTTGCAGTTGAAGGAAATGCTTGATAAGGGATACATTAGGACAAGTGTATCGCCTAGGGGTGCACCAGTATTGTTTCTGAAAAAGAAGGATGGTACTCTCAGGTTGTGCATTTGATTACAGGAAACTGAACAAGGTGACGATCAATAACAGGTACCCATTGTCGAGAGTTGATGATTTGTTTGATCAATTGAAGGGAGAAACAATATTCTTGAATATTGATCTGAGATCAGGATACCATCAGGTACGCATCAAAGAAGAGGACATCTACATGACTGCTTTCAGGACCAGGTATGGGCATTATGAGTTTGTTTCAGTTCCATTTGGTTTGACTAATGCTCCAACTACTTTTATGTGCTTGATGAATAGTATATTGTGTCCTTATCTGGACAAGTTTGTTATTGTATTCAATGATGGCATCTTGATATATTTTAAGAATGAGCAAGAGCATGCTGAGCATTTAGCAGTAGTGTTGAGATTTCTAAGAGAGCATCAATTGTATGCTAAGCTTAGCAAGTTTAGTTTCTTTCAAACAGGGGTTCATTACTTGGGACATGTTATTTCCAAGGAAGGCATAGCAGTAGATCTAGAAAATATAATGGTTATCATGGAGTGGGCATATCCTAAGAATGTGGATGAAGTGAGATAATTCATGGGGTTAGTAGGTTATTATAGGAGGTTCATCAAGAACTCCTCACACATTGCATATCCCCTTTACATATTTACAGATAAAAGGGAAGAGATTTGAATGGACAGAGGATTGTGCAACAAATTTTAAGTAGTTGGAGCAGTTGTTGATAAATGCTCCAGTTCTTAAGATTGCATATATAGATGAAGAGTTTGCGGTGTGTACAGATGTTTGCAAGAGAGGACTTGGTGGAGTCCTGATGCAAGATGGATAGGTGGTGTACTATGAGTCCAGGAAACTGAATGAGCACGAGCAAAACTATGTGAATCATGGTCTTGAGTTGGCAGCCATCATTCATGCCATGAATATGTGGAGGCATTATCTTCTTTGCAAGAGGTTCATATTGATGAGCGACCACCGTGGGTTGAGATATTTGTTTGACCAACCAAATCTGAATGCCAGGCAAGCTAGATGGTTGCCCACCCTTAGTGAATTTGACTTTAAGATTAGATACATCAAGGGTAAGGAGAACAAGGTTTCAGACGCTCTTAGTAGGAGAGTGTAGATGAACCATGTTGCAGCAGTAAGCGCGTATGGGATAGATTTATAGGATCAGATCTTATAGGCAGGACAACAGGATGACATGTACAAGAAGCTTAGACACAGGTTACAACAGCAAGGTATAGGTGATCGATATGTGGACTATCATCTCATGGTAGATGGATTAGTGAGATTCAGGGACAGGATCTATGTGCCAGATGACAGTGGGCTAAGAAGCTTATCTTGAGGGAGTTTCAAGTCAAGCCATATTCAGGTCATCTAGGATATCATAAGACGTTGACAATAGTAAAGAAGTTCTACTACTGGTTGAATTTGAAGAAAGAAGTGGCAGAGTTTGTAGCCAGATGCTTGGACTATCAACAAGTGAAAGTAGAGTGTAAGCATTCAGGTGGGTTGCTTCAGCCTATTCCGATTCCAGAATGGAAATGGGAGGTCATTTACATGGACTTCATTACAGGTCTTCTGAGGACATTGAGGTAGCATGATTCTATCATGGTTGTGGTTGACAAGTTGAGCAAGGTAGCTCACTTCATTCTAGTGAAGACTACTTATTTAGCTAGTGAGGTAGCACAGGTCTTCATCAGGGAGATCATGAGATTGCATGGTGTTCCAAAGAAGATTGTGTCAGACAAGGATGCTAAGTTCACTTCCAAGTTTTGTAAGGAGTTATTTGCAGGTTTGGGACAGAGTTGGCCTTCAGTACAACCTATCATATGCAGATAGATGGACATACGGAGAGGGTTAACAGGATTTTGGAGGATATGTTGAGGATGTATGTGATGAATTAGCAGAGGAGATGGTAGGAGTACCTTCCATTGGTTGAGTTTTCTTACAACAATGGTTATCAAGAGTCATTGAGGATGAGTCTATTTGAGGCACTGTATGGGTGGAGTTGTAATACTCCCATCAGCTGGAGTGATCCAGTGAATAGGGTATTGATATGACCATACATGTTGGCAAACATGGAACGGGAAATGTAGGTTATAAAGAAGAATCCAAAGGCAATACATGATAGGCAGAATATTTATGCAAACCAACACAGGGAATTTAAGGAGTTTTAGGTTGGGGAGCATGTGTATTTGTGCATCAAGCCCAAGAAAAGCTCCTTGAGGATTGGATCATGTGCTAAGTTGGTACCACAATATTGCAACCCTTTTGAGATCCTTGAGAGGATTGGACCAATTGCCTACAAACTTGCACTACCTCCGACGGTGAAAGTCCATGATGTTTTCCATGTTTCATTTCCTAAAAGATAAGTAAAGGATGTTGATCATGATTGATTTTTTTGTATCGTAGGTGGAGCCAAAATGAGAATTCCATCCAGAACCTCAGTGCATATTGCAACGGAAACAACTCGTGCTCCAGAACAGAGCAATCGAGTAAGTTAAAGTATAGTGGAAGCACTTTGGGCCTGATGAAGCTACATGAGAGATGGTTGATCAGATGTGGGCTATGTATCCTACATTGTTTTTCAGAGGAGGAAAATGAGTTTTTGTTATTTGTACATATTTATGTATGGCTGTTATTGTAAATACCATAATGAGTTGTGTTATAAAGCTCCAATAAGCAATATGGTTTTCATTTTTTTCATGATGGTTTTTTTGTTAGGAAATATGTTCATTGTAAATACTACAATGAGCTATGTTATAAGGCTCCATGGGTAGTATGTTATGCTTTTCAATGGTTTTGTTGGTTGTAGGTGTCATATAACACCGAGGATGGTGTTCTCATAAGGGGAAGGGGTCTGTAACAACCCCGGGTCAAAAGTTCATGTAATAAAAGTTAATAAAGGTAAAATAAGACCAAGGTCATGGGACACTTATTCCAAGCTGAATATTGGGAAAAATATCCTAGTGGGCATCACTCGTGTTTATGGCTAAGGGGAAATTGGAAAAGGCTTTGAAAAGGAAAAGATGCATTAATTAACATATTTTTTTATGAAAATAAATAAAATTAGAAGAAAAGGGAGGTTAAAGGTCACAGGTTGCATCTAAGGAGGAAAATGAAGGAAAATAATGGAAAAATGAAGAAATTAGAGGCATCAAGAATAAAAAGACATCAAAGCATCAGTTGGGATCCTTTTGTCAGTTTAGTTTTGGAGTTAGTCATAGAGAGGAGAAGAGCACTAAGAGGAGAAGGAAAGAAAGAAAGCAAAGGAAGGACAAGGAAAGCAAAGGAAGGACAAGGAAGGAAAAGGAAGCAAGGATCAAGCAAGGAAAGTTTGGACCAAGTAGCTTCAACAATAATAATTGTAGGTAATAGATTGCATGTATGATTTCCTAGTTGGTTTTGGAATGCTTGGTATATGCATGTATATATTTGGTTCATTTGTTCTCATTGGCATGGATTTTTCTAGGTTTTAATAGTGGTTTTAGCCTTGCCTTGCCATTTTTGGATAGCCATGGTGTGATGGGATTCTTTCTTGGTTGAGCTTTGGATTGCCGGAAGGTTTTGGATCCGGGTGAGGTGGTCTTGGGAAAAATGCCAGGGGTTGGGGGTGGAGATGGTTTTCTCCAAGAAGCACTCAACAGGTGGGTGGAGACAAGAAAATTCCTCAAGGGATGGTGAAGGAATTATGAGGCATCAAAGCTTAGTTTGGTTTTGTGCTCTTGGTAGGGTGGAGGTGGTTTAACATCTAGATTGCCTTGGTTTTTTATGGATTGGTTTATTCCATGAGATCCCACATTCATGCTTGGAATATGGCATGGGGGTGATTGGCTAAAAGAAAGATTTGATGCAGCCCAATCTATGGTCAGGTGGTACGTGGAAGCCCCTAACTTGGTTAGATTTGTCATATGGTTATTAAGAGCTAAGTTCCTATTGATTTAGATGTGTAAATGTACTTGCTATTATGTGACTTTAATGGTTGTTCTATCATTATTATTTATCTGGTTATATGTTGGTTATAAGCATGGTTAATTGACAGATCTAAGTATGGATCTTATCACATTTCCATTAGTGAATGTCTAGTTAATGAATGCATAACCTAATTGGTGTTATGACATCTATAGTGAGAAGGAATTGATCCTTCTTGTCTAATCTCAGATAAGTTTCAAATCCCTATGTTCATATTTGCATTCATGACCTATAGGTTGCATGTTTACCATGTGTTTCACGGAATGTCATTCCCGGTTGGGAGGGGTCAGGTCAAATCTCAATTCAAGTTTTGGTTTATTTGTTTCTATGTCTTTTATAATTTCTGGAAGTTGCACTGAGTTCTGGGTAGAGGCATGAGTCCTGGCCCTGAAAAAGTGGCTCAGAATTCAGGGTCATTGGCATAAAAGTGACTGGAAAAGTCCACAATCATTGGCAGGAAGGCCTATGGGAGAGACTAGAGTATTACAACCGCTTTCATGCCTTGGAAAGGGAAAGTTTGAGCCTCAAATTTGTTGAAAAGAGAGACTTATCAGGGGTTGGACACCTGGAGGGGTTGGGTTGCTCTTGGAGGTCATGTAGCACCTAAGGGAAGTCAGTAAGGTCTCAAGTTGTCAACTCCATTTCCTTAAGGTCATATAGGAGGTTGAGTCTTATCATAATGACCCTCAGCTCATGTTTACCCCGGGAAATCTGGTGAAAGTGGGTAAATGTGGCAGGAGGCAGTTACAAAACCATGAAGTTGGAACCTTGACACAAGAATCTACATGGAATCTGAAAGATTCCTTGGAGGCCTAAAATTGATAGTTTCAGAACCAAGCCAACTTTATACTCATTTGTCTTGATTTTTCGCAAGGAACGAAATGGTATGATCATTTTATTCATCTAAGAAGCCTAATTTCAGTCAACCCGCAGAAGAGAATATTTGAGGAATATTTGAGATTCCCAAGGAGCCCAGATTTGATCGAGTCAGAAAGGGGTTGCGTTTACAGTCAAATTTCATAGTTTTTTCGCAAGGAACACAATGGTGTAGGTAGTTCCTTCATCTGAATAGCCAATTTCTAGGTCATCCCCAAACTTGGAGGTATAAGATGCATTTTTTCCATGTCATGATTTGATTTTGTTGAGATGGTGATTCAATTTTGTGATCCATGTATGCCACTCTGTGAGACGATCTTTGTATGCCACTTTATGTGAGAGATTATGATTTTGTCATGCCAAAGGAGAGATTTTATGAATGAGAGTTCTTATAGAAGAATATCTCATGAAGAGACATGGCACTCTAGTAAAAGGGGTTCATCCTTGTATTTACAAAAAGAATACATCATGTACTCATCATCTTCCTGCAGCAACTAATGAAGTGGCCTCCACACTAATGACATCGAGCCCAAAGACGTAGTCCATAGTGGACGAACTCTATTATCATATAGTTGAGTTATGGTTGTGCTTCCTGATTATTGCTTCTTGTTTTCATGTTGATGGTTCTTTGAAGTGTGTTTAATAATTCACATTGCTCATGATTTCACATGCAAATAAGCGTTAGTAAAAGGTCTTGTATAATGGGGATTTTTGTTTGAAATCACTCATGAAAATTTCCTGGATCAACTAATTAGAAAAAAATCAAGTGGAAAATTCCACAACACCATGGTTATCCAGGAAATGGCAAGGTAAGGCTAAAACCACTGTCAATACAAGAAATCCTCCATGTCAATGACAACACATAACTAGAAAATCACATGCATATACCATGGATCCATAAATCAGCAAGGAATTCACACATGTAACCTGTTACCTGCAAAGAATTCCAGTTTTAGTTGTTGATCCACCTGTTCCCTTGTGCTTTCCTGCTTTCCTGCTTTCCTTTTCTTTCTTTCTTCAATCCAAGTGAAACTAGAGTGCTCCAAGGGTGCTCCAAGAATGCTCTAATTGTGCAAGAGTATGAGAGAATGAGAGAATAGCAGAAGGCTCCACCCAAAAACTGACAAAATCTAACAAAAAAGAAGTTGTGAATTGATCATCATAAGCCTTTTTATCATTGATACCTCTATTTTCTTCATTTTAATTCAATTTCCCTCTCATGCAAATCTATGACCCTTGGTCTCCCCTTTCTCCTATTTTCCTTTATTTTATAAATAAAATGCCAATTAATGTCTCTTTTCCTTTTCCAATGCCTTTGCCAATTTCCATAACATTAATTAATCACCAGTGATACCCATCACTATGTTTTGCCCAAAATTCAACTTGGAATATGTTTCCCATGACCTTGGTCTTAATTTTTTTTTTTTTTTTAATTTACATAGAAAATCAACCAGGGGTTGTTACAAACCCCTCCCCCTTGGTGGAACACCATCCTCGGTGTTCAATAACACCTATAACCAGCAAAACACATGTTGCCGATGGAGCTTTATAGCATAACTCGATGCAACATTTACATCATATCATACTACCGAGACCATGACCATCATAACATGAACACCATACCTGTTATGAAACCATCTCACAAAACTGAAGAAAAGATAGGTCAACGACGTGATAAATAACCTCTTCGAGGGGGAAACCTACTTTACATCACACAAGTGAACAATTCGTTTATGATGCAAATGATTAGACCTCCCTGGTATATATAGGAGTCTAAGGGGTCACAATATAATCAGAGCGTACATAACAATAATAAGGTAAGGGCACAACAATAATAATAGTGGGTTTTTATGGGGCACAACAATAACAATATGAGGGATACATGGGTACAATAATAACAATAGGGGGTTTTACTAACAATAAGAATAAGGGGGCTACACTAGTATTATAGGGGCCTAACATGCCCCTATCCTTCAAATTTGTTCTCAACGCTTAAGTAGTTATGGATGCTTCTATATAAAATTCTCATCCTCCCATGTGGAATCTTAAGTAGGTAAGTTCTTCCACTTAATGAGGTACTCTGAAATTAATCGATTCCGCAGTTGTCAGGTTCTTGTTTCCATGACTGCTTCAAGCTCAAATATGATTTTTCCTTCTTCGTCAAGTTCTAGCAATACTGTTTGAACTGGGAGCTTATCATGAATAATATTCTTTAAGCATGAAGCATGGAAAACGAGGTGTACTTGGGATGATGCTGGCATCTCCAATTTGTATGCCATAGTACCAATCTTTTGCAACACATTGTAAGAACCATAGTACTTGGGTGATAATTTATTATCCTTATTAACTTTCTTGAGGGACATTAGTTTGCATGGTTGTAGCCGTAAAAATACCCAGTCTCCTACATCAAAACTTCTTTCACTGCGATATTTATCTTCCTGTTATTTCATTCGCTTCTGCGCCACAATGAGGTTATCCTTTAAGAGTTGTAGAACTTGTTGTTGATGCTCGATGTGATCTTCCACTACTTGAACCTTAGATATTTCTCTTAAATATGATGTGATGAATGGTGGATGATATCCATAAAGTACCATAAATGAGGTCATTTTTGTTGTAGTATGGAAAGAAGTGTTATACCACCATTAAGCCAGAGGTAACCGCTTTAACCATTGTGTTTGTTTATCATATACAAAGCAACGAATATATCCTTTTAAACATTGTTCAGTATCTCAGTTTTCCTATTAGATTGAGGATGATAAGATGAGTTATGAACTAATTGAGTATCAACATAAGAAAATAATTATGTCCAAAAATTTCCAGTGAAAATGGGATCTCTGTCACTTATCATAATCTTTGGGTTTCCATGTAGCTTTTGAATTGTTCCCATAAATGTAGTAGCAACTGTGTTGGCTTCAAAAGGAAGAGATAATGCACAAAAGTGTGCATACTTGGTAAATTTATCAACTACCACCATGCTGACACTCTTTCCTTCAGACTTGGGTAAACTCGTGATAAAAACCATTGATACCTCCTCCCAACGCTGACTTGGAATGGATAAAAGTTGTAACAAACTCGAGGTCTTAATTGTCTCAACTTTATTTTGTTGGAAAACCATACATTCTACCACAAACTTCTGAATATTAGATTTAAGGCCATCCCAAAAAAAATCCTTCTTGACCTTGTGGTGAGTTTTTAAAAATCTTGAGTGCCCTCCTATGGGGGAGGTGTGCGATTCCAAAAGAATTTTTTGTTTGGGTTGGGAATTCTTACAAATATATAAGAGATCTTTGTACCATAACAAAATGTTTTTCCAGATAAATGTATCAGATGTACTAGGATCTTGCTACAACTTTTGAATGAGTGCCCACACCTCTTCGTCATTCTTTCATTCATTCCTTGCTTCAGTTATCCAATCAAGTTGGATAATAGAAATGGCACAAAGCAATGTTTCCACATCCTCATCTTTTTTTGAGAGTGCATCTACAACAACATTTTTCTTCCCTTTTTTGTAGACGATTTCAAAGTCATAACCCAACATCTTTGTGACCCATTTATGTTTCTATTCTGAAGATAAGCTTTGTTCCAAAAAGTATTTAAGACTATCATAATCTATTTTTACCTTGAAGTGTCTTCCTATTAGGTAAGGATGTCATTGCTTTAGTGCATGTAGTATTCCCAATATTTCCTTCTCATTAATAGGTTTGTGTAAATATTTTCCCTTGATTGGACAAATTTCAAAAGAAATGGGTCTTGCTTCTTGAATTAGAACAACACCAATTCCATTTCCCGAGGCATCACATTCCACAATAAAGGTTTTTGTGAAGTCTTGCGTAGCTGAGACTGATGTTTGGCACATTGCCTATTTAAGATGTTCAAAGGCCTTAGTTTCTTTTGGAGTCCAAGAAAATCATATTTCTTCAGCAATGTTGTTAAAGGTGTTGTCATTCTCCCATAATTATTAACAAACTTGCGATAATACCCTGTCAACCCAAGAAATCCTCAAAGATGCTTTAGGGTTGTGGGGATTTTCCATTCCTTTATGGCTTTAATTTTGTTAGGGTCTACCTTAACACCCTCATGAGATACAATATGACCCAAATATTCCACCTCATGTGCTCCAAAGAAACATTTGGAGGTTTTTTCATATAAGTATTTATCCTCCAATAGTTTTAGCACCCTATCAACATGTTCAACATGATCCTTCCAAGACTTGTTGTAGATTAGTATATCATAAAAATGTACTAACACACATTTTCTAAGGGTGGGTTGGAAAATGAAATTCATCAAACCTTGAAATGTGGAGGTTGCATTAGTAAGGCCAAAAGGCATGACCAACAATTCATAATCCCCTTATTGTGTTCTGAATGTTGTTTTCAGAATGTCTTCATTCTTCATTCTAATTTGATGATATCCTGAACGAAGATCTAGCTTGGTGAAGTAAATTGCTCCATGTAATTCATCTAGTAATTCATCAATGATAGGAATGGGAAATTTATCTTTAATAGTGAGCTTATTGAGCTCCCTATAATCCGGACACATACGCCATGATCCATCCTTCGTGTGCACCAATATTATTGGAGCAAAGAAAGAACTTTGACTAGGTTGAATTATACTGACCTCTAGCATCTATGCAACCATACATTCAATTTCACTCTTTTGGGCATAGGGATATCTATAAGGCCTGATGTTTGGAGGAACACTTCCTGGAATCAAGTGAATAGCATGATCATGATCATGAATAGGTGGGTGGCCTTTGGGAGTCTCAAGTACCCTAGAATGAATTATCCAAGGCTTTTTGGAGATCTAGAGAAATAGATGATTTTTATGTTTGAACCTCTACTGAGCATAATTGTGAAATTACCCTCGTTGTTCTTTCTTCAGAAGCTTTGTCATGCCATTAGAGTTGATTATATTCCTTGGTTTCCCTACGATACCCCTTAGTTCAACTTCCTTTCCTTCCCAAAAAAATTCAAGAAAAGTTCTTGAAAATGAAAAGTTATCGTCCCCAAAGATTGTAACAATTGGACTCCTATTACAACATCAACACCACCCATTGGAATGGAAAGCATTGGACTATTTGATACATATTCAGCTTGATATTATGGCAATTTCCAGAGTGATTTATAGTTCCTCCATTTGCAACCGTCACTTGGTAGTCTGGTGTTGGATATAGAAATTAATTCAATTCCTTGGCTATCTTACAATGAATAAAATTATGGGTACTACCTAAATCAATCATCACTATTACCTTTTTCTTCTTGATATAACCTTCTATCTTGAGAGTTTGAGGAGTGGTAATTCCTGCCAATGCATTACAAGCATTATTACAAGATATGGTCATATTCTTTTCTTCTTTATCTAGGGTTGGTTCCTGGTGTATATCCTCCTCTTTTGATGTTTCTTGTTCCTTTTCGTCCTCCTCTTCGCAATATATGTAAAATAATTTATTCTTGATGCACTTATGAACTTTAGTGTATTTTCTATCAAAATTGTTACAAAGCCATTTTACTTTTTTTCCTCCAATTGTTGTGGTGTCAACCTTGTAGGTTGTGGAAGGCTAGGAGCAGCAACAATTCCATCTTTATAGTTGTGAGTCGTAGACTTCCTTGTTGCCATAATTTTTCTTTCAACTTTTCTTGGCACCCTAAATGCCTTCTCCAATAAATCAGGTTCCCAAAGGTGAACCTCATGTTGGATGTTATCCTTTAAAGTCCCTATGAAGACATCAATCTTATGCTCCTCTGGAATATCAGTTACCTTGATATTCAATTTTTGGAAGTCCTCAATGTGCTCCGCCATTGAACCCTTTTGTTTGGGATTTATCAATTGGATAAAGAAGGTTTTTCTCTTTGTATCCTCATAATGTGCTATCATTTCCTCCATAAAAAGTGACCAAGTAACAAGTGGTTTACGAGAACAAAGCCATTGATACTGTTAGTCCTTACAATCTCCTAGGCTGAAAAGGAAATCGACAAGGGTAACCTCAAACCACTTCAACTCAGTAGCTAGCCCTACTGAGCATGAGAGGGATCTCTCTAAGTCTCTTATCAGTGATATGAATTTAAAGCAAATGGATTTTAGACTAGATATGAGTATTTGTTTGTTTATGAAATTTTGGTTTTTAAGGATTCGCTGAACTTAGGGTTTGGAGCCACAAGTAGGTCTAGGCTATGGGAATGCATGAGCAAACCTAAGAAGGAGCTAGATATCAGAAGCCATGGTGTAATTTGGATATTTGTCAGTGTAGTATAAAGGATATAGTGTGGAAGAAACTAATAAGCATAAATAAACATGATTTCGTTAGCTTAGGAAGATAAAACACATAACTATGAAAACCAGATAACAGAGCTTTAAAAACAAGAATTTTGAATATTTTATCACAAGGCATTCATAGAAAGAAGAGATATAATGTAGATAAAGATGTTTAGACCATGAGAAAACAAAAAGGATGAAGCACAAGCACCATGAACTCACTGGGCTAGAATTCCTTGAAAATAGTTGCAACATGTATATGTATTAGTTGAAAGATGATTACAATGAAGTGAAATGATACTTATAGACTCTCCTAGATCACTTGCCCACCTTCAGGATTTGAATTCTTTGGTGGAGGAACTGACTCCAAGATTCTCTCAACCAACAGGTGAGAGTGAGAAGGTGCAACTCAAACACTTCATGAAGAGTTTGTTTAGGAGTTTGCTTCTTTTATGAGGCCTAATAAACATCAAAAACAACCTATGATGTACATTTATTCATGCCTACATCACCTAGCCTCGTAACTAGTGCCATTACATAGAGAATCTTGACTTTGACCAAGTCAAATTGAAAACTAGAAATTTTACATAGTGAAATTTTCCAAATAGAAACACAGAAAGTGCAGAAGTGCAACACCGACTTTGAGCTAATTTTTAGGTGCCTTCCAGGGGTCAAAATGCAAATCTGAGAGAACGGTCAACTAGTCCTTCAAGTATAGTTTCCAGAACAGTTTTAATTTTTGAATTTGGAGCATGGGAAGAAGTTCAAAAACCATTCTCCGAAGGTCACTTTAGAAGCCCAATGCCTGTCAAAAAATGGTCCAGAATGCTAGTTTTTTGCCACCTTTTTGCAGTTTTCTCCAAAATTAAGCCACCTCTGCAAAATCTAGGAAAATGGGTTTTTAGAGGATGTCAAGACCTTTCCAAAATGGTAGACCTTTCCTCAAATGGATATTCTCTTGGCACTGTGCTTCTGGAGCAGCTGAATTTCTAAATTTAGACCAGAAATTTTCAAAAAACTCAAAATGCTCAGAATTTGCTCAAAATTGGATGGAAGGTGTAAAAATAGGTTTGTTATAGCTTCTTGGATGCTTCAGCAAGCATCTCCAAGTTTTTTACTTTTTTGGGCGAGAGAGCTTGATGGTAAAGAGTGAATAGGATATGAATGAAAGAGTTATGGGGCTTTTTGAGTTTATATAGGGAAAATTTCCTCACTTTTTCAAAAGGAAAAGAAACCCACCCTCCTTTAGGAACTAATTTTCACTTTATGAAGACAGATTTTACCTTTACCATTGCAAATGTGCTTTTGCTTTCCTGAGTGTTGGAGCTTCTTTTTCTGAAACCTTTGATATCATGAGAATATGAGGAGTGTGTGGATAATCATGATCAATTCTTCAACAATTGCTTTGTCATGTTTGACTTATTGCTGGTTTTTTTTCATGGAAATGATGGACCTTGGAGACCCTAGTGACCTAATGGATGACCTAAGACCTAATGGAATGATGATGATGACTGACCCATTTTCATTGTGAAACCTTCATAAAGTGTGATAGGCGACCAGCATGAGTGAAATTTCAAATGATGACTTCATCTTTAGACTGACCATACAATGACCAAATTTGCTGTGTAAACCTAGTAACAGAAAAATTTGATGGTGAAAGCCTGAAAAAACATGGTAAAAGCATTTTTGATCCAAGTGATAGGCTAACAAGACTGACACTAACATTGGCTCCAACTGGGGATGGCAGATCCTTGGAGGTGTCAAGAACACCGTAGACCAAGTAGCCTTATTCATTTGGGCAATGGAGTCAACATGCATAAAAAATGATTTTTGACTTGAGACTGACTGACCTTTTGACATGACAAAAAAGCTGAATAAAAAGAATGAAAATAGTACTGACTCAAAGAGCCTTAGGGCCTTCACTTCGGGCTTCAAACTCTGATGACAACTATATAAAATGCTAGAAGTAAAATACACACCGGTATGTACAATGATGATGACCTTTCAGGATTTTAGACATAGTAGTGCTTGAGAAGCCTACTGTTGGTTGCCCCTCCTGAATAATCTTTTCCATCCATTTCTTCCAACAAGACAACATTCTTTCCTTTGAAAGCATAATTTTTGTATGGTCCCTTCCATAATTTCTCAAACTTACCATGTTTTCCTTTGTCTTCATTTCTAGCATCCCACCGAAGGACTACAACTCCCAAATTGAAATTGTCTTCCTTGGTTTTGCGGTCATAAATCTTTTTAATCTTTTCTTGGAGTTTGGATGTGTTTTGAAAAACTTCTTCTCTTGTTTGTTGTAAATGAATCATCTAGTTTATTCTCCTTTGTATGTCATTAGTTTCACTATCCAATTCCTGTAGGATTTTCATTACTGGGACAACAAGAGATGAAGGAAATACTGTGTCAACTCCATATACCAACTGGAAAGGAGACATACCTATTGACTTTTTGGTGTTGACCCTATCTACCCACAAGGCATTGATGAGTTTTTTATGCCAATTCTTCTTGTTCACCTCCAAGACCTTTTTGATGATGTTAACCAAATATTTGTTGGAAGATTCAACAAGGTCGTTCCCTTGTGGATGATAAGCAGTAGAATTTCCTAGCACAATATGATATTTGGCACATAAATTCACCATTATTTTTCATTTAAAAGCAGCAACGTTGTCTGTTATTATTTTCTGTGGGCAGCCAAATCTAGACAAAATATTAGACTCCAGAAATTGAATGATGACAAAATCAATAGCTTGCCTAGTTGGGATAGCTTCAATCCACTTTGTAAAGTAGTCGGTGGTTGTTAATATCCATTTGTGTTGTGCTGAAGATGAAGGATGGATTTCGCCAATGAAATCAAGACCCCACTGCTGGAAAGGAGCTGAAATCAAAATTGGTTGTAGTGGTAATGGCAGAAGTTTCCTCTTTCCTTGAAAAATTTGACATTCATGGAAGCTCATGACTATTTTGTATGTATCAGAAAAGAGGGTGGGCCAATAGAAACCAGCTCTTAAGATCTTGTTTGCTGTAGTTTTCCAAAAATGATGACTGCCACAATCTCCTTTATGAAAATCCTTCATTATATCTTTAGCTTCATTTTCTATCAAACAATTCAGCAACACACCTCCAGGATCTTTCCAAAATAAAACACCATCTAGAATACAATATTTTGAAGCTTTGAGTTTCAGTGATCTAACTTTACCTTTGGGGACTTCCGGAGGAGGATTCAAGTGCTGCAAGACATAGACAATGTTGGAGTACCAAGGTGAGGACATGAACATATCAGACACCTGCAGGAAAGGGTCATCTTCTTCTGGTTCTTCTGATAGTGCAGCCATCAAATTAATATCCAGTGCATGTAGATTTGATTCCACCATAAGTTTGGCTAACCCTTTTCCTTTGATGAGCTTTGTAGGTTTTATCTCCAAGTCATATTCCAGCATGGCTGCAATCCACTTTCCTTTTCTGCCTTCAGGATCTGTTTGCACAAGAATTTCTTTTACTGCTATAGTAGGAACATAAGCAATGGTATGTGAATGTAAAATATAGACTCAGAAATCCTTGAGGGCTTTTACCAATGCCAATGCCTATTTCCCAATGATATTATATCTCAATGCTGCAACTCTTATAGTGCGACTGAAAAATGTTATAGGCTGCTCATTTTTCTGATCTTTTTTCTGCATTAGGATTGCTGCTAATGTATGCTCAGAAGCAAAAGAAAAAATGATGAAATCTGAGGTATAATCTGGGCTAATCAAAATAGGAGCAGTAGATAATGCAAATTTTACCTCATGAAATGATTTCTTAGCTTCCAAAGACAACTTTACCTTGCTGTCCTTTTTCAACATATTTGTCATTTCTTTCAAGTGCTCAGCTAGATTAGGAATAAATCTCCTCAAAAAATTAATTTTTCCATTAAACGATTGAATCTCTTTCTTGTTCCTAGGGAAGTCTAGTTGTTGAATGCCCTCCACTCTGGTAGGATCAATGTGGATGCCATCTTTAGAGATGATCTGTCCTAGTAGCTTACCTTCTTCCATGGTAAACAAGCTCTTCTTTGGGTTAAGTGAGATGCCAAATTTTCTGCATTTCTGAAAAACAATCCTTGAGTGATGCAAGTGATCTTCGTCAAATTTTGAAAATACTATTAGATCATCTGGATAGATAACCAGAAATACATCTTTTTCATTTGCAAATGCTATGTCCATAGCCCGTTGAAAGGTAGCTCCTACATTCTTCAGCCTAAAAGGCATCTTGACATACATGAATGTACCCCATGGTGTTGTGAAGGTTGTCTTGAGCTGATCGTCTTTGTGTACCAAAATTTGATTGTACCTAGAGTATCCATCAAGCAGTGACATCCTAGAGGATTCGACCACCCTCTGTAGTATGTGATCCATCTTAGGTAGGGGATAATTGTCTTTCAGTGAAACCTTATTGAGATTTCTGAATTCAATACATAGACGAATTTCCCTGGTCTTCTTCCTCACAAGTACTGGATTAGACATCCATTCAGAAAACTGAATGGGAACTATTATTCCAGAATTATAAAGTCTATTTACCTCTTTTTCAATTGATGGCAACAACTTGGGATTGATTCTTCTCAATTTATCGTGAAATGGCTTCTGATCGAGCTTTATAGGAATGATGTGTTGAATGATACTCTTGTCATAAAATTTTAGATTTGAGTAATCCCAAGCAAATGCATCAGCAAATTCCTTCATTAAAGACATGTACTTACCCTTTGTTTCAGGAGATAAAGACTTTGATAGTTTGACCAATTTAGGATTTTCAGTTATACCAATGTTTACATCTTCAACTCCCTTTTCTATAGGAACCATGGTGGGCTTCTTGGCGATATCATCCCTGTCAAATAACTCTTCCAAAGGCACCAAGCCTCTTGGAATGTTGTTGTCCTTGAGTTGTAATACTTCAGTGTTAGCTGAATGAATGTGGGGATCATCAAAGTTGTATGCATCATCAATGTGAGAATTCTGAAATTCCCCCTCCAACTGCAGAAAATTGTTTATTTGCTTATCATCACCAAACACTTGCAAAAACCTCATGTTATCCAGGATAGCTGGGCGATGCTTAACATGGATGGATTACTTATGATTAGGATGAATAGGGATCTTCACCATACTTGCTGCAGTGGCGAGTGAATCAGCTATGACATTCTAAGTTCTAGGAATAAGAGATAATGTATATTCTGAAAAAGTTTTGAGAATATCAAGTACAACATTGCGATAAGCTCTCATTCTTGGGTGTTTGGCCTGGTATTCCCCTTTGACTTGCTTGATCACTAATTCAGAGTCACCATAAACAGAAATCTTTTTTGCTCCCAACTTTTTCATAATTTTGAGGCCAGCAATCAATGCCTCATACTTCGCCTCATTGTTTGAACATTCAAAAGCCAACTTGTAAGAGCTCATTCTCACATTTCGAGGGATTTTGTTTGACTGATGTAATGGACCATGTATCCAAACACCAATTCCTACTCCTTCTCTTCCTAATGCACCATCGAACTCCATGGTCCAAAGACCATTTTGTTCATCTGGAAAAAGAATTTCTGAAGACTGAATTTTTTTTATTTTTAGGATTTTGAACGGCTATCTCAAAACTTTCTGTTTTCTGCACTATTTTTTGAATCTCCTCAATAGTATTTGCAAGCTGCCTACATTTCTCACCAACCTCTTTACCTTATGCTGTGATAGTTTCATGTATGCTTCCTATTAGGTTGGGAACTTCAGAAATTTCCACTAATTGACTTTCATCATCAACAGAATTCATATCACTAAATAGAATGAAAGAGTCAAGATCAGTATGAACAACATGTATAGGATGATTGGCTGGCTTCTTC
Organism: Pinus tabuliformis; assembly: GCA_031772625.1. Lineage (NCBI taxonomy): Eukaryota > Viridiplantae > Streptophyta > Pinopsida > Pinales > Pinaceae > Pinus > Pinus tabuliformis. The sequence continues at coordinate 1,696,916,811 of CM062817.1, forward strand.
TTACTACTGATCATAAATTTCATCTTCTTTTCTCTATAAAGTTTTCGGAGCTATCCAAAAATAGGGATAGTGGCGTATGAAAAGTCAAGCTGTAGAGTGCCCGTTAATTTTGCTCCCCAAAACCTCGAAAGCAACATGCCAAACCTAGGAGGAATATCGGCAACTACGACATCCATAAGTACATTTTTGGTCGTGATTTAGTCCAAGGACACTACCAAGTCTTTAATGAGGCCAAGGCATTTCACTCTTCCATAATCAAAAGAATAAAGATCATGGTAAGGTCGGGTGATGCTCAGTCCTAGTTTATCCATGATGGCTTTAGGCATCAGATTACGAGAGGTGCTAGAATCTAGCATAGCATTATGAAGGATAAAGTCATGAAGTTCAAGGCTCAGATAAAAAGGAGGAATTTCACTATCTTCAGGAGCTCCTTCTAAAGCTGGACCAAAAAGGATCGCTGGCTCATCATCAGCTACTTTAACTGTATCAAACATCTTATCAACCCTAAGCATTTTTGCAATCTGAAATTTATATTTGTCATTCCTTACCAATTCGGTGAGGGGAATAGCTATTTTGAATTTAGAAATTTCATTTTCCAAACTAAAAAGATTAGATTGCTTTTCTACCTCTTTTGAAGCGATATCCTTCCTTTCTATTTGGCCTTTAGCTTGAGGCTCCTTCCTTTGGCTTTCAGTTTGCAATTCTTTATCCTTCCTCACATTGCTAGTGGAGGCTTCATTGGTTCTATCCCGATTCAGTATGACAATATCTTTGTCTTTATTCTGGCCTGCAGGAGTGGTTTCTTTGCTTGGTGCGTCCTTTTGTAAATTTTGTCTTTTCTGAGTTAGAGTAACAGGTACATTTCTATTCCTTAAATTGTATTTCTTTTGGAGATGACTGAGGGCATTCTGATATCCTCTTTGGTACTCTTCAGTCCTATTAGCCCATAGATCTTCACTTGCGAGCACAAATTTTTGATCATTTGGCATGAGAGAGTCTCTGGAAAACTGATCTTCCTCTGTTATGAAAGTAGGCAGTTCATCTTCTTGAAAGAAGTGATTCGCTTCTACAATTTCTTCTTCATCTTCTTTCTGACCTTCAGTGTAGTTTTGCTAAAATGGAGCTCTTACTTGACTTTGAGGATCTTGGTTTTGCTACTCTTTTTGTTGATTTTTGAACTGCTGTTGCTGCTGTCCGTGAAAGTTAGGATTCCTTACTGATGGTTCAGCTTGTCGATCAATTATGGATATTCTATCCATCATCCTCTCCATAGTTTTTATCAGACTGTCAAGCTTTGCATAAAAGGATGATGCAGGCTCTTCTTTGAAGAAAACTTTCTTCTCCGCCCTCTTTGGCTTTGATTTTGACTTCTTAATGAGCAAATTGCCTTCAACACTGATTGCATTCCATTGCATCTCTTCAAGAGTAGTTGGGTCTCTTTCTCTGAGCTGGTAGGCCATATCTGGATCGAAAGCATTAAGATAATGAAGAAGAGCCAAACCAGGAGGAGGTTTCATATCATCAGGTATAGAATTGTACATTGTATTAAATCTTGATGTGAATTCTTGAACTATTTCATTGGGGTTCCTTTTCATTGAATTATACTCAGCCAATATCTGTAATGGATTTTTCTTCTCTTGCCAATGAGCTAGAAATAATTCAATCAATCTTTGAGAACTGTTAATAGAATTTGCAGCCATACTTCGAAACCATTTCTTAACATCTCTTGAGAGAATTTGAGCAATAATCCTCATTTTGGCATTCTCCTCATCAATTTCTTCTAAATCAATGAAGTCTATTAACTTGTCAACATGCTGCTGAGTTGTAATTTCTGCACTTCCGTCAAACAAAGGAAGTCTTTGACCGTTGTTCTAAGGCAAAGCAATAAGTTGAGTAGGCAATAAAAGAGGCACAAATATTGCCATGACTGCTGGAGAAAGTGAGGTTGTTACAATGGATTGTGTAAGTAAGGGTGGTGATGTTGATGAGGATGATGGAACTACTAAAATGGGTTGTAGAGGCAAGGATGGAACGAATGGGGAAGGTAGGAAAGATGGTGAAACTGAAGCTTTAGGAGATGTGGTAGATGAGCTTGGAGGTGAAAAAGAGGACGAAGTTATGGCTAGGTATTCAAGTTGGTATTGAACAAAAGCTTTTTCAGTAGTGATCTGGAGTTGGTCAGCAAGGCTTTGAAGCTTATCAAAATTTAACCACAGTTCGTGATCAGTCTTAGCAGGCAAAGATTTTGAAGAAAAAGAGTGAGTTTCAACCTTTAAAGGTTCTAATGTTATATTAGAGATACAAGAGTCAGACTTGGACCTTGTAAGTGATAATTATATCTGCTCTTCAAAAGGAATTTGCTCAAAGGCGAATAGGTGTTTAGGCAAAGAAGTTGTTCTTTTAATTTTACGAATTGCACTTTTAGTGATGGGTAGTCTAAGTTTTCTGAGCAGTGTTTCTATATCTTCAATGATGAAGGGTGGATTTGGGTCAAGATTTGACCTGGTATGCCTTTTGGAAGCCAGAATGTATACACCCTAAACTGATGAAATTTATGAATTCAACCTAACTTCGAATACTGGAAACTGAGAGGTACAGAACCAGTTCTTTGAAAGCTCTTAGATATTTCCCAGGAATAATTTAACAATCGTTCCCTGGCAACAACGCCAAAAATGTTAGTCCTTACGATCTCCTAGGCTGAAAAGGAAATTGACAAGGGTAACCTCAAACCACTTTAGCTTAGTAGTTAGCCCTACTGAGCATGAGAGGGATCCCTCTAAGTCTCTTATCAGTGATATGACTTTAAAGCAAATGGATTTTAGACTAGACATCAAAAGCCACAAGTAGGTCTAGGCTATGGGAATGCAGGAGCAAAAATAAGAAGGAGCTAGATATCAAAAGCCATGGTGTAATTTGGGTATTTGTCAGTGTGGTATAGAGGATATAGTGTGGAAGAAACTAATGAGCATAAATAAACATGATTTCATTAGCTTAGGAAGACAAAACACATAACTATGAAAACCAGATAACAAAGCTTGAAAAACAAGAATTCTGAATATTTTATCACAAGGCATTCATAGAAAGAAGAGATATAATGTAGATAAATATGTTTAGACCATGAGAAAACAAAAAGAATGAAGCACAAGCACCATGAACTCACTGGGCTAGAGTTCCTTGAAAATAGTTGCAACCTGTATCTGTATTAGTTGAAAGATGATTACAATGCAAGCCTCCTTCACAAAAATTTCAACCCTTTTCTCCTGAAGTGAAATGATACTTATAGACTCTCCTAGACCACTTGCCCACCTTCAGAAGTCGAATTCTTTGGTGGAGGAACTGACTCCAAGATTCTCTCAACCAACATGTGAGAGTGAGAAGGTGCAACTGAAACACTTCATGAAGAGTTTGTTTAGGAGTTTGCTTCTTTTATGAGGCCTAATAAACATCAAAAACAACCTATGATGTACATTTATTCATGCCTACATCACCAAACCTCGTAACTAGTGCCATTACATAGAGAATCTTGACTTTGACCAAGTCAGACTGAAAACTATAAATTTTACATAGTGAAATTTTCCAAATAGAAACATAGAAAGTGCAGAAGTGCAATGCTGACTTTGAGCTGATGTTTAGGTGCCTTCCAAGGGTAAAAATAGAACTCTGAGAGAACGGTCAACTATCCCTTCAAGTATAGTTTTCATAACAGTTTTAATTTCTGAATTTGGAGCATGGGAAGACCTTGAAAAATCCATTCTCCCAAGGTCACACCAGAAGCGCAGCGCCTGTCAAAAAATGGTCCAAAATGCTATTTTTTGCCATTTTTTTTTTCATTTTTCTCCAACACTAAGCCACCTCTGTAGAATCTGGGAAAATGGGTTTTAGAGGACGTTAAGACCTTTGCAAAAATGTAGACCTTCCCTCAAATGGAGGTCTGAGGAAAAAGCGTAGCGTCTTGGCGCTGCACTTCTGGAGCAACTGAATTTCTGAACTTAGACCAAAAATTCTCAAAAAACTCAAAATGCTCAGAAATTGCTCAAAATCGGAGGGAAGGTGTAAAAATAGGTTTTTTATAGCTTCATGGATGCTTCAACAAGAATCTCCAAGTTACCCTCATCCTTTTGGTCTTTCTTGGCCTCCTTGAGCTTATTTTCAAGTTGTTTTACCTTGACATTGGCGATCATGTTTTGAGCTTGATAGTGATGCACCATGTGTTTGAGCAATTTATTGTTTCTATTTGCCTTCTCAAGGAGCTTCTTCAAGTGTTCATTCACCCTATTAAGCCAATATTCTTTATCTTGATGAACCTCTAGGGCAATCCTTTCTTCCAAGTCAAGGTCTTCATTAAGCAAAATTTGTTCTTGTTCCTCTTGCAAAGCTTTCTTGAGGCCTCTTGTCCTTGGTATTTTCCTTTTTCCTCTCACCGATGATGCTTCAAGCTAGTTTGATGTCATGATCTCCTTACCTTTGCCAATTTGTTGCATTGACTTGGTTTTTTCCCTTTCTAGGATCAACTCCTTTGCTTTGAGTTGACTGTTTTCCTGTTCAAGGAATGATATAACATACTTTTCCCTTTCCAGATTTATTGCCAGCTCCTTGATTTGGTAGTCCTTGTCCATATTAGTCTTTCTCATGTTTGTGGTTTGATCCTCAGCCTCTAGATCAATTAGCTCAAACTCATGTTGCACCGTGTCCTTATCCTTTGTTGTCGTTTCTTGCTTTGTCAATGAAGAAGGCTTGGCCCCTTTCTCTTTGTGAGAAGAAAACAAAAACCTCTGCCCTTTCTTATACACTTTGGTCACCTCAGGTTTGGGTAGTTGAGTCTTCTCCATTGTCTTGCTAGATGACCCCATCTCTGTTTGTTTTTTTGGTGCACTTGGAAACTGAGATGTTGCATTTTCCTCATGCCATTTTAAAGTTGCTTCTAAAAAGGCTTCCCAAGCCATACCTCTCTTTTCCAGCTGATGAAGGACAATGGTTTTGATGAGACTGTGATGGAGCAAGCTTGGGTAGTGCTCTTTGTCCTTTAATTGTATCTTTTCAAACATTTTTGAAATGTTCCTAAATAGGTAATTACACATGTTGAGTGGATTTTGAGATGTGAAGTGCATCAAGAGGCGAATATGATAGGCATACAACCTGGAGAATCTACCTTCACAAGTAAAGAACCTCATGATAGTTTTCATTAAAGGGGCATATTTCTCAAGTAGATATCTGAAAGGCATGAGGTGAGTATGTGTATCTCTGTATGGCGTCTTTAGGAAAGGCTTGTAGTTTTCAAGATCTAGACTCATTCCTTTGAACCAATATTCACCATTGTTTGGTAAGCCAGTTGCTATTGAGATGGAGGCCACTGAGAAACTAAACTCAATACCAGCAATGACAGCAGTCTCTCCTTTCAGTTGTGTTGCTACCCAATCTGTCAGTTGCTCATAAAACCCTGCCTCACTTACCCTTTTGCAAAATTCCAAGCAGTGAACATCCTCAAAGCACTGTTTGATGAAAGGATAGTAGTTGATTGTGTTGCAGTCTGATGGTTCATATTTGAGAATCCTCCCTCCTTTGTGTTGTCTCTTTCTTTCTGGTGAAGATTCTGCCTCCATGATGACACAAAGTCTTGTTCCTTAGCTTAGAAGACAGTTAAACCAAGCTTGCAAGTGAAAATTTGAAGTTTGGGAGAATTTTGGTGAGTTTCGGGGCACTTTGCCTTGCGTGCAGCATAGTTTTCCTATGCGCAACGTAGTTCACATAAGTGCAACGCCTATCTGCTAAGTGCAGTGCAGTGCTTCTATGCGCAACACCTTCAAATTTTTGCTATTTTCTCCTAGGAAAACAATTTTTTTGCTTTTTTGGGCGAGAGAGCTTGATGGTAAAGAGTGAATAGGATATGAATGAAAGATTTATGGGGATTTTTGAGTTTATATAGGGAAAATTTCCTCACTTTTTCAAAAGGAAAAGAAACCCACCCTCCTTTAGGAACTGATTTTCACTTTATGAAGACAGATTTTACCTTTACCATTGCAAATGTCCTTTTGCTTTCCTGAGTGTTGGAGCTTCTTTTTTTGGAACCTTTGATATCATGAGAATATGAGGAGTGTGTGGATAATCATGATCAATTCTTCAACAGTTGCTTTGTCATGTTTGACTTATTGCTAGTTTTTTTCATGGAAATGATGGACCTTGGAGACCCTAGTGACCTAATGGATGACCTAAGACCTAATGGAATGATGATGATGACTGACCCATTTTCATTGTGAAACCTTCATAAAGTGTGATAGGTGACCAGCATGAGTGAGACTTCAAACGATGACTTCATCTTTAGACTGACCATACAATGACCAAATTTGTTGTGTAAACCTAGTAACAAAAAAATTTGATGGTGAAAGCTTGAAAAAACATGGTAAAAGTAATTTTGATCCAGGTGGTAGGCTAACAAGACTGACACTAACAGATACCATACAAACTAATTTGGTTCTAAATATAAAAATGCAATGCATACCTTTTGTGTGTGTTGCACATCATGGAGATCAAAATATTTATCCATCTATAGTATCCATGTTACTGGATCTTTACCATCAAACTTCCTCATATCGATCTTTGGAATGTGGTGATTCTTAAACCCAACATTGGAGTCTCTAAAATCATAATTCATATTCCTTTTCACCTCATCATGATTTTCATGGATTACCTTGTCACCATCGGGAAGCCTTTCTTGCAGCAACTTTGTCAACCCTTAAAATTTGATATTCATTGCATCCATGTCTACTTTAAAAACTCCCATATCTACTTTTAAACTATCCTTCAAACCTTCCATGTCCATTTTTATTTTTACTTCTAAACCATCCATCTTAACATTCATCATTGCTTACAATTCATTTTTGGTTACTCTTTGCGAAAGCGAAATTTGTTACACTTGGTCTCATAATTTGATATATCATGTTGCATTTATTCCTCTTCTTCATGCGTCATAGAAGAGCTTTCTAATTGCTTATTAGGTGTGTCTATTTTTTTTTATTTCAAGGCATTTTATAATTAAACAATTATATCTATGTTTCACTATGCCCTTTGAATCACTTCAAACTATTTTTTCAAATAAAATTTATGCAATTTTTTAAAAAAATACACACCTTTTTGCTGCTTTTTTGGACCTCAATATTGAAATTGTTGTATCTTTCGAATATCCAAGGTCTGAAATGTAGAAATTCCTTGTAGATTCAAACTCCTTATGTAATTTTCTAAAACAAAATACTTGAATCTACTCTACTCATCAGTGGAAACAATTAAACTATCGAGAAATCACAACATAAACATGAGACAAGATTCAATCACATATGCTCAGAGATTTATCTAAGGGGAAAGCAACTTCTCAAAACCCCTTCTTATCTATATTGCATTAGTCAGAAAATAGAGAAGAAATACAATGCTTGCTCAAGCCCGAGCAACCTCTACACTAGTATAATCTATCTCACTACTTCCTAAACAAGCTCTGGTCAATACTTAACCAAATCCAAGCCTGCCCAAGTCCCTATTTCCTTACATTGTTCCTCAAGGAATTATCCCCCTATTAATTAGGGAAATTCCCAATTAGAATTGCATAATCCCTGTATGCCCTTCTCTGACTGCATGCACCACCTATACAACTTGGAATTGTTTACAACTGATTGTACACTGCCCTTGAACTCCAATCTCAACTGGGTAACTCAAATTCTTTGCATGCATGATTTAATTTAGATTGATTGATCAGTTTAACTAGATGATCACTCCATGTGAAAAAAGTTACGCACCCTTGACTGAACCTCCACTAGTTCTACTAACAATGAGAACTAGTTACACTAACAATAACTCAAATTAACTGAAATAGATTCCTACAAATTAGCAATCAATCATGTAGAACTAAACTCAAGTATCTCTAACTCGAATTAACTGATTTAACTAAGTGATAAGGGCCATATCACTTCAGTTAAATTCCTCCAAATATTTTTATGAAATTAGAATTCAAATTTCTCCTAATTAATTTCGAGAAAAAATAAATTAGGAATTTCTTGCTGCATTTTCAATACTCCCTCTCAGCAAGAAAGGGATTATCTGCTACCCTGATCCCACCTCTATGGAACTCGAATTTGCATCTTAACAATTCCTTTGTCAAAATATCTGCATCATGTTCCTCTGTAGGAATGTAGTCCAACAACATGATTCTCCTCTGCGCACAATCTTGTAGATGGTGATACCGGATGTCGATTTTCTTGGACCGATCATGAAAAACTGGATTCTCAGAGAGTTTGATACAACTCTGGTTGTCATAGTAAATCACTATAGGATCCATCATCTAACCAAATAACCCAACAAGGATCTTTCTCATCCAGATAGCCTCACATGTTGCTTGGCTAGCAACCATGTACTCTGCCTCTGCTGAGTTGAGTGCAACATATCTCTACTTCCTGTTGTACCAAGAAACCATTGCTGACCTAACACTAAAAATTCCTCCTGATGTGATCTTCTTGACTGATGGACTACCCGACCAATCTGCATCTGTGAAACCTTGTAGCTTCACTCCCTCTGTCCACTTGTACCAAAGACCAAACTAAGTGGTGCCTCTAAGGTATCTCAACACATGCTTCCAATACAGTTTTTTTGGCTTAACCATAGCTTGACTAAGCTGGTTAACTGCATCAAACATGTCCGGTCGTGATTTCACCAAATACATAAGTGAACCCACTAGTTGTCTATAGATGATAGCCTCCACTACTTCACCTGAAGTAGCTTCTTCCTTCCTCCAATTCCTTACTAGAGGTGTCTCCATAGGTTTCTTTCTCTCCATGTGGAACTTCTTTAGCATCTGATCATTGGCATACTTTCCCTGAGAGACAAACAATTCCCCATCTCCTTTCCATACTTCCATACTGAGGAAATAGTGCATGAGCCATAGGTCCTTCATCTCGAATTCTCTTGCAAAATCCTCTTTACAAGACTTGATCAGCTTGTCATCATCGGTTAAAATTAAATCATCGACATATAATACTACAATCAAAAATATGGTAAAGGTTTGCATTTGATTCACTTTTGGTGAAGCCCAACCCGGTGAGATAATTGTTGATCCTGGTGTACCAAGCACGAGGTGTTTGTTTCAATTCATACAACACTCACTTGACTTTGCACACATGTGACTCTCTATCGAAGGTCTCAAATATTTATGGCTGCTCAATGTACACCTCCTCTACAATCCCTCCATTGAGGAATGTTGTCTTCACATCCATCAGATGTATCTTCCATCGCATCTGTGCTGCAAGAGCTAGAATTGATCTGATTGAAGAGTACCTTGGAACTGGAGCAAAGTTCTCCTCATAGTTAATTCCTCCACCTGAGAGAACCCCTTCACCACAAATCTAGCCTTGTGTTTCTCAACACTTCCATCTACTGCTTGTTTCACCTTGTAGATCCACCTGGAACCTACCACTGACTTGTCCTTTGGTCTTGGGACCACTTCCCAAACACTATTTATGATAATGGAGTCATACTCTTCTACCATGGTATCAACCCATATGCATTGCTTCCTCGTCAAATGAGGATGGCTCAGTCCCTACAAGCTCACTCGTAAGAGCCATGTAACTAGTGTATCGATCTGGTGACCTCCTCCGTCTATGTTGTGATGTGAGTGCTCCCACATTCTCTCTAGCATTATGCAATAATTTTCCAACTTCTCTAGTGCACTTCCTTCCATATTTGGATGTCTCTATTTGAGTGGAAGTCTCCACTCTCTCTATCTCTTCTTGTGGTTGCTCCAAAACTTCCCGAGGTTCCTCTTTTGGAGCCAAAAGCTCTTGCACTAAATGCAACTGAAGCTCCCTCTCAAGGGAACACCTCATTTTCTTCTCCTCGTCAAACTTCACATCTCTTCTGACAACTGTCATCTTGAGAGATGGAAAGTACACATGATATTTTTGAGGTGTATCATTGTACCCCACAAATATGCCCAACTCAATTGTAGGCTCTAGTTTTTTCCTTGCATCCTTGGAAACATGACAATAAATTGATGATCCAAATATCTTGAAGTGTGACACATCTGATTTCTTCCCTGAAAAAGTTTTCTCTGTTGTACTCATGCCAAGAATCATGTGAGGACTCATGTTTTCCAAATAAATAGCTATGTTGCATGCTTCATCCATAAGTGCAATGGTAGGCTCTGATCATGGAACATGGCTCGTGCAACACCCACAATACTTTTGTTCTTCCTCTCAACCACCCCATTCCGCTATGGGCTATGAGGTGTTTTCAACTCCTGTCGAATGCCTTCTATTGCACAGGAGTTCTTAAATTCATTCAACACATATTCTCCATCATTTTTGCTCCTGAGAGCCTTTACTTTCTTGCCAGTCTCTTTTTCAACAAGTATTTAAATTGAACAAGAGAATGTATAGCCTTCTTCTGCATGAAGAAGATCTAGCACTTTCGTGAGAAATCATCTGCAAATATCACATAATACATGTGCTTGGTTGTGGAGGCTATCGAGAAAGGTCCACACACATCCAAGTGAACTCTCTCAAGGACTTCTTGCGCTTTACTATCCCACTCATGGAAGGTGGCTTTCATGTACTTCCCCAATGTACACCCTTTGCATGTATCTCTCTACTCCAGTGCACCCTTGGGAAGTCCTGTAGAAATCTATTGCATGATCTTCAAAGCTCCATGTTGCAAATGGTGTTAGAAAATTATATATTATAGAGCAATGGAACACATAAAATATTGCAGAATTATAAACATATAAAACGCATAAACAAGAGAGACGCAGATATACGTGGTTCACCCAATTTGGGTTACGTCCACGGAGAAACAGCTAGTCCTTCCTTTATGTTATCCAGCAAAATTAAGAGATACAACCTACAGCAAATATGTTGTAATTTCCTCTTCACTCTCACATAATCTCCTCTCTCATTCTCGTTCAGAATACACAACCGCAATACAATTCCCTCATATATAGCGAGGGGTTTCCTTTTAGGGCAAAAAACCATAAATTAAACATAATTTCTATTGTGAGATCATCCGCCTAATGTACGACTCAGATTGACTACAAAATTACAACATTTTACAAGGCAATTTTACATCTATTTTTAGCTTTGGGGGAGCTGTCCCTAAACCCCCACCAGGGTGGGGCTCATAAAAATCATCGTCTTCCCCCCTAGACCCCCCTCGCAGTGAACAAACATGTGGTGTTGTTGCCCCATCACGAACTAGCATCCAATGCGGCTACACCTTTGAATAAGATAATCAGGCTCCACACCCAACAAATGGCCTAATCTTCCATGCCATAATTCACCGATGTCTTGACTTTGCACCTTCTATGCTTTTGTGTTCAATGTTGGACAATATTCTACATCTAATTTGTAGAGGTTCTTCACACGAAGCTCAAATTGCTTCACTTGTCCTAAATATCACATCGTAGCCATGATCTTCCAACATAGAAATTGAAACGAGATTCTTCTTCAGACCCAGAACATACATCACGTCTTTTAATTTGAGAGGCGGGGCATACTCCCTCTGAAAAGTAACTAGACCAATATCGGTAACATTATACCTTATGTCATATCCCATTTCGATGTGCATCTAGAGGTCCTTCTCTTCCAAGTCACTAAATATCACATCGTAGCCATGATCTTCCAACATAGAAATTGAAACGAGATTCTTCTTCAGACCCGGAACATACATCACGTCTTTTAATTTTAGAGGGGGGGCATACTCCCTCTGAAAAGTAACTAGACCAATATCAGTAACATTATACATTATGTCATATCCCATTTCGATATGCATCTAGAGGTCCTTCTCTTCCAAGTCACTAAAGAATTCTCAGTTGCCTATCATATGGAATGAGGCTCCACTATTGAGATACAACACACTACACATCATGGTGCTCACCATACAAACAATGAGGGTGAAATAAAGTTTTAATTGTGAAGAAAAATCTTCACCTGTCGCTCCTCTTGAGGACTTCTTACCCGCCTTCTTGTGTGGACACTTCGTGGCATAGTGTCCCAGTTCATGATAGTGAAAGAATTTGATCTTCAACAAGTATTTCTTCTTGCCGCCCTGACTAGAATCCCATTTGGATTGAGATTTATTCCCTTTCCCTTTCTTTACCTTTCCATCCAAGGCGCAATTATCCTCATCATCATGCTTAGATGAGGTTCCATATCAAGTGTTCTGCCTTATCTCTTCTTGCACCAAGTCACACCACAATCGCTCCCAATTTGGTAGCTTCTCTCTCCCATTTACCGAATCCTGGTAGTCGTGCCAGCTCTTGGGAAGGCCTAGAAGTGATAGGCTTACTAGACCATCTTCAACAATTGTAATACCAACACTCCCAAGTTCATCCCTACATTGGGTGAACCTGCTTAGGTACTGTGGTATTGTGTTTCCCTTCTCCATCTTGGTCTTTTGAAGCTTGTCCTTTAGTGCCAGCTTTCTGCGGTCACTGCTATTCTAAAACAAGTCTATCAATGCTTGCCACATCGCATATGGGGTGTCCTTCCCATGGAGATTCAACACAATATGATATTGAACTCCTTCTAGTATGATCCTCCTCGCCTTTGCCACACATTTCTTCCACTTTGTCAAACCTTGAGCATTAGTTGTTGGAGGCTTAGGAATATCATTGTATATGAATTCCTTCAGCCCCTTATCTTCCAACACTTCCTCCGTCCTATCCTTCCAAGTAATATAATTCGAGCTACACTTAGGGCATACTCGAGTCTCAGTCCATAGAACGACATCCCGTTGGATATGAAAAGTGATATTGCAAATTCGATTCACCTGCAAAGACAAACTCAAATTCTTCTCTTCTATTGTGATTTTTGCTCTAATACCATGTATAAATTCCTTGTAGATTAAAACTCCTTATGTAATTTTCTAAAACAAAAGACTTGAATATACTCTACTCATCAGTGGAAACAATTAAATGATTGAGAAATCACAACATAAACATCAGACAAGATTCATCACATATGCTCATAGATTTTTCTAAGGGGAAAACAACTGCTCAAAACCCCTTCCTATGTTAGGTCCCTACAATACTAGTGATTACCCCATTACTATTGTAGTTGTATCCCTTATTAATATTGTTGTGCCCCTATTGTCCCCATATTTTTATTAATGTGCCCCATAGAATCCCTTTATTGTTATTTTTGGGCCTTTATATTATTATTGTTAGGTTGGCTGGGTTATATTGTGACTCCTTAGACTCCTATATATAGAAAGGAGGTTTTGTCATTTGAATCATCAAGGAATCATTCATTTGTGTAATGTGAAGGAGGTTTCCCCCTCGAAGAGGCTGAATTCTAAGGCGATGATCTATATTTTCTATCTTTTTGTGAGCTGGTTTCATAACATTTGGTATCAGAGCTTTGGATTCTAGGGTTTTGATGCTCCAAATAGGTCATTGTGGAATTTTCTCTATAACTGTTTTTCTGCGACGTTTCAAAAGCGAAAAAAAAAAACCCATTTGAGACGAAATCGCACTGAACCTCGGGTTTGAATTTCAGAGCTTTTTGTGCTATATTTGCGGAGATATTATCTGAGGAAGTTGGTCTTTTTGCATACTCCTGAATTACATTGCAAACAGGTGACCTGGGGAAAATTGTCATAACTTTCTCTCTGAGCATCGGATTGAAATTTCGTAAGAAGGTACAGAAAGAGGACAGACTTAGTTTCTTGTATATATTTTCAGAGCCAAAGGTCGAAACAGGGACACGTGGCATGTTGTACAAGTTCACTCTACTGAACTAGTCTATAATCAGGTCACTGTGGGAGATTTGGTGTAACTATTCCTTGGAGAATCCAATTTGGATCAGACTGGTGGAATTGGAAAGAGGACATAGAGGGCTACTGCAGGTCACAATTTCAGAATTGGATGATCCGAAATTACATAGATACATCAGAGGCAATATCGAGCTCCTACAAAGTGAAAAATGGTGTGTAGATTTTTTTAAATTTTTGCTTAAGCTTGGTTTGAAAAATTATTTTGAAGGAATTCAAAGGGCATAGTAGAGAATCATTATCGGTAACTGATGCCCCAATGAAAGAAAATGCAAACACCTAGTAAGCAACCTGAAATCTCTAGCATGACTCATGAAGAAGAGGAAGAAATACTACATGATATATCAAAATTACAAGACCAAGTGCAACAAATGTCACTCTCACAAAAGCTAACAGAAGCTAAGATAAATGGCGTGGAATCTAAGATAAAGGGCGTGGAAGCTAAGATGAATGGCATGGAAGCTAAGATGGATGATTTGAAGATAGATTTGAAGAAAGATTTGAAGACAGACATGGCATATTTGAAGACAGATTTGACAAATTTTCTACAAGAAATACTTACTAATGGTGAAAGGGTAGTAAAGGAAACTCATGATGCGAACAAAATAAATGTTAATCATCATTTCATAGACTCTAATGTTGGATTGAAGACCAACCATATTCCAAAAATCGATATGAGGGAGTTTGATGGCAAGGATCCCGCAACATGGATATTACAGATGGAGCAATTTTTCGATCTCAATAATGTGAAAAACACACAAAAGGTGCGTATTGCAACTTTATATTTGGAACCAAATCAGTTTGTATGGTATCAATGGCCTTTCTCTCATAAACTACTTATCACTTGGGAAAATCTTACGAAAGAATTGACAACACATTATGAGGATACAAAAAGAAACACTTTTTTTAGCCAATTGATAAGTCTCAAACAAAAGGTTTCAATAATGGAGCACATTGAGGAGTTCCAAAAATTGAACATAAGGGTAAAAAATATTCCAGAGGAGCATAGGATTGATGTGTTCATAGGGACTTTAAAGGATAATATCCAACATGATGTTTGCCTTTGGGAACCTGATTCATTAGAGAAGGGATTTAGGTTAGCAAGAAAAATGGAAAGCAAAATTATGGCAACCAGGAAGCATACCACTCACAACTATAAAGATGGAAGTGTTGTTGCCCCTAGTCTTCCACAACCTATAATGTTGACACCACAACAATTGGAAGAAAAAGAGCAAAAGGGCTTTGTTACAGTTGTGATAGAAAATACACTAAAGGTCATAAGTGTGCCGAGAAAAAATTATTCTACATAGATTGTGAAGAGGAAGAAGAAAAGGAGCAAGAAAGGTCAAAAGAAGAGGATATACTCCAGGAACAAAGGCTAGATAAAGAGGAAATGAATCCAACCATATCTTGTAATGCATTGGCGGGAATTACCACTCCTCAAACCATCAATATAGAAGGACAAATCAAGAAGAAAAAGGTAATAGTGCTGATTGATTCAGGAAGTACCCACAATTTTATTCATTGTAAGGTAGCAAAAGAATTGAATTGCTTCTTATATCCAACACCAGAGTATCAAGTGATGGTTGCAAATGGAGGAACAATAAATTTCTCTGGAAAGTGCCATAATATCAAGCTATCCATGGGAGAATATGTATTGACTAGCCCAATGCTTTCCATTCTAATGGGAGGTGTTGATGTTGTACTAGGAGTCCAATGGCTACAATCCTTGGGTACAATAGCTTTTAATTTTCAAGAAATTTTCATGAAATTTTCTGCGGAAGGAAAGTAAGTTGAATTAAGGGGTATTACAGGGAAACCGGGAAAGATAATCAGCTCTAACGGTATGACAAAGCTTCTAAAAAAGGAACAACGAGGTGTAATTGCACAATTATGTTCACTATATGTTTCCACATCGAAATCATCTATTTCTCCAGATCTCCAAAAAGTCTTGGACAATCATTCCAAGGTATTTGAGACTCCCAAAGGTCTCCCACCTATTCGTGATCATGATCATGCTATTCATTTGATTCCAGGAAGTGTTCCTCCAAACATCAGGCCGTACAGATATCCCTATGCCCAAAAGAGTGAAATTGAACGTATGGTTGCAGAAATGCTAGAGGCTGGTATAATTCAACCTAGTCAAAGTTCTTTCTCTGCTCCAGTAGTATTGGTGCATAAGAAGGATGGATCATGGCACATGTGTCCGGATTATAGGGAGCTCAACAAGCTCACTATTAAAGATAAGTTTCCCATTCCTGTCATTGATGAATTACTGGATGAATTGCATGGATCAATTTACTTCACCAAGTTGGATCTTCATTCAGGATATCATCAAATCAGAATGAAGACTGAAGACATTCCGAAAACAACATTTAGAATTCATGAAGGTCATTATGAATTTTTGGTCATGCCTTTTGTCCTTACCAATGCACCTTCTACATTTCAAGGTTTGATGAATTCCATTTTCAAACCTTTCCTTGGAAAATTTGTGTTAGTATTTTTTGATGATATACTAATCTACAGCAAGTCTTGGAAGGATCATGTTGAACATGTTGACATGGTGCTACAACTATTGGAGGAGAAACAATTATATGCAAAAAGATCCAAATGTTTCTTTGGAGTACAAGAGGTGGAATATCTGGGTCATATTGTATCTCATGAAGGAGTTAAGGTAGAACCTAGAAAAATTAAAGCCATTAAGGAATGGAAAATCCCCACATCCATAAAGCATTTGCGAGGATTCCTCGGGTTGACAAGGTATTATTGCAAGTTTATTAAGAATTATGGGAGAATAGCAACACCTCTAACAACATTATTGAAGAAAGATGCATTTTCGTGGAAATCCAAAGATTATTATAAGTGACAGAGACCCCATTTTCACTGGAAATTTTTGGACAAAATTATTTTCTTGTCTCGGTACTCAGTTAGCTCATAGCTCATCTTATCATCCTCAATCTGATGGGCAAATTGAGATAGTAAACAAATGTTTGGAAGGATATCTTCATTGATTTGTATCTGATAAACAGACACAATGGGTCAAATGGTTGCCTCTGGCTGAATGGTGGTATAACACTTCCTTCCATACATCAACAAAAATAACCCCATTTATGGCACTTTATGGATATCATCCACCATCCATCACATCATATTTAAGAGAAAATTCTAAGGTTCAAGCAGTGTAACATCACGTCGAGCATCAACAACAAGTCCTCCAACTCTTAAAGGATAACCTCGTGTTGGCATAGAATAGAATGAAATAATAAGTAGATCAACATCGTAGCGAAAGAAGTTTTGATGTAGGTGATTGGGTATTCATACGACTACAACCATATAAACAAATGTCCCTCAAGCAAGCTAAGAAGGATAATAAATTATCACCAAAGTATTATGGTTTGTACAAGGTGTTGCAAAAGATTGGTACTATGGCATACAAATTGGAGCTTCCTGTAGCTTCTCGAGTGCACCTAGTTTTCCATGTTTCATGTTTAAACAAGGTTATAGGCGACAAGCTCCCAGTTCAAACAATATTGCTAGAACTTGACGAGGAAGGAAAAATTATATTGGAACTGGAAGTAGTCACAGAAATAAGAACTCGACAGCTATGAAATCGATCAATTTCGGAGTATCTCATCAAGTGGAAGAACTTATCCGCTGAAGATTCCACATGGGAGGATGAAAATTTTATATAGAAGCATCCAGAACTACTCAAGCGTTGAGGACAACACTTTTTTGAAGGAGAGGGGCATGTTAGGTCCCTACAGTACTAGTGATTACCCCATTACTATTGTAGTTGTATCCCTTATTAATATTGTTGTGCCCCTATTGTCCCCATATTGTTATTACAGTGCCCCATAGAATCCCTCTATTGTTATTTTTGTGCCTTTATATTATTATTGTTAGGTTGACTGGGTTATATTGTGACTCCTTAGACTCCTATATATAGAAAGGAGGTTTTGTCATTTGAATCATCAAGGAATCATTCATTTGTGTAATGTAAAGGAGGTTGCCCCCTCGAAGACGCTGAATTCTAAGGCGTTGATCTATCTTTTCTATCTTTTTGTGAGATGGTTTCATAACATCCTATATGTATTGCATTAGTTAGAAAATAGAGAAGAAATACAATTCTTGCTCAAGCTCGAGCAACCTCTACACTAGTATAATCTATCTCAACACTTCTTAGACACGCTCTGGTCAATACTTAACCAAATCCAAGCCTGCATAAGTCCCTATTTCCTAGTGTTGCTCCTCAAGGAATTAGCCACCTATTAATTAGGGAAATTCCCAATTAGAATTGTGCAATCCTTGGAGGCCCTTCTCTGACTGCATGGACCACCTATACAAATTGGAATTGTCTACAACTAATAGTACATTGCCCTTGAACTCCAATCTCAACTTGGTAACTCGAATTCTCTGCATGCATGAATTAATTTAGGTTGATTGATCAATTTAACTGGATGATCACTCAGTGTGAAAAAAGTTACATGCCCTTGACTGAACCTCCACTAGTTCTACTAACAGTGAGAACTAGTTACACTAACGATAACTCAAATTAACTGAACTATATTGCTAAAAATTAGTAATCAATCATGCAGAATTGAACTCAAATATCTCCAAATCGAATTAACTGATCAACTAAGTGATAAGTGCCATACCACTTAAGTTAAATTCCTCCAAGTATTTTTATGAAATTAGAATTAGAATTTATCCTAATTAATTTTGGGCAAAATTAAATTAGGAATTTCTTGCTGCATTTTCAACATGAAATTCCAAATTGTGGTAACCCTTTGAGTCTTCTTTCCAATTCCACATGTCTAACCAAGATTGGATTCTTCAAGAAAACGTTATGCTCAATATCCTAAAATGACTTGACTATAGACTAGTTCAGTAGAGCGAACTTTCATGGAGTGCCACATGTCACTGTTTCAACCTTCAACCCTAAATATGATAACAAAAAACTACAGTTCGTTCACTTTTTACAAAATTCAAATTCGATGATCGTAGAGGAAGTTATGATGATTTTACCAAGGTCACTTGTTTAATACTGAATTCTGGAGCATGAAAAAACCCTAACTTCTTCAGAACTTATCTCAGAAAATATAGCGAACCAAGATCTTAACTTTTTACATGAATTTCATCAATGTTTTGGCTGCATGTGGTCACAATCTCAACTTCTTAAACTTCGTAGAAAAAAGTTATAGAGGAAATATCAAGATGACCTATTTGAAGCAGCAAAACCCTAGAATCAAAGCTCTGATACCAAATGTTATGCAACCAACTCACAAAACTAAAGAAAAGATAGATCAACGACTTGAGAAATAAGCTCTTCAAGGGGGAAACCTCCTTTACATCACATAAATGAACAATTATTTTATGATACAAATGATTAGACCTCCTTGCTATATATAGGAGTCTAAGGGGTCACAATATAATTAGAGACTACATAACAATAATAATGTAAGGGCACAACAATAATAATAATGGGCTTCTATGGGGCACAACAATAACAATATGGGGGATACATGGG
Organism: Pinus tabuliformis; assembly: GCA_031772625.1. Classification (NCBI taxonomy): domain Eukaryota; kingdom Viridiplantae; phylum Streptophyta; class Pinopsida; order Pinales; family Pinaceae; genus Pinus; species Pinus tabuliformis. Next base: position 1,696,936,138 of record CM062817.1, read on the forward strand.
TACAAAAATAACAATAGAGAGCTACACTAACAATAACAATAAGGGGGCTACACTAGTATTATAGGAACCTAACAATACCGCTTATTGGAGCTTTATAACACAACTCAATGCGATATTTACAACATACATATGCATATACATATAACCAACAAAACATCAAACACATATACCATAATACATCTACTCAACCGATAGATAAAGAAGGACACATAGCCCACATTTGATTTACCATATCCCATGTAGCTTCATTGGGCCCAAAATACTTCCATTGCACTTTAGCTTGCTCGATTGCTCTGTTCCATATTATGAGTTGTTTCCGCTGCAATATGCACTGTGGTCCCAGCTAGAATTCTCCGTTTGGATCGACCTGCAATATAGACCAGTCAATCACATGATCAACATCCTAAACATACTTCTTAAACAATGAAACATGGAAAACTTCATGGACTTTCAATGTTGGAGGCAATTCAAGTCGGTAGGACACTGGTCCAATCCTCTCAAGGATCTCAAAAGGCCCACAATGTCGAGGTGCCAGCTCGACACATGATCTAATCCTCCAAGTACACATGTTCTCCAACTTGAAGCTCCTTAAATACTTTGTTTTGATCTACATAACTCTTCTGCCTGTCATGTGCTGCCTTAAAATTCCTTTTAATAACCTACATTTCTTGTTCCATCTTTTCCAACATATCCCATCCAATCAATACCCTATTCACTGGATCACTCCAACTAATAGGAGTATTACAACTCTACGCATAAAGTGCCTCAAATAGACTCATCTTCAAGGACTCTTGATACCCATTATTATAAGAAAACTCAACCAGTGGTGATACTCTTCCCACTTCCTCTGCTAATGCATAATGTACATCCTCAACATGTGCTCAAGAATCCTATTAACCCTCTTTGTCTGTCCATCTGTTTGTGTATGATAATATGTACATAAGGCCAACTCTATCTCCAAACCTACAAACAACTCTTTCCAAAACCTGAAGTGAGATTGACATCTATGTCTGATACAATCTTCTTAGGAATACCATGCAATTTCACTATCTCCCTAATGAAGACCCGAGCTACCTCACTAGTTGAATTAGTAGAATTAACCTCAATGAAGTGAGCTACCTTGGTCAAAATATCAACCAAAACCATAATAGAGTCATGCTACATTGATGTCTTCGATAAACCTATAATGAATTTCATGGAAATGACCTCCCATTTCCACTCTGGAATCAAAATCAGTTGCAATAGACCACCTAGATACTTACACTTTGCTTTTACCTACTGATAATCCAAAGATCTTGCAACAAAATCAGCCACCTCTTTCTTCAATTTTGGCCAATGATAAAATTTCTTAATTGCTTTCAATGTCTTATGATATCCCTAGTGACACGAATATCCCTCAAGATAATCTTCTTGAGATCACTTTTGTCGGACACATAAATCTTATCCCTAAATATCACCAAACCATGTGTCGTGAGATGATAATTCACATCTTGATCACCTGTACTATGATGTTGTAACATGTGCTTAAGTTGTTGGTACATGTCATCCTATTGTCATGTCTGCAAGATCTGCTCCTGCAAATTTGTCCCATATGAACTCATAGATGCAATGTGATTTACCTGCACTCTTATGCTAAGAGAATCTGTAACCTTATTCTCTTTACCCTTAATGTACCTGATCTCTAAATCAAACTCACCAAGTGTGGCTAACCATCTAGGTTGCCTGACATTCAAATTAGGTTGGTCAAACAAGTATCTCAGCCCATTGTGATCACTCATCAAAACAAACTTTCCGTCAAGAAGATAGTGTCTTCACATCTTCAATGCACGAATGATGGTTTCCAATTCAATATCGTGAGTAAGATAATTCTATTTGTGCTCATTAAAATTCCTTGACTCTTATTATACCACATGTCCTTCCTGCATCAAAACTCCACCAAGCCCTTTCTTGCAAGAATTTGTACACACTACAAACTCTTTGTCAGGATCTGCAATATCCAAAACCGGAGGATTTGTAAGAAAATGCTTCAATTTCTCAAAACTAGTTGCACACTCCTTTGTCCATTCGAACTTCTTCCATTTTCGCTGCAAGGATGTAATAGGATAGGAAATCCATGAGAAGTTCCTGATGAACCTTCTGTAGTAACCTGCTAACCCCATGAATGATCTGACCTCATCCACATTTCTAGGAGCTTCCCACTCCATGATAGCTCTGATTTTTTCTGGGTCCACTACTATACCTTCCTTGGAAACAACATGCCCCAAGTAATGAACTTTTGTCTGAAAGAAACTGCACTTACTAAGCTTTCCATACAATTGATGCTCTCTCAACAATCTTAAAATTGTTGTTAGATTTTCTACATGCTCTTCCTCATTCTTGGAATATATCAATATGTCATCAATAAACACTATCACAAACTTGTCCAGATAAGGAAGCGACACACTATTCATCAAACACATGAAAGTAGTTAGAGCATTAGTTAAACCAAAAGGAACTACAACAAACTCATAATTCCCATACCTAGTCCAGGGAGCAGTCTTGTATATGTCCTCTTCTTTGATGCGTACCTAATGATATCCTGATCTCAAATCAATCTTCGAGAACATTATTTCTCCCTTCTATTGATCAAACAAGTTGTCAATCTGAGGTAGTGGGTACCTGTTCTTGATTGTTACCTTGTTCAGTTGCATGTTATTCGCACTCTGTAATTCCTCCAGGCTGATGAGAGGAACCCGATGGTAACCACAAACCACTTTAAAACTAGAATCTAGCCATTCCAGTTTCAGAGAGGGCTCTCTCTATCCAAAAGTTGAGTCACTGATATTTTAGGCTAGGTATGAAAATCATAGGTTACAGGCATATATTTAACAATTTGTTGGTAGGGTAGAGGGAAAATCCATTGGGCATATGGTCATATAAAGTTGATTATTTTTCCAGTGAGAGGGCGAAGGGATGAGGTATATTTTGATAGGGGCAAGGTAGGCAATCCTATTAGTGTTTTAAATTTAATTAGTTTTAGAAGGGTGAGTAGAGGAATGGTGGAAATGACATATAGAGCATCTAACTGAAGGATGAATTCTAAATTTCATTTAAGAAGGAAACATTAATTGTTTAGAAAACTATATCAGAGCACTTTGACAGTGAGTTTTGACATAAATCCTTGTTTAACCAAACATTAAGACATACATTCAAACATGGAAATGACAAGAGAGAAAATTTACAACATAAGAAAGAACATCACCATTAGGAACTGACACAGGAATCCCTGTAAAGTCACACCTCAGTGTTTTTCATTCACTTGAAAAATATTAGAAAATACAATGCACAATGTCTCTTCTCCTAAACATGACCAACCTATTGCTTCATCAAAATTACATCATAAATAGATAAAAAAAAAAAATTTCCCACCTTTAGGAACCGAATTCCCTAAAGGATTTTTATTTCTTCCTACTGCAGTGAATATGTAACTGTTTTTCTAAAAACTAGGAACTACTTTGACTAAGGTTTTTTCAAACAAATTTACATTAAATATAATGCCCAAATTGAGTTTCAAAGTTCTTAGACGCCTTAAAAAATTAATCATGACCATAAATATTAATTACATAAATTTTAGACATGAATCTCACAGTCAAAGTGTTGACAATGTGGAAACGCAGTGTCGACGTTACGCTATTTCCTAGTCCAACAGAAATGCAACACATAAGTGCAAAAAATTGATGTTTCATATAACTCTGATCAGTTTCTGAATTTCTCAATGACTGTTTCACGTGGGAAACATCTTGGACATCATCACCTTCCCCTTGTAAAACCTATTTTTATTCTACAAAGATTCCATCTCTCAAAACTCCACCTAGAGAAAAAGCGCAACGCCTGTATGAAAGTACAACGAAACCTATCCTTCATGGTTTTGACCAGTGCCGAGGTCTCTGAACAAGATAAACCACCTGTTGATGATACTGAAAATGTTGAAATCCCTTTTCAAGTACTCATTCACCAAAAATATGTCAAAATTTTACAGTTTCATCAAATCCTAATGCCTTGTGAAAATGCAACATGATGTGTGAACTACTCCCTTTAGAAAAAAATTCATAAACTTCAAAGTGTGACTGATTGTGCTTCCCAAAAAAATTCATACAAAATATGAAACACTCAACCTCCTTATCCAACCCCACTCAGTTATCATACTTGGAAAAAAGACAAAAAACCAAAATTGTTTTGATTTACCTATTCCAATACTTAGACTTTGGCTGCTTAAGCCAACAAATCTGTAACACCCTCCTCCCACATCTACCCAAGCAATCTAAAATCCAGGGTAAACATGTGACAAGAGGCCACTATGATATGATTTGACCTCCCAAGTCACGTTAAGGAAGTAGAATTGATGGAAGCACACCATACATACATTCAACATTAGCATTAGGACCCTTAGGAACCAATCCAACCTTTTTGCCAACTAGCGCATGGGTCCCACTGAGATTTTGGACCACTTGATCTCTATATTTTATCATGTTATGGTCATGCCAGCATGTCCAGGGACTTTTGGACACTCTTACAGGCCTACAAGTTAGCGTCCAGGGACTATTTTTCTCAGTGATTTGCTAGCGTCCCAGGATTTGAGCCACTTTTTCAGACCCAGAGCCCAGGTCATTGCCCAAAATTGAATGACATTTTCAGAACAGTAAAATAATGGATAAATGATAGTCCAAATGCAATCACTTGAACAAGACCTTGACTGGACCCCTACTAGCCATGACAGGCATTTCGTTAAACATATCACGAATATGTAATCTACAGGTGTAAATAACAAATCTGAGTATAGGGGTCTCAGACTTATATGAGAATCGTGAAGAGGCATTGATGCCTCAACACAATAACTGCCATTTCATCCATTAGTTCATAGATACATTTTTCATTCATTTACAAGTAAAAACATGATGAGAGCCATACATATATACTGTCATAAAACACATACATAACCAACATAATAGCATCAAAAATATCAATGAAATCACAACCATATGATCCACATATAAACCAATATAATACTCATAGAAATACAAGGAGAAATAACCTCATATAGATGATGCAAAATCCAAACTCGGGATGGGACTTACACGTCCCACCTGACCATAGAATAGCTGAGCCAAATCTCTCTTCAGCCATTCACCCCCGTGCCATATTCCAAGCATGAATGTGGGATCTCATAGAACACATCAATCCAAAACCATCTAGTGTTGCCAGAGGCCAACCACCTCAACCCATCAAACAATGATTCCATCTCATGGTCGGCCATCACAAAACCATCATTAGATTGGTCTATTCAAGCCTTCCAGGGCTCCAGAGCATTTTTTCCAACCAAGGCTCTAGGACTAGTAACTCAACCCACAACTTTTATCGGGATCCATAGTGTTTGTCCAACCAAGGCTCCAGGACTAGTAAATCAACCCACCAAGGGATCCAGAGTGTTTTCCCAACCAAGGCTATGGGACTAGTAACTCAATCCAATTTGTTACAGGGCTCCAAAGCATTTGTCCAACCAAGGCTCCAGGAACTAGTAACTCAACCCAAGTTAAGGAAACATGAGAACTGACCAAAAAAAAATAATGAAATGAACCCACAATCTCCATGGCTATCGAGGAAATGGCAAGGCTAGGAAAATCCACTATCAATCCAGACCATCCTACATGCCAATGGTAGATCACAACCAGCAAACTACATGCAAATGCCATGCATGCCAAAACTAGTGAGGAAAACATACATGCAACTTGGTACCTACAAACAAATCCCGCTATAGCTACTAATCCCGATGTCCTCTTGCACTTTCCTGCTCTTCCTTTTCCTTCTTGCTCCAAAAATCCAAGTATGCCACACCCTTCAAGAGTGCTCCAAGAAAATTTTAATTATCCAAGAGTATGAGAGAGAGAGAGAGAATAATGAGAGAGCTCCAAAAATGAACTGACAAAAGGTTATGAACTAATCCTCAGAAGCCTTTTTATGAATAAGGCCTCTGTTTTCTTCATTTTCCATTATTTTCTTTCATTTTCCTCGTCACATGTAACCTATGACCTTTCACCTCCCTTTTCTCCTAATTTCCATTATTTTCATAAATAAATGTGTGAAAACTGCCATTTTGTCAATTTCCTTAGCCATTAATCAACTACAAGTGATCCCCATCACTATGCTTTTTCCCAACATCCAGCTTGGAATAGGTGTCCCATCAAACATGGTTATTATTTTTGCCTTTATTACCTTTTATTACATGGAATTTTAATGAGGGATGTTACAAAATCAAGCTTAGCTTTGTCCTTCTCTTGTATTTCCTGCAACTATTGCTTGGCGGCCCTTAGCTCCTTCCTCCATGTGAGGTTCTGTCTACAGATGCTTTTGAGTTGCCTATGTAAGGGCAGAGTCATTTTCAACATATACTTAACATTTGACATCGTTGGCTCACACATGTCCAAATGGTCATATATCGTTTGCCTCGCCCTTTCATCTTGCTTCTTAAGTTCAACAATTTCACTTTGGGATTTTTTCAACTACATCCTCAATCTATGAAAAGTATTCTTCCCTTCATCTATCTCAACCTTCTTCTCTTTCTGCACTGACCCTTCCTTCTGTAGCTGCAACTTTCTTGTTGAAGACATAGCCATAGGAACTCTTGTTGATGGAGCTTCTAACTCTTGAATATCCTTTGTGACTACCTTCCCTTTACCTTTGGATTTAGTGATAGATGGAGTTTCTTTTATTACTTGTTATGTTTCACAAATATTAGGTGTTTTTTCTAAAACAATCTTCTTCAATTCCCTTTTGTCATGCTGTAGTTGAGCAATAACCAAGTGTGCCTTCTTCAATTGTTCTTGTAATTGTAAAATATAATTGTCTTTATCATCTAGAACAATATCCTCTAGTATGGTGTCTAAAACCTCAGTTGGCTGCTCAAGTGTTTGTTCCAAAGGAAATTTATTTGTAGTGGCTCTAGTGAGTGGCTTCTTGGGAACCTCCACTACCTCAGGAGAAAATTGTAGCTTTTTACCCTTCTTCTTTTCTGATGGATCAACTGAAGCTTATGGTATTTTAACTGAACTTTCAACTAGTGATTGCACATCTCTTGGCATATATGATGGTGTGTCATTTTTACTCCAAGGGCTAGTTGGTACTTCTGCTGCCAACTTTGATGAATCTATGAATGCCTGCCATGTCTGATTTTTCTTGTTAAATTCTTCTACCACCAACAACTTAGTCAAAGAGAAATGGAAAAGACTGGGCTCCACTTGGATTTTCTTACCTTGAACTTTATCTGCCATCTTACTAAGGCTTATGAATAAATAGAAAGGCAGATTCAAAGGGCTCTTTCCTGTGAAGTGCATCAATAGCCTAAAATGTTACTGATAGATTCTCCCAAACTTGCCTTCACAAGTGAAGTATCCCTAGATTACCTTCAAAAGTTTTTTGTAGGGTTCAAGCAGATAAACTCTTGGTACAATAGCTCCATATCCCTTGTTTTTGTACTTTGGTTTTAAGAAATCTTTATAATTGGCTATGTCTAGAGGCATGCCCTTGAACCATTGTTATCCTTGTAGAGGAATCTCTGTAGTAGCTTAACTGGTGACATATGATACTAGAAAACTGAGCTCTCCAATCTTAACATCCATCCCAGTGAAATTCAAGGCAAACCCTTTGGTGAGTTGTACACTATATCCATGGAACTTCTCACAAAATATGATGTAGCCATCTTGTTCAAATGCAACTCTAATTGTTGGGTCTAAGTTTATTAAGTTAAGTTCTTGAGGCTCAAACCTCACTATATCTCCTCCGTTGTGTTTCTTTCTATCTGGAGTTGTCGTGACTTCACAACAGAGGTGAACTCTAGGGTTTCTAAAAGCAATTTCAATGTTTTCCAATTTAGCACAACAATAGGGTAGCAATGATGAAAATAGGGATATAGATAAGTACTTTATGGAAATTTAGAATGAAAAACCCAAATCTCTCAAACCCAAATAAACAACCGAAATGTTTTTTTCTTACAATGGGAAAATTAAAAACACAGGTGCAGCGAGAAAGTGCAACACATGAAATAAAAAACATTTATTGATCCTCAAGGGTAGCAACAACAAGATGTAAGGTTCCATACCAACTAAAAAGAATGTTAGGATTCAAAACACGGGTGGAAAATAAAACTTTGCGTGTTTTATGGAGGTGACAACATAAAATGCAACGACAGAGGTAAAGCACAACATATTCTCCAGGCTTAGACAAGAAACGCAACGAGCTTACGAATTCAAGGTTTTCAAGGTCATTAATGCATTTTTCTCAACATATAAGGGCAATTTTGACAGAATGAAAGACAAATGATTCAAGAATATGAGGAATTGAACCCTGAAAATAGCGATAACCACTTGGATTGAAGGAGCGCACCGACTATTTATGAGTGCAGTGGCTGTCTTTGAGCACAATGACTGTTTGTGAGCACAAAGATTGTTTTTGAGAGCAGTGCCTCCCCTACATACTTTGCACAACAAACCCTAAGCAATGTCTATCAATATTTCAATGGAAGAATGAATGGATCTCTGATATTTTGTATTTTAAAACAAGCCTCTGAACTCCCAAGGTGACTAACTTTTCCTTTCAAGGGAAATGATATGATTTTGAACCTTAATTATGAAAGCACAACAATTGTCAAAAGCACAACACATGTCTCATAACTGTTGTACTGGTGATGATTTCAAGGCACAATGTGATTTTGACACCCTAGCTGACCATACTGACCCTACAAATTTGTGCCAATGACGAGAATACAAGACACACCATGACCTCACTCATGATTTTTTTATGAGACTTGACCCTAGACTCACTTAACTCAACCTTTAGGCAATCATAAACTATCTTTACATCATCTTTCACACACTCTAACATAATTACATAAAAAATGGAATCTTTCATTCTATACTAAGACCAATAGCCTGATCTCTAAGAGATCATAGCGCAACCTATACACATTTGCCAAAATAAATTTGAAAGACTAAACTTGTTTCTGACTACTATAATATAGGACACTAAGACCTGTAATCAATGTACACCCTAGGAGTACTATCCTTCTTTTTCACAAACAATATTGGTGCACCCCAAGGTGACACACTTAGCTTAATGTATCCCTTATCAAGCATTTCCTTAAGCTGCAACTTCAATTCCGCCAACTCTGGAGTGATCATCATGTATGGTTCCTTTAATGTTGGTGTTGCTCTCGACATCAACTCAATAGAAAAGTGCACTATCCTATGAGGCAATAACTCTGAAATCTTTGCTAGGAATACATCGTGAAAGTGCTACAAAACTAAATACTTCTTCAAGACTTTAGCATCCTCGACATACTTCCCTTTTTCACTTGAAATATGAACTACAAACAATACACATCCTTTCCTTCTACTGCGCTTTGCCTGCATGGCTTAACCATTCTCACTGACATAGGCTTCTTCTTAACTTGCAAGATTCTCCTCTCTCCATCATCATCCAAGAACTCAATAGCCTTATCATAAAAATCTACCTTAGTATCATGAATGTATAACCAATCCACACCCAACAACATATTGTATGATCCCAACAAAAGTACATTTATATGAGTTGATGTAGACATATTGTTCAGTTCAAATGCACAAGATCTTAACCAATGATGAACTATTTTCTTGGCACTTGTAGCCAACTGCACCAACCAAGACTCTACATGAACTTCTTTATTCAAGCAACACTTATCCACCACGCCAGGATTGATATAACTATAGTTAGATCTAAGGTCAATCATAATAGAAACAAATTGACCACAAAGCTTGCCTTCCATCTCGATAATAGATGCCTAATGATCAGCCTGCCTATTATCCAATGTTGCAAAAATATGAGGAATACTCTGTCCAACATCCCCAACTGTTTGTGCCTCTTGAGCACTGTAAATTTTAGATCTGCTACCTTGATGTTGTGGACAATATCACCTATGATGATCCTTTCCACAAGTCCAACACTACAAAGGATTCCTGCCATCACCCTTGTTTTTCTCCTTAGACTGAAATCCCTATCCTCTATCAAGTGCATTGAACTTCTTGTATGGTTATGCATTCTCCTTGTTATCTGTATCTTGAGGTATCCTCATTTCTTATCCCACTTTCCTTTAGTATTGTCATTACCTTTCAAACCATTCTTAGGCTCCGACTTATGCTTAGACTTTTCATAACAATGCTTCATCTTCCCAATTACTTCCTCTAATGTTTGAGGCTCATCATACTCAATCTTGCCCTTAAAATCTAAAGGAAATCCACTAAGGAATCTTTGAACCTTCATCTTCTCATCCTTAAGATATGGCACATACCTTAATAGCTCCAAGAACTTAGTCATATACTCTTTGTTTGTCATCGATCCCAGCTTCAACTCATAGAACCCCTTTGCCTTACCATCACAGTATCTCTCTGACAAGTAATTCTTCTTGAAAAGTCTCTTAAACACATGCCAACTCAACTCCTCTGTCTTGATGTCTTCGACATGCTTCACATATTCCCACTAGATGTATGCTTTCCCTTTGAGGTTGAAAATAGCTATCCTAACTTCCATATTCTCTGTATAATCATGCAACTCGAAGAACTTATTCATCCCAAGCAACCATGCTTCTGCATCATCTGATTTCTTTAGTTCTCCATAAAATGTAGGAGGCTTGCATTTCTTGAACTCATCCAGCAAGTACTACTTATAATTCCTCCTATAAGGATGATAAAGGTGATGACCATGATGTCTCTCTGATCTAGAACTAGAATAAAATCCATAACCACTACCTCTCTTGTCAGGTGTATCCATCGATCTACCACCTTTGACCATGTCATCTATGTCCGACCTGTGCCCTCCATGAGATCTACTACCATATCCCCATTTTTCATTTCTTCCTATCCATAATTGATATGTGAATGTCCCTGTCTCTGCAAATCTGATAAACTCTAAAGGGTCACTACATTGACCTTTGCTTTCCTTTCTTGTGCCCTAGAAAGTCTTTCCTGTGACTAAATGATTACATCATTGTCTGCTTTGCAACTCCTAATCTCATCCTTTAAACTTCTCAAAGTATTTGCTTTGTCAGGAGAGTACTCATCTCTGTGATGCTCATATGATCTATAAGGGGAGTCATGTGAATTGTAATCCACCATTTTTCTTGTCATATCTGATCTTCTACTTCCTACAAACATACCATGTCAGATAAACCAAATATAGACATAATCAACATACCTCATTGAAGTTAAGGGCAGGCCATCTTGTCTGCACAACCAATCTGGATAAGCACAATATATATATAATCAAATCAACATATCAATCATCTCAACATACCACCATCATCAACCTCTACATGAAGACACAAAACCACAACAATGACCATTACAATGCATGCATAACAAACACACAGACAACTAAAATGCATGCATGGAAAGCACATTCCACCCATCCAGTCCAAGTGTTTTAACTTGGAAGCTCTGATACCATCCTGTGGTATCAGATATCGCTCAAAGAGAACAAAAACCCGCTATGATACCACCCTGTAACCACCCACACCCACATTTACTCAATTTCACTGACCTGATGGGGTAAACATGAGATGAAGAGTTACTATGACATGGCCTGACCTCAAAGTTTTAGTTATGAAATTGGGGCCAACAATTGACAAGTCAGAAACAGTTCTCAAGGCTCATAAAACACTCAGGAGCTAAAGAACCACCCCAGGTGACAAAACCCTGAGCTAGGGATGCTTTTCTCTGACTTAACAACCCAACCACATGCATAAGACTCCAAGGGTACGATTATAGGGCTCCAACCGCATGCACGATACTGCTTCCATGTGGTTATAATCCAAAATTTCCAATTCATAGGGTGCGGTCCCAAGATCTGAGCCACAATTCTAGACCAACCTCTAGACCACTACCCAGAAATGTGAGACTTTCCAGAATCATTATTGACATGAGGACAAAGCTAAACATCCCAAATCGGACCAAGAACTTGACCTAGATTTCCTAAAACACACCAGGCATTTCATCAAACACTTGACAAACATGTAAGCTACATGTCATGAATTCATATTTGATCATAGTAGTCTGAAATTCATTTGAGAATTTCCAAGAAGGCTTTATGCCATCTCCACATAGATGCAACAACACTTATTATTCCATATATTTATCAAGCAGTCAATAACTAAATGATTCATGACAAGATTCATAGATGGTACACATAATATAACCAACATATAACCATAAAATAACCAACATAGAAAGCATGGGAGCACAACTATAATATCACCAATATAATACTAGAAATGCTCATGGATCACAACCAAGTCAGGGACTTCCATGTACCACCCAACCATAGATTGAGCTAAACCAAATCTCTCTTTCAACCAATCACCCCCACGCCATATTCTAAGCATGAATGTGAGATCTCATGGAATAAACTAAAATAAAACCATCTCGGGCTTCTAGAGACCAATAACCTCAACCCTCAACCAGTGATTCCACCTCTATAGTCAGACATCTAACACCAACCAGATCAATCTCTACCCAAGTTGTCTAAGGCTCTAGGAACTAATAACTAAACTCACAACCTTCCAGGGCTCCAGAGCGTATGTCCAACCTAGCTCTAGGGACTAGTAACTCAACCCACCAAGGGCTCTAGAAGTTTGTCCCAACCTAGAATCCAAGTCTAGTAACTCAACCCAAGTTGTTCCACGACTTCCAGAGCATTTGTTCCAACCCATAGCCATAAGGAATTATGAGCACCAATAAGAAAACAATCAAGTGGAAAAACGCACAACACCATGCCTATCCAGGAAATGGCAAGGCAAGGCTAAAACCATTGTCAATCTAGGCAATCCTCCATGCCAATGATAGCACATAAACAAAAAATCATGTGCATATACCATGCATCCATAAATCAACGTGGAAATCACACATGCAACCTGTTACCTGCAAAGCAAACCAATTGTAGTTGTTGATCCACCCATTCCCTTGCACTTTCTTGCTTTCCTTTGCCTTCTTTATTCAATCCAAGTGAAAATAGAGTGCTCCAAGCATGCTCCAAGAATGTTGTAAGTGTGCAAGAGTGAGAGAATAAGAGAATAGAAGAGAGCTCCACCCAAAAATTGTCAAAAGCTAACCAACAAAAAGTTGTGAACTGATCCTCGGAAGCTTTTTTTTTATTGTTGATCCCTCTGTTTTCTTCATTTTCCTTCAATTTCCCTCTCATGCAAATTTGTGACCCTTCATCTCTCTTTTCTCTTACTTTCCTTTATTTCATAAATAAAATGTTAATTAATGCATTTTTGCCTTTACCAATGCCCTTGCCAATTTCCATAGCCATTAATTAATCACCAGTGATACCCAAGACTTTGCCCAACATTTAGCTTGGAATACGTGTCCCATGACCTTGGTATTTTTTTTTCTTACATAGAAAATCAACTAAGGGTTGTTACAACATGGTCAGAAACACCTTGTTGCACTCCCCAATGATGACTACACCAAATTGTACTCCTCAGCAATACCACCCAACTTGCAGCTAACTTGCACCCAATTCCAGTTCCAAGAAGGTTTGCCACAATCTCTGGCTGGAGTGGAGCATTGAATAGTTTCCTAGCATCCTAGGAAATGAACTTGTGTGGGTGTTACCCTAAGAGGGCAACATTGCAGCTTCAAGTCATTAAACTTAAATTTTGATTATATGTGTCTATCACTTAAGTTAGACATTATGCTCTAAAAAAATACATCAAACATTATAATTTACATTGTTAATGCTAAATTAACAATGGTTAATAAGCAAATCAAATGTCTTGCACTGGAAGGAACTAATAAATTGAGATGTCTACCTATTTACAATTTTACTCCAACATAAATAATGGTGGGAAGTAACTCCAAGTAAGTAGAGTTATTTACTTATTATTCCTATCTATTTTTTTAATGCAAAGCTTTACTTAAATCATGGTGGAAAGTAACCGATAGTAAATATGTTATTTACTTAAGTATGAACTATTTTTAAAGATTTTGGATGGTTCTTTTGCAAATCCTAAAGACTAAAAATTCACTACACAAATATTTAAAAAACATGCATGAATATGGCAACAATATCCACATGACATTATATTTGTGCAAAGGCTGCAAAAAGACCTTCAAGTTATGTTCCAATCAAATATTTGAAAAATGGTTTTTTAATAATACAAAAAAAATATTTTTCAAAGTTAAACTTTATAAATTGCATTGATCAATATTAAATTAATAGTGGTCATGGGAAAATCTATTGCACTAATAAGGCTATTATCCTCTATGTGACAAAATGCAGTCATGTCATCAAATATGGAATCGGGTTTTGAGCAAATAACCATTGTAGATATAACGATAAGTGGCCTCTTTGCTTGCTTGTTGGATATCATGATTTAGAGTGCTATCATTGGAAACATAGGTCATAAGCCAAGTTGAAGAACAACAAATTCATACAATTGAGTTGGGTTCACTTACTTTTCCTTTTTCCTTTTTTTACTCCTTGAATGTATACCCTGTGTTCCTTTTCTTCTTATTATTATAGTTTATATTCCCCTCATTTGTGGATGCATTTAACATTATCTATTGATTTTAGGACAAGTATCTCTCAAGATGACAACAAGGTGTGTGTTGCTTAATGCATATGGCTTAACATAACAAGTGGAAGTGAAGGGTTGAGGCAATGATGCTGTCACATATCTCACCTGCATTTAAGTATGTAATTTTTTTTTTATTATGGTGACTGCACCATCCTTATATATATATGCATACACCATCGTATATAACTGATATTTGATGTGGTGCCATCACGGTACCAATGGCTTAATTTAATACATGGTTCTAATTGTTCAACTTCAATATGATTTGATGCTACCTCGATACTATGCAAAGGATGTCCTTAATATATGCTTATGAAGATAATAAGTCCCAACCACCATTTATACGCTGGCGCTTTCTCCACGAGACACCTGGACTAGCCTTTAAGGCCGCCGGCCTGATCACGTGCTCAGCCATGGTTTTACAGGCTGGAACCTTCCCGCCTTCACACTTTGGCATTACCGCCAAGATCTACGGCATGCAAGCTCTGAGAATGATCGAGGGAGGAGGTTGCTCCACGTAGCAAGGTTGGAGTTGTGCTCGCGTTTATAAGTTTGATATCCCGTTTTCTCCGGGGTTTTGCTGCTTCTGCTTGGCGCTCCAAGGCTTGGTGTAGTTCCCCGTTACCACTGGGCGTTTGTTCCATAACTTCTGCACCGGTTCTCTTCTGTCACCCTTTACCAGCATGCAATCTCATCATGTGCTATCGCGCCGAGGGTGTAAATCCTTGACAGGCTGGGTAAGATTTACATTTGTTAACTGTATTTTCATTGTTATCCAGGGTTATCTTAATGAACAAACAATGTAACTGCCTCTCTCTTTTGAGTGACAGGTGGTGCAGATCCGCTATCGTGGCTCCTTCGGCGGTCTACTCTGCTCTCTGTTGCTATTACTCTGAATGTTTACAGGTACACGCATAGTTTCGTTTCCTTACATTATGGTGTAAACTTCTGGTTACGATTTCTGAGTATCTTTGTCGGAGGGATTACCGCTGTGCTTCATTATAAACCCCAGCCACCTTATTCCTCTATGGTTGGCGCAGATGGCGGTAAACGACCTTCTAATCTCCAGGTTCATACCTGTTGGGGTTTGCCTATGAGGAAGCTGGGTTAACTTCCCTCTTGTTTATGGCAGTTTTGGGGTCGAGGTCTCAAGTTCACGAGACTGTGCTATTGACTGCTGCTTTGCAGCTTTTGGAACATTAATTCGCTATGTATTATTTGCATCTGTGATTATATGTAAGCACTTATTAGTTCCTACCGAATTACTGTATCTGGGTCTGAACCCATAAAGTTTGGACGGCTCTTTTGGTTATTACAGAACATTGTTAAACTTCTGATGTTTATTATCATTCTCTTTACAAAATTTCCCGTAAGGGTTGAATTTAAGCATTACCCAGTTCGTTTATTAAAATGCTTGCTCTGAAAATTTATTCGTAATGTCGATGGTTTTAAGAGGGTTTGGTTGTGTCGGCCTGCGCCCCTTTCCAACCGAACTCGTTGGTTCCGCGAGGGTTCGCACCTGCATCTCATTCGATGGATGTATGGTCGAACTCGGCGATGGTTGAAAAGATAAGACCTTTGGTCATACAGATTTATAGTTTATACTCTATTTTGTTCTTTTACCGTCATGATATGGACTCAGTCCGCCATATACTGTTTGCTCTATAATTCTCTGATATGAATATTATAGTTTGGCTGTGCGTTTAATCCTTTGCCATAGCAGTGTTTCTTCTACTGTGTATACAACGTTTAACATCATATCGTTTTGTTTAAAGACAGTAATGCAATCGGTCTGTATGCTAAAGAAATACGTTTATCTGTTAATGAAGTTAATATTATTATACTCAGGAGTGATGTCATGGTAGTCTATTACAGTCTTTAACGGTTCCACTGCTTTGGTTTTAATTTAAGGATCAAGCAGGGGGTTAAGCTCTACTTTTCGGCCGGTTATTTTCCAAGAGGAATGACAGCGGTGGCTTCAGGCTACTGCCTGCCGCAAGGGTTCCTCCAGCCGCGGACCTATTCCGGTTCGAACTTAAGCTTTTACTTTCTAACTTCCTACTTCTCTTCAAACTTTGCATCCGAGGTTATCTACGGATTCCTCTCCAGGTTATAAATTACCAGATAAGGGTACATTGGCCTCCTGTAAATATTACGTGTTAGGGTATGGATTCCTGTTACAGGATTTCCTCCTACTTCGCATGATACCCGACCCTGCATATTCAGACCCTAACCTTTGCTAATATTTTATGCTGTAATAATAAATGACCCTTCACGCTACAGGTATGCAGATTTATACAGTTACCTAGTTGAACACGAAGGCATGCATTTCTATATCACTTACATATTCACAATTATTCTACTTTTAATAGTACTATAGGGTCTCTGTCCCCCTGATAATACGCAGTTAGCTACAGGTATTCTGAGTTACCCATTCTATACAACAATTGCAATACTCTAGGGTTTTGATACTTACCTAGTCACCGCTCGTAGGGAAAGTTCTTCAGCACTTCTTCTGCAAATTCTTGTGTCAAGCTCGCTATCCACCCATCCGTGAGACTTGTCCTTCGGGACCTGAGTCTCCCCCCGAGCTTTTTCTTACCGGATCACAATCCTCAGTAAGACAGCACCTAGTGCTTGACTATCTGGTCACTACCAGACTTAGTCCAAAACAAGGTTTTTCCTTTTTTTCTTCTGTCTGTCTCTACAGCACAGCATTCTGTCCACCAACTTTTCCTTTTCCTGGAAATCCTTCCAGTTAGGGGAGGTGGTTATTTTCAGTTTAATTAACTACTTTCCTTTTCTTTTTCCAGTTCCCTTTTGGGAGCCCAATACTTTTCTGAGTAATTCTTTAAACATTATTTTAATGCATATTTAAAATTAACAGATTACTCTTAAAAGAAAATAAGTCCCTCAATGTCATTCAGTTTTTACCACAGTAAACTTTAAATAATTACATTTTACGGGGTCATCACATCATGCTAGTGTCATAAGTTCATGAAATTTCCATTGCACTGTCTTGATTTATACATGGAGATGTAGGTCAAGATGCACTATAAAAACTCTGAAATATAGAGTGATCGAAACCTTAACTATATCGAAACTTAAATACTCTACCACTCACAAATCTCTTTTATTAAATTAATTTTATAATTTTAACAATTAAAAAAAACTCTCATACACCAAAAATAACCTTATTTTTAATTTTATTTTTTAATGTACTTCTTACCATAATTGCACTCTACCCTCCCAACCAAATGACACACACATCAATAGAAGTAAGGAAACCCTCCTTGTAAAGAATAAGGTCATGTGAATATTAGTATGTTTACTATTTTTTCATTCATAATCGATGTGATATATTATTAGTCCATGTTGCCTGCAGCATGAGAATATTAATAATAGAACCAATTTTCTAACCAATAGAAATTTTCATCATCTTATTTGACCTCTTCCCGAGGCACATATCTATATTCTCTACTTATTCCTTATGTTAAAAGGTTTGCACTGTTAATTTTTTTTCAAGTGACGGAGCAATGTTATCTAATACTAGCATTACTTCTTTAGCACTAAATGTTTAATCTATAATTAAAAGCATGAAAGGCTTTCTTTCTTCACTGGACACTTTAGCATCATAACACTTTAGCATTCAAATGCCACACTACGTGGCTATCTTCATATGTTGTACCGCCCATCACTACCTGTATTCAAAGTTCTATCATGAAACAATGCATACTCCCGCTTGAGATATATCTCTTTATCCTTGCTTTCTCTCGACCTCCCTCGTTTCTTGCCTTCGATATATTATACACCAACTCTATACATCTATTTGCGTCCCATCCCAATGTTACTAGATTGACCAAGCCAATATTAATGAACCATAACATGTTGAAGCGAACTTCAATGTTCCTTCCCTTCGCTTTTCATTCCTTAGGTACTTGTGATTACAGCCCCGAATCAGATGCAAGCGGAGCTAGAAGATATTAGAATTAGGCACTGGAGAAAATTTGAAAAACATTATTGAAAATTATGCAAGCAGGTTTGACAGTTATGCAAGCAGATTCAATTTCCTAAGAAAAGTTGCAACATGCAGCATAATATTTTCAAAGTACACACCTAAATATGTCTTTGTACATCATCTAAACTTGTTGTTATTGTTACTCCTACCTGCAAACTTATATGCAACAAAATAAAAATAAAACTAATTATTCCATAGCAATTATGGTGGTTTATTTACTTATTGGAGTATATATAATATATACTATAGTTGAGTCAACTGGGTCTAGGATTGGCCCTAGTACCAGATTTGGATCTCTAACCAACGAACGAACTGTCAGTAGATCTACATACTTTATCTAAATAAGGAGTGCTAATAGAGATATAGTTTGATAGAATTATTTCTTTATATATTCGAAAAATCTATCCATGCAGTCTGATACGACTTAGCCCCATTATAGTGGCACACAATGGAATATCTCCTGCGGTATTAACACACACATAGAACCTCGTTTGACAGAACAATAAACATTATAACACCAGTAGATTACATACCTTACCAAGAAATTTTACTACAGATATGCATTAACATTTTGATGCAGGAGCATCCAGCTAAGGGCACCATGACTGGGTGTTGGTCTCCACCAAGGTGGAAAGATTTATCAGTGTTTGGTTTATTTATGTTTAATTAGTCAAAGCATAATGTAGGGACTTGTTTTTTTTTTTAATTTCATTATTAGTTAGGGAACATTATAGTTAGTTAGGGTCATTGTCAACAATGTCTATCTTTTAGTGAGTAATTCATCTTATAACTGTTTCTTCCGTTTAGAACAAAAAAAAAACATCTATATCAATTGTAAAATCTTGCAGCGCAAGAAGAACCGAATGAGTTAATAGTTATGTAACTAATAAAAGAAACAACTGAAGCGTAACTGTGCACAGTTTAGGTAACTGTGGGCAAACAATACAAATATGAAATGTAAATCATTATGAGGGGTTTAGCATATGCAAACAGAAATAGAATACAGAGAATAATTTTCTTTCATTCGAGTCCATCTGTAACAGTTATTGTAATATTTATCTACTTTTCTTTAATCATTGAGTAAACCAAAATACGCAGATACAGTGCATGCCTATCCTTTTCATTTGTTTTCTCTCCTAAAGAACATAAAGCATACAAAGAAAATTGCACGAGAACTTCCAGTACGAAGGTTGGCAATCAACAAACAGAGTCCATGACCGAAAGAGCCGGGCAAATTTCGAATAATTCGACCAAGAACGAATATATAAATGCTGAGTAACAAAATCTAGGACAGAGGTAACAAATACAACCAAATACACTGTATTTCTTTTCATTCCAAAAACAAAATATTTGTATACATATGACAGTCCAGGGATAATCCATCGAATAGCGAAAGAACCAAACGAACCAGCAAAACCCTAAGGCGAGGGTTTTGCACGACCACCCTCCAACATAGAGTTTTACAATTACAAATTGCATAATACAAACAAGTGTCTGTACCAACTAACCCAAGTCGCATAGCGACGACAGAGGAGTACAAGCGAACAAGAACTGGGACTCTGCCCAAAAAAATCGACAGAGACCAACCATTAAAAGAAAAATGACAACAGTAGCAGAGCCTACCAGGACAAAGCCGAAGTGTTTACACTAACCACGCCAAAGAACGAACCCCCAACCTGTGCAATCAAAATAGGGCAACATTGCCAGCCCAAACGAAGAGTAAGGAATAGCAAGAAGCAAACAAAGCATAAGGAATTATCTACACAGTGAATGAATCGATTACCTGGAGGTTTATTCGCGTGGGAGGAATGCCAACCCACTGAGCCACAATGCATAGTGGCATCCTGAGACCAAGGAGCCGTTCTTGTTAGAGCCGGAGGAAGATAGAGAGGGAAAATAAATCATGGAGAGATAGCTTACCTGAAGAGAATTGCGAGCAGAAGGAGGCCACTGTGACTGTGACTTGTAGCATGCAAACCCATTAATCAAATTTAACAAGCAGGAGAACCACAATAAAACGAGAACAACGGAGCAAATACAAGTTGAGCAACCAAACAGACAATTACAGTGGTCATTTTCTTACACAGACGAGCAGAACCGTCATTCTATGCCCAAGGAACTGAGCAAATAAGTCACCAGGACAAATGCAGGTGCTATACCCACAAGCAGCACAACCCATAGCCAGCACACGCAGATCCGTGTGTTACCACCATACAGTTGCAGCACGAAACCTTACTTCCAGACCAAACCCTCAGCGCAACAGAGTCACAAGAACAAAAAATTAAAGAATGACAATAGAACGCATGGTTTTGGCGTAGACTGAGGAGCGGGAAACAATAACCAAGGCAAGGACCGCCAGCACAACAAAATTAATGTCAGTCATAAATGCCACCCAACGCAATCCAGAACCATCCTAAGATTAACCACTAATCACCACTGTTAAGTCAAAAATTCATTGCTTAATCATTTAATTATTGATTAGTGCGTTATTGTGTTATTGTTAAGCATTATTGTGTGGAATTATGGGTTGGTCCCATCATAGTGGTATCAGAGCAGGATTTAGTGTTGTCTTGAGAAATGGAAGTTGGGAGACGAGGATGCGGAAGAGGTGCTCAGAGAGTAGCAGATGAAGGATTGCGAGAGGATATCAGGATCCTTACTGCCCATTTGGAGGCAGTTGAAGCAGGAAGGAGAAGGGATCCAGAGGTAGGAGATGACAACGAAGAAGAAGCCATAGTGACAACAGATGGATCGGATGAAGAAGGGTCGAAAATGAGACTGTTGAGGTCGATCCTATTGGTGAGCAGCAAGCCTAAACCAGAAATCCCAAATTATGACGGCAACTTGTCTACAGAAGCCCTGTTGGACTGGATCAGCGAACTGGACAAATATTTTGACTGTGAAGAAGTCAGTGAAGATCGGAGAATTAAGTTCACTGCAACGAAGCTGAAGGGACATGCAGCCTTGTGGTGGGACAATGTCCAAACAAAAAGAAGGAGGATGAAAAAGTTGCCAATCAAGAAATGGTCAAGGATGGTGGCCAAGTTGAAAGGCAGATTTCTGCCTAAGGATTACCAGATTACACTACATCGGCAAGTGCAGAATCTAAAGCAGAAAGGGATGACAGTAAGAGAGTACACTAAAGAATTCTACCGGGTAAATTTAAGAGTCGGTTATATGGAGGACACCCCGGAGAAAACAACAAGGTATGTGAATGGTTTAAGGTTAGAAATATTAGATGAAATCAACATTCTTTCCCCGAAAAACATAGAAGAAGCATATCAAAGTGCTATGAAAGCAGAGGAGAAGATCACCAGGAAGCAAAATGCTAGGAGAGGATGGGGAACCGCAGAGGAAGGGGACAGTCTTATGGCAGAGGGCGAACTGCGAGCAGTAATGAAGAAGGCAGTAGTTCCAAAGCTTCCAGGACAACAAAAAAAGGTGACAGCATGAGAGGTGGCAGGCCATATCAGTGAGGAAGGGGAAATGGCCGAGGCAGAGGAGCTAGTTATCAATGTTACAAGTGCCACAAGTGGGGGCACAGATCTTTTGAGTGTCCTGAGGCGAAACAAGCTGGATAGAGGGGTGTGTATGTCGCACAGCTAGAGGAAGCAGATGCATCTCCCCAAGAAGCAGAAAATGTGCCAGAAACAGGGGAAGCCCTAGTTTTGAGCAAGGTGTTACTGAAACTAGCCAAAGAAATAGTTGAACAAACTCAAAGGAAAGCTTTGTTCCGGACAGTTTGTAAGTCACACGGAAAATGTTGTAAGCTAATTATCGATAGTGGGAGCACAGACAATTTGGTTGCCACAAAAATGGTGGAGAAGTTGGGGTTAAAGTGGTTGAAGCACCCCACTCCTTACAAGGTATCATGGCTGCAAAAAGGCCATCAGCTGTTGGTGGATGAGCAATGCGAAGTGGAGTTCCATATCGGCAGATATAAGGATAAGGTCATTTGTGATATAATGCCAATGGATGTATGTCACATACTGCTAGGTAGGCCATGGCAGTATGACATGAAAGTAGTATCTGACGGGAAGACAAACTATTATAAGTTTGTCAAAGATGGGATCAAGCACACGCTTGTGCTCATCAAGGAGGAAGAGACAACAGAAACAAGCGGGACGAGAGTGTTGCTAATGGGCGGAAAACAGTTTTTGAAGCAGATTGAAGACAGTGAAGTAGGCTATGCTGTTGTAAGAAGAGCGAAGACAATGCTGCTACACACAGAGGTGTCAGATTTACCTGCGGAAATTTAGTAGATGCTGCAGGAATTTAGCGATATAGTAGTGGATGACTTGCCAGATAAATTGCCTCCCAAGAGAAGTATAAGTCATCATATTGACTTTATACCTGAAGCAAGTTTTCCGAATAAGGCAGCGTATCAGATGAGCCCCAAAGACAATGAGGAGATCAGAAAACAGGTGCAGGAATTACTAGATAAAGGGCTGATAAGGGAGAGTTTGAGCCCCTGCGCAGTTCCAACAGTTCTCACTCCCAAGAAAGGAGGAGAATGGTGAATGTGCACAGATTCGAGGGCCATCAACAAGATCACCATCTGGTACAGGTTTCCACTGCCACGGATGGACGACATGATGGACTGCCTGAGCGGGGTAGCATATTTTTCCAAGATTGATTTAAAGAGTGGGTATCATTAGATTCGAATCCGAGAAGGGGATGAGTGGAAGACAGCCTTCAAAACCAATGAAGGATTGTATGAGTGGCTGGTAATGCCATTCGGACTGAGCAATGTACCCAATACCTTTATGCAATTAATGAACGAAATGCTGAAAGAATTCATTGGGAAGTTTGTAATAGTGTACCTGGATGATATATTAATTTTCAGCAAGATGAGGGAGGAACACTTTCAACATGTTCAAAAAGTGCTGGAAAAATTACAGCAAAACAAGCTACTGATAAATCTGAAAAAGTGTACTTTTCTGCAAAAAGAATTGGTTTATCTGGGTTTTGTAATTGTAGAAAATGAGTTGAAGATGGACCCAGAGAAGATTGCAGCAATTGTCAATTGGCCATCCCCGAAAAGTCTGTTTGAGGTACGTAGTTTTCATGGGCTGGCAAGTTTTTACCGAAAATTTATAAGAAATTTCAGTGAAATTTGTGCACCTATGTTGGATACTATAAAGAAGGCAAGTCAGCCTTTTCGTTGGACCGAGGCAGCAGAGAGGAGTTTTCAGCTACTGAAGAAGAAGATCACAGAGAGACCGATCCTGAGATTGCTAGATTTTAAAAAGCTTTTTCAGGTTTGTTGTGATGCAAGCGGTACGACCATTGGAGCTGCACTTAGCCAAGAAGACAAACCTGTTGCGTTTTTCAGCGAGAAGTTGAACGAAAGTAGGCAGAAGTATTCATCCTATGACAAGGAATTCTATGCTGTCGTCTAAGTTAGTTTTATTCTCGGATAATTATGCATTGGAATATGTGATGCAACAACATAAGCTAAATCACAAGCATGCTAAGTGGGTTCAATATTTGCGAGTTTCACCTTTGTGTTGAAACACATCAGCGGGCAGGCCAACAAGGTGGCGGATGCATTGACTAGAAGAGCCTTACTCTTGCAGGAGAGTACGATACAAGTGCTAGGCTTTGAGCACTTGAAAGACTTGTATTAGACTGACACGGATTTCAAGGAGGCTTACGAAGCGTGTCAGAATCCTTTGGTGAGAAACGACAGTCTGTGGTTGGACTATAATTTGTAGGAGAAGCTGTTGTTTAGAGGGGGATAGTTATGCATCCCCGACTGCTCAATGAGAGAGAATATCATTTGGGAGAAACACAATGGAGATCTAGCCAGACATTTCGGCATAGACAAAACATTTGAGCAGCTCAGCCATTTTTATTATTGGCCAAAAATGTGAAGGGATGTGCAGAGATTTGTGACTAGATGTAAAGTGTGTCAGTTGGCAAAAGGACACAGTCAAAATACGGGACTTTACATGCCATTTCCCATTCCAAGCAGACCGTAGGACTCAGTTAGCTTGGACTTCGTCTTGGGTCTACTAAGGACACATCAGGGTTATGATTCAGTGATGGTAGTAGTGGACTGGTTTCGAAGATGGCACATTTCATCCCTTGTAGAAATATCAACGATACCACCCACGTGGCCCACTTGTTTTTTACAGAGATCGTCAGGCTACATGGTCTACCTAAGTCCATTCTCTTTGACAAGGACATAAAGTTTACAGGGCACTTTTGGCGAACCCTGTGGAAGAAGATGGACACGCAGTTAAGTTTTAGCTCTGCTTATCACCCGCAGACTGACGGGAAAATAGAGGTGGTAAACAGAAGTCTGGGGAACCTGCTACGAAGTGTGATTGGTGAAAATTCGCGAATGTGGGATTGAGTACTTGCCCAGGCAGATTTCGCTTACAACAACTTCCCCAATCGCAGCACGGGTTACAACCCCGTTCAGATCTTATATGGTATGCATCCTCGCGGAATACATGAATTACGAGATCTAGGACAGTAGGAAAGACGAAGTGTTGATGGGGAGGATTTCGCTAAAGCGATGAATGATTTGCACGAGCAGGTGAAAATAAAATTGTAGGACAACAGTAAAAAATATAAGCAGCGAGTAGATTTGAAACTGAGAGAGGTGCAGTTCAATGTAGGGGATGAAGTCCTCACACACTTGTGCAAGGAGCGATTTCCTAGAGGTGCATATAACAAGCTAAAGTACAAAAAGATAGGTCCCTGCAAAATTCTCCGAAAATTTTCAGCAAATGCTTATGAATTACAGCTGCCACCAGGAATAGGCATCTCGCCCATCTTTAATGTGGCAGACCTGTTTCCATACACTGCTGATCCAGAAGAAGACAGTACCACACGGCCTACACAGGACACACAGGAGGGAAGTGATACTTGGATGAGACAAATGCCTTACGTTCAGCCCCCCGAGATCGAGAGGATCCTCGACACTCAAGTGGCCAAGTGAACTCGACAGAAAGAGTATCTGCTATATTTGGTCAAGTGGAAGAACCGTCCTATTAAGGACAGTTCGTGGCTTGACGCCAAGCAGATAGAGCAGGCGGGTTATTCAGTCGAGAAGCTCATGGACCGGAGTCATGAATTCTTCTTACCCTGGGAGCCTGATGCAGGAGCATCCAGCTAAGGGCACCATGACCGGGTGTTGGTCTCTGCCAAGGTGGAAAGATTTATCAGTGTTTGGTTTCTTTATGTTTAATTAGTCAAAGCAGAATGTAGGGACTTGTTTCTTTTAATTTCATTATTAGTTAGGGAACAGTATAGTTAGTTAGGGTCACTGTCAACATTGTCTGTCTTTTAGTGAGTAATTCATCTTATAACTGTTTCTTCCATTTAGAACAAAAAAAAAGACATCTATATCAATTGTAAAATCTTGCAGCGCAAGAAGAACCGAATGAGTTAACAGTTATGTAACTAATAAAAGAAACAACTGAAGCGTAACTGTGCACAGTTTAGGTAACTGTGGGCAAACAATACAAATATGAAATGTAAATCATTCTGAGGGGTTCAGCATATGCAAACATAAATAGAATACAGAGAATAATTTTCTTTCATTCGAGTCCATCTGTAACAATTATTGTAATATTTATCTACTTTTCTTTAATCATTGAGTAAACCAAAATAAGCAGATACTATGCATGCTTATCCTTTTCATTTGTTTTCTCTCCTAAAGAACAGAAAGCATTCAAAGAAAATTGCATGAGAACTTCCAGCACGAAGGCTGGCAATCAAAAAACAGAGTCCACGACCGAAAGAGTCGGGCATATTTCGAACAGTTTGACCAAGAACGAGTATATAAATGCTGAGTAACAAAATCTAGGACATAGGCAACAAATACAACCGAATACATTGCATTTATTTTCATTCCAAAAACAAAATATTTGTATACATATGATAGTCCAGGGATAATCCATCAAACAATGAAAGAACCAAACGAACCAACAAAACCCTAAGGCGAGGGTTTTGCATGGCCACCCTCCAACACAAAGTTTTAAAATTACAAATTGCGGAATACAAACAAGGGTCTGTACCAACTAACCCAGGTCACATAGTGACGACAGAGGAGTACAAGTGAACAAGAACTCGGACTCTTCCCAAAAAAATCGACAGAGACCAACCATTAAAAGCAAAATGACAATAGTAGCAGAGCCTACCGGGACAAAGCCGAAGCGTTTACACTAACCATGCCAAAGAACGAACCCCCAACCTGTGCAACCAAAACAGGGCAACATTGTCAGCCCAAATGAAGAGTAAGGAATAGCAAGAAGCAAACGAAGCATAAGGAATTATCTGCACAGTGAACGAATTGATTACCTAGAGGTTTAGTTGCGTGGGAGGAATGCCAACCCACTGAGCCACAATCCACAGTGACATCCTGAGACCAAGGAGCCGTTCTTGTTAGAGCCGAAGGAAGACAAAGAGAGCAAATAAATCATGGAGAGATAGCTTACCTGAAGAGAATTGCGAGTAGAAGGAGGCCATCGCGACTGTGACTTGTAGCATGCAAACCCATTAATCAAATTTAACAAGTAGGAGAACCACAATAAAACGAGAACAACGGAGCAAATACAAGTTGAGCAACCGAATAGACAATTACAGTGGTCATTTTCTTGCACAGACGAGCGGAACCATCATTCTGTGCCCAAGGAACCGAGCAAATAAGTCACCAGGACAAATGCAGTTGCCATACCCACAAGCAGCACAACCCATAGCCAGCGCACACAGAGCCGTGGCTTACCACTATACAATTGCAGCACGAAACCTTACTTCTAGACCAAACCCTTAGCGCAACAGAGTCGCAAGAACAAAAAATGAAAGAATTACAATAAAATGCAGGGTTTTGGCGTAGACCTAGGAGCAGGAAACAATAACCAAGGCAAGGACCGCCAGCACAACAAAATTAATGTTAGTCATAAATGCCACCCAACGCAATCCAGAACCATCCTAAGATTAACCACTAATCACCAATGTTAAGTCACAAAATCATTGCTTAATCATTTAATTATTGATTAGTGCGTTATTGTGTTATTGTTAAGCATTATTGTGTGGAATTGCGAGCTGGTCCCATCACATTTTCTATTGATAAATTTTGTATCTTGATAATCACATTACATTAGCAGGAGCTTGTACAATTTGTTAGGCATCAAACAATTCGTTCATTAAACAAGCAAACATATTCTTTTGAAGATTAAACACATATTTAAATAAGTCGAGTCTTCAACAGTAATTAAATATACCAAATCTTGAATGCGTTCCTTAAGGACCTAGGTGTTGCTATTGTATAGCTATAAATTTGACATAATTTCTTTAAAGCTCCTTTCCATTCTCCCTCTGAGAAATGCATCTTTTGTTATTGTAGTAGTTGGGAAAACACACTTTTCGAAAATGGAATATAAGCATGTTTTTCATTTACCGGGCCAACGGTGAACCTTGCGTACCCTGTCGTGGCTCCATGAATGACACTTTGTGCAAGAAGATAGCAATAGACGTTGTCTGATGCATTGCTCAGAATAACATGGATCATGTAAGTTGGGGCTGCAAAAACATATATCCAAATCAGAGAATGTAACAAGTGAGCAGTGTCTTTAATTTAAAAAATCAATTATTTTGTAACGTAGATCTGAAAAGTTTAAGATTTTATTGTTAGCAAAATTTGTGGAAATTAAACATAGACAAATAATAAGAGGTCTGGCAATGCAAAAAAACAGTTGGGAAGATCATGTTCCTGCATTTAAGTGATAGAGAGCATTATATGCAATCAGAAAGATCATTTCAAGTTACATTGAAGGATGTACCAATATACTTCAAGTTAATAACTTGTTTTCACTCTGTGATAAAATAATCCCGCAAATGAAAAATTCCATAGCATTTTAATTTCTAAATCATAACAAAAACTCGAATTTTCCATCCTTGTTAGGAACTTTATTGATCAATCATCAAATTAGTATAGTATTATCAATGAACTCACCTTAAGTTTCTAAGAGAACCATAAACCAATATCAAGGAGTAAGTGATTTACAGAGGCATCATGTTTATCCATACTCTGCATAGGATCAACAATAAGACAAATCCGATTACCACAAAAACAAAAGCAACATACATAGATTCACATTACTGCCTTAGATATTTTCTAAAAAATGAAACAAAACCTAAAACAACAAGAAATTTTGATAAACTAGTGAAATTATGGGTTTTATTTGCTCTCACCATCTATTTGTCTTCATAGAAACATAAAAACAAGTTTCATTTTTTCTTACCACATAGTTTCCTATGCTAAGTGTGAAAGTATACCTAATTTTTTAATAATATTAAAAAATAATATCAAACTTAAATCATTATAATATTGAAATTGGTTAAATCAAATATATATTTCAATATCCATAAAAGTTCGATATGATTTTATTCTAATTTCATATGATATCGATTTCAAACAAAATTCATACGTTGAATATAAATATAGATATGCCTTAACAACTACATGACATGTGACCTATGAATTTTAAATTATATGCCTTAACAACTAAATAACATGTGACCCATGAATTTTAAATTCTTTAGAATCTATGGTAAATTAGATTCATGCATCAAACCTAAGTTTACATTTTCCTATCCAACATCATATGGGACAGCTGATGTCTTAGTTGACATAAAAATATAACTTATTTCTCCATCAAAGTTTAATCACTATGTCCACTAATTATGTTAAAATTTATTATTATATACTTTTAAATCTTTTCGCTTTAAACTGATGTGAAATCTCCTTGACGATTTCAACTTTATGCCACTCAACTTAATGCTTTAAAATATATGATAAAGGTTCTCTAATTAAGTAACTCGTTCAATAAAGCCGGAAATGTTAATGTTTTTTAAATATGCTAAGTAGAATTTTAAATAAGAATCTAACCTAAGTTGAGAGGGGTTGAGAGGAATTCAAAATTTTTACATGTAATTTTTTTTTATAAATTGACATTATTTAAATATTATGTATGGTTATTTAATTATTTTTTATTTGTACTAATATAAATAAAATTCCAATTTTGTTACATATCACACTTGACTATAATATACACTTCTAGAATAACTTAACTTACTGTTAGCATATATTCTACAACCCACCTCCAATAACTTATAACAAAACTCTATTGCTTAATAACATCCCTAGTTGAAATTTAATTCTCTTCCCACACTGATTTAACAAGCTGTGCAAAAACTCGTGATGAATAAATATAAAATCCACACAATTATTTTAGACGTTATCTTTCCTCCATACATATAACATTTACTTCTTTGTTTTGGAAAAATACAGAACTTTAACGAAATTATTGCAAATCAACGTAAAAACCCGAATAGGTAACCATATATATATAAAATGTAACAACAATGTCTTATTTTATTTATTTTAAAATTTAAATAATTGTTAATAATTTTGATAATAATTTTAAAGCTGCAATTTAAAAAAAAAAAACACAATCCCAATTATCAATTATCAATTATATCTAAAATCTTTTGTTTTTCAAAACTCAAAATTATAGTAATCTCAAGTTTTATATCTTATATAAAACTTGAGTGGGCCTAATGGTTAAGAGCATGTGTTTCCTCCTAAGAGGTCACAGGTTCAAAACCAGAGGGGGTAGAGTATGTATGCCTTCGTAGACTTAGCAGTCAAATCGCTGCGCGGAGGTGGGTCCTTTGTCCCACAAACAAGGGGGTCTCATAGACCAATTTGGTGTCTGGCTTGGCTGTGACCTTAAAAATGATTATTATTATTTGTTAAATTTCAATTACATTTTATAAAATTCAAATTTTAGGTTCAAATCATTGACTCAGGGTTTTAAATCCTTCAACTTAACTTTTTAAAACCTTCAATGAAATTTAAAACCGAAAAATTTCCTTTCAAAATTTAAACTCAAACCATTAACTTAGGTTTTTAAAACCTTCCAAGAAATTGAAATTTAACACTGAAAATAATACCTTTCACAATTAGTTTCCATTTCGTACATTTCCATTTTTTCAAAGTTTAGGCTCAAACCATTAACTCAGTTTTTTAAAACATTCAAAGAAAGTGAAATTTAAAAGCGAGAAACTTGCTCTTCGCAATTAGTTTCCATTTCGTACATTTCCATTTCCTAACCACCACCTTGCCACCATCTATTGTGTTTGGAAAACATTCACTTACCACACATACTACCAATTGCCAATTGCGTGTTAGGCTAATATGGGCTGACTTGAAGGGCAAGAGCTAACGGGTATACTATAGGGCATTACATGCCTGGCTACATGTGCCCTCGTTAGCTATTTAACACGCGCGGGGTGATGGATAAATAAAAAATAAGCCACGCGTGTTAGATAGCTAACGGGGGCACATGTAGCCGGGCATTATTTAATGCCCTCTAGTATGCCCATTAGCTCTTGCCGACTTGAAGAGTCAAATTCTTATCGAATAATACAGACGAATCAAATTATTGACCGTATTATTTTTGTCAATTCCAATGTATTTGGTAATTATGGTATTATATAATGGTTTGGAAAATAAAGTTATTATATTATTTTTAATTATTATTGTTATAGTTGTCAATATTGAAAAGGTGTTGATCATTTTTATTTTAGGAGTTTTAATAAAAATTTGGTGATACAAATTTAGATGAGATTGTGTTTTTTTGTTTATTTAAAAATGTGTTTTTGAATATATAAATGGATTCAACGCCTTTAAAAACTTGTAAGACACTAAGATATTTATTTATTTTTTTCAAAGGAAAAAAACACTTGTTTATATATAGTACTATTACATTTTCAAAAATAATACATACATATAATCTCCAGCATAACAGAGTGAGAGTGCCTCTATTTTATCAAAGGAAAAAGTCCATGTCTAGCTAAATAAATTAGCTCATAAAGTTTTCAAATTGTAAGGCTTTACCTCATAAATGATTCTACATTACACAGTGATATAAGAGTTCAAAAATTAAGCAAAAATAATGGACACTGTCAATAAAACTATATAAATTGTATCAAGCTGACGTGTCTTATTGTGTTGTCCTCAATTATTGTCCTTCAAGTATTGAGAAGTGCATGTACTGTGTATATGCAACAATGTTAGACTCCTTGTAGATGTGATGAAAGGTGATGCAATCAAAGGAGAGTTTTAGACAGTGGATATGTTTGAGCCAGCCAGCCATCAAGAGGAGGGGGCGGGAGTTCCATTTTCCTAGCATGTTGTGAGTGATGTGGAGTCTCCAAATACGTGAATGGTGCTCATAAAAAACTTTTTTGCAAACCAAAAAAGCCCCCACAAGGTCTTTGCCCTTATATTAGTGTCTGTGACACCAGGTTAAGAAATTTTATACTGTTTTCTTGAATTGATCTTTAGCTATGCTTGGTATAGGCCAATTCCAATCTGTGTAACACCATCAAAGTACCTTGCTGGAAATTGTATGCAAGGTTGTAATAAATGAACACTTAAATCTTTTTTTGTGTTGTATTCTAAATTTTTTATGAGATAATGTCAAAAAAAAACCAAAATGTAAAAAAATTAAATTATCATTTAAAAAATCTAATTTAACTATTCATATTTCTTTATCTATAAAATAATTAATTTAATATAATAATAAAAAATATAATTTAACAATAAAAATATAAAAAATCCAAAATTACTTTAAACTTTTAATGTAAATACTTTATTAAAAATATAAAAAATTTACAGTACATGATATACTTATTACAGAAATAACATATCCATATAAAATAAATAAAAATGGAAATTAAATATCAAACATTGCTATATCATTAAATTAATTTGATATTGAAACTTAATGCAAGTTATAAATCAAAGACAAAAATATCTCTTTTTAACAAATCCATTGCGTTAATACCCAACCCTGCAAATGAGAAATCACAAAAAATGATACTGTGATTGTTCGAGGCTTCGTTCGAAATTGATGTCTCAATCCTCGGGATGCACGGTTGTTTCGAAGGACCTGTTGACGCAGGTGGGGAACAGACTCCTAGAGCCGAATGCCATTGAGCTCAATGTTTTTAATCCAGGCTTGTTGAGCCAGGTGTGAATGGCCATTGAATAAATTCATTAAAAAAAATTAAAGAAATGTTACAATTTTTATTATTATATTTTGGACTAATATTATGGTTTATCAATATTTCATATCACATTTTTTTTAATTTAAAAAAATGAAAAGACATAATTACTTTAAAAATAAATTTTAGTTTTTGATTTATATATGGTATTAAGAATATTTTAGAATATTTTATGGAAGTTAAATCCCTACCATTGACCTAATAATTATTGATAATTAAATTAAAATTTTAGAAGCCCTATTCCAAAACAAGCATAGTTATTGACATAATTAAAAGAACATATTGATAATTAAATTAAAATTTTGGAAGCCCTATTCCAAAACGAGCATAGTTATTGGCATAATTAAAAGAGCATAATTACTTTTGATATAAATCTCAACCTTTGATTTGTAACTACAATTAAGAATGTTCTACAATATTTTATGACGGTTAAATCCTACCATTAACCTAATTAAATGGACAAGTATGTCTATTTTGGAATAGGGTTTCCGGAATTTTAACTTAATTTTCAATATTCAAGAATATTCTTAGGAGTATCCTTAAATCAAATGTTGATATTATCTCAAAAGTCATCATGTTTTTTTTTTATTAACTTGATTAATTAAAAAAATTGTGGCATATGAACATGCATTGCAATTTTTTTGGCATGTGGTATTAGTAAAGCCATGGTATTGGCCCATGATATTGCAACAGAACCTATTTATAGGTTAAGAATATCCATGGTAAAGTGGGATGAATCTCCATGGTTAAAAATCTTGTTACATGTTTTTTTAAATGTATATATGTTTAACTCATTTTTTTTTAATGTGGTTCACCATGAAATATTTGTACCACATAGATGCTACATCCATGAAATATTTGTACGAGGCAAATGCCATTATATTGGCCAATCCATGGTAAAGTGGGGATCTGTATTGGCATGTGATATTGTAACAATCCATAGTTAAGTGGGGATGAATCTCCATGGTTAAAAATCTATCGTCGACTGCTACATCCACTGAATATTTGTACGAGGCAAATCCACTCGAAGAAATGACTTACTACCATGGTAAAGTGGGGATCTGTATTGGCCTCCATGGTAAAGTGGGGATGAATCTCCATGGTTAAAAATCTATCGTCGACTGCTACATCCACTGAATATTTGTACGACGCAAATTCACTCGAAATATCCACTGATATTTGTACTAGGCAAATCCACTTGAAACATCCACTGAAGAAATCACTTACTACCATGGTAAAGTGGGGATCTTTATTGGCCTCCATGGTAAAGTGGGGATCTGTATTGGCCTCCATGGTAAAGTGGGGATGGATCTCCATGGTTAAAAAATCTATTGTCAATTGCTACATCCACTGAATATTTGTACGAGGCAAATCCACTCGAAACATACTGAATATTTGTACCAGGGAAATATTCCACTCGAAGAAATCACTCACTTCCATCTCAACCACACTAAATATTTGTACCAAGGAAATCCACTCGAAGAAATCAGTTACTACCATCTCAACCACAGAGAATAACCTCGAGGGTGTTGAGAGAATTGAACCCATGAGCTCGCAATAGAAAATGTGTTTTAATGATGAAGACTTGACCAATTGATCTAACCCATAGGGTTTTTATATGCTTAACTCGTGTATTACTTCTTGTTAAATTTTATGATTTTGTGAGGCATAGATAGCAAGGATTTCGGCCATATCGAGACGGCCTCAGGAGATGTTGTGGTGTAGCGTTGTGAATGCAGTCCCTTTGCGAGCTTAAAGATGGTAGGATAATTTCGTCGGTTATTCGTCATTGGAGAGATGTTGTGTTTGTGGTGAGTATTCAATTCATAAGATTTAATATTGGAAATGTGAGATGTATTGATGTAGGCGCATAGATGGAGCACTAAATTAGATGAATACTGGATAGAGCTTGCCAATGTGATGAGATGGTCACATGATGATGATGGGAGAAATTTTAAATGTTTTGTAAGAAATTGTAAATATTTACATTAGGACGTGAGTTTCTTTTTAGAATAAATTGGTGGAATTATTTTCGAATGTAAATATAGTTTCAGTTTCCTTATTTTGTGGAGAAGGAAACAATTCATCTTGTGACTCTTGGTTGCCCCAAGTTAGCTTTCTTTTTAAAGAAAATAGTGTTTGAGAAGAAGTGTAGCGGTGGAGTAGTGGAGAAGATGAGAGGAGGAGCTCCAGAATGAGGAGAAGAGACAAAGATCGAAAGAGACCTAGTTGCATTGTATACTTGGCTAATTTAATGTGTATTTGAATTTGGTTAATGAGTAACATATTTATATGCCTTTGTGTCTTCTTCTCTGTCTGTATACTCTTAATAAAGTTTGATTTATTGATATCTGCATTTGTTGAGTTGATTTGTATTAAGAATTTGAATGTGTCGATAAGTGTGGTGGTTGTATGCTTTAGGAGCAAGTTGATTTTCTGGTTCAAGTGCAATTTGGAGCTAAACATATTCACCCCTATGCATATGAAGTTGTAACTTCATATTGTTGTCGTAGTTGTTGTTAATGTGTTTAGAATGTATGATGCTGGTCTATTGATGTGTGTTTTTGTTGCTGGTATATGGTAGTGTCGTATATGTGTTGTAGATGATATGGGTTGTTGGCATACAATTTTGGGACCATGTAATTCGTTGAATCGATTGATATTAAGAGTTGATTCCTTATGACACTAATTGCTATGTGCATTAGTCATGCATTGGTATTGTTTTCAATTGTTTCCAAACCCATGGAGTAATATCCTTTGTGTCCTGGAGTAGTGACTATGTGGTATTTACAGCTAATAGAGCACTGCCACAGAAAACAGAGCACTTTATTTTGTTGAATGTTGTCAAAACCCTTGTAGATTTGAGTTAGCCTTGGAAAAGAGGTGAAGGAAGGTAAGTGTAATCATTCCTTGTGTCAAGGAGCAAGTTAAGGTTGTGGGAAGACGATTAGAAATAGAGTTGAGTCATTTCACCTTCCCAAAATTTGAAATACCATTTTTTTGGGGCACTACGAAATCATTTTGCAGTGCCTACAAGATTTTAACTGTGCTGCAAAATTATTTCTTAGTGCCTATAGGCATAAATTTCAGGACTATGTGTTTGGGTTTACAAATACCCATTTGACCTGCTCGTTGCATCATTTGTTAGATTGAAGCATATGTATAATTGGACGAGGTGAGAAAAAGGATTAGAAGGTGAGATAAAGCTCTCTCATGGAATTTATGAAGGCAAATTAATATTCTCATTTTGACTACATATTTTAAATGTTGCATGAAATATTGTGGGAAAGCTTTACAAAGTGGTGTATGGAGTTTTGTCCTATATTATTGGCAACTAGGGTAACCTGGTCTGTCATCAAGTGGTATTAGAGCTCAGTGATGTTCTTTGGAGAATATTAGAGCATGTCCGCTCTTTGGTGATAACATAGATTAGATTTTAGAGTTACAATACAGTTGAAAGGGAAATGAAGTGATAGTGGAGATGTTTGCATGGCAAGAAGAGTTGATCCATGTACATATGTGTAACACCCCCTCCTCCTAAGTCTACCAAGCAACCGGCCAACTGAGGTAAACATGCAATGAGAGAGACCACTATAAGGGATTCAACCTCCTTGGTGACCTTAAGGAAATGGAATCGACAGAACACATCAATCAAACCCATCCACATCAGCAACAACACCTTCAAGAGACATGTCAACCACTCAGACATCCTGTCTCTACGTGCCACTAATGTTTTAAGCCTTTTAACCCCTGGTCACTCTCATGCTATAGGCATGACAACATCCAGAAACCCAGAGTCACTCTCACATGCCTATGTTTCAGCATCCATGGACTCTTCTCAGCAGACCTGTGCCAGCATCCATGGGATTTTAGCCACTTTTCTAGCTCATAATCTCGGCCTCTTCCTAGAACTTGTTACAACCTCCATAATCCATCAAAGACATGATGACAATACTAATAAATAAAAATCAACCTCAGGATTAGGCCTAAGCATCCCCAACCAGGATTGACATTCTGTTAAACACTTGACATCAATGCAACCTACAAGTCTAGGATACAAGACAAATCATGAATGGCTGAAAATACTTATGAAACGTAACCAAAACAATCACCACCTTCTCCATTGAATTGTTATAACATCAATTAGTTCTTGCATCAATCATTTTAACAATTATGAGTAAATACATGAAATAAACATGACATGAACTAGTCATACAACTATTCTTACGACCAGAATAAAACCATATAAATATCAGAGCTATGACAACCATTAAATCCACATGTAAACAAGTGTGAAAGTAAGAGAACTTAGCTTTTACTAATCATAGGAAAATTCGACCAGGTTCGGGACTTCCACATACCACCTGACCATAGACATGGCTGAACCAAATCTTTCTCTCAGCCAGTCACCCACATGCCATATTCCAAGCATGAATATGGGATCTCATAGAACAAACAATCCAAGAACAACCAAGGGAATCCAGAGGTTAAACCACCTCCACCCTCATCAAACCGTGATCGCACCAAAACTGGTGCTTCAATCATGACCGAACCGAACTTGGAATGCCATTCGGAATCCATCACTATCCTTGAGGAATTTTTTGTTTCCTTTTCTCTAAGGATTTACTGCAATCCAATCCCAGATCACTATGCCCTAAACCAAGACCAGTCTCTTAGGATTTACCACAATCCAAACCTAGATCACTAGGCCTTAACCTAATACTCCTCCCTTAGGCTTTACCGTGTATCCCGCCAAAACCGGTCAAGGGATTTTTAGGCCTTTGGGAATGAAACTTGAGACCACCTCCGCCCCATATTCCAAAATCCATTCAGAAAATCAAAGCTCAAAAACTGAAATAAATATCCCAACACCATGGCATCCAAAAAAATGTAAGGCTAGGGTGAAAACCATTATCATAACCTGACAAAACCATGCCACCGACAACAAGAGAACCATACACCAACATGAAAAGCCATGCATGTCCAAACCAGATAGGAAATCACACATGCAGTATGTTACCTGCAAGTATTCCTGCTGAAGTTGTCTGATCCTGCTCTTCTTCCTTGATCCTTGCTTTCCTTCCTTTTCCTTTGCTTGCTTTTCCTTCCTTGCTCCAAAGCTAGAGTGCTCCAAGAAAACTCTAAGTGACCAAGAGTGAGAGAGAGAGAGAGAGAATAATGAGAGAGCTTCAAACTTGAACTGACAAAAGGTTACCAACTGATTCTCATAAGCCTTTTTACGAGTGAGGCCTCTATTTTCTTCATTTTCCATTATTTTCCTTCATTTTCCTCCTCACATGCAACTTGTGATCTTTCACCTTACTTTTCTCTTAATTTCCTTTATTTTCATAAATAAATGTGCAAAAAATGCTTTTTTCCTTTTCCTTAGCCTTTGCCAACTTTCCTTAGCTGAAACACACATCCAATGATGCCCACTATCATATCTTTGCCCAACATTCATCTTGGAATAAGTGTCCCTTAACTGTGGTCTTATTTTTCCTTCATAAACTTTTATTACATTAAATTTTTCTCTAAGGCTGTTACAGAACCCCCCCTTGGGGAATATTGTCCTCGGTGTTAAACCACATCATGACCTCAGCAAAACCGTTGAAAAGAAAACATACTGCCCATGGAGTTTTATAACTTAGCTCGTTGGAATATTTATAATGAAAGACCTTCTCAAAAGAAAAACATCATGACAACATGACAATATAATAGCCATAATCACATGACACCCATACCACTTATTGGAGCTTTGTAACTTAGCTCATGGCAATATTTACATCCATATACATATAATTACATATACCAAAACAACAACAAAAACATATGCCAATAATATACCAACATCAAACCAAAATTGCTTTGCCTCACCGAAAAACAATGAAGGATATAGGATTTGCATCTGATTTGCTATCTCCCATGTACCTGCTTTAGGCCCAAAGTGCTTCCAATGCACTTTAACTTGCTTTATGGCTATGTTCATGAGCATGAGATGTTTCCACTGCAATATGCACTGAAGCTCTAGACGGAACTCTCCTTCTTGCTCCACCTACAATACAGACCAATCAATAACATGATGAACATCCTTTATATACTTCTTAAGCAATGAAATACGAAAAACATCATGGAATTTCACTGTTGGAGGCAGTGCAAGTCGATATTTCATTGCTCCAATCTTCTCAAGGATCTCAAAAGTCCCGCAATACCGGGTGCCAACTTGGCATATGATCCAATCCTCAAAGATATTTTCTTGGGCTTGATGCACAAATACACATGCTCCCGAACCTAAAGTTCCTTGAATACCCTATGATGATCCACATAAATCTTCTTTCTATCTTGTGATGCCTTTAGATTCTTCTTTATAACCTGGATTTCATGCTCCATGTCCACCAACATATTCGTCCAATAAGTACCCTGTTCACTGGATCACTCCAGCTGATGGGAGTGTTACAAATCTGTCCATACAATGCCTCAAAAGGACTCATCCTCAATGACCCCTAATAAACATTGTTGTATGCGAACTCAATCAATGGAAGATACTCCTCCCATTTTCTCTGCTGGTGCATCATGTACATCCTCAATATATCCTCCAAGATCCTGTTGACCCTCTCTATCTATCCATCTGTCTGTAAATGATAAGTTGTACTGAAAGCTAACTCTGTACCCAAGCCTGCAAATAGCTCCTTCCAAAACTTGGAAGTGAACTTTGCATTCTTGTCCAACACAGTCTTCTTCAAAACACCATGCGGCCTCACTATCTCTCTAATGTACACCTGTGCTACCTCACTGGCTAAAATTGTAGTGTT
Source organism: Pinus tabuliformis (assembly GCA_031772625.1). NCBI lineage: Eukaryota > Viridiplantae > Streptophyta > Pinopsida > Pinales > Pinaceae > Pinus > Pinus tabuliformis. Next base: position 1,696,975,697 of record CM062817.1, read on the forward strand.
GTCGCTCCCAGAGACAACCTCAGTTTGCTTACAAGACCAATGCTTAGGCACATCTAAATTTGGAGAGTCTCAAATGATTCACAGTAAAGGGAGACCTCACTTATATTTTATATGTATATATAATGGGTTGGTTCATTCACCTAAAGGAGTAAGACATGAGCTTCTTGGTACTAATTTCCATATACAAATCTCAGAAATATGCATAAAACAGTGGAGGCTGAGCAGTCCAAGGACTTACAGTTTAATAGGTTTTTGTAGAGCAATGATAGAGGATAAGGAGAAGGAGTAACTCATCATATGGAGCTTACAACATCAAGAATTTTATGCTTAACACACAGAGTTTGTAGCTTTAAAAATTCCTATACTTATCTGAGTTAGAAGTTGATATAATGGGAAGAAGAGAGTTGTGTGTTATGATTCATGAAGAGCAACTGTTAAAGATATAATTTCAATAATCCATGTAGGCACTAGCATTAACAATGTTGATACAAATAAATCTATGAGGAACTTACAGGCACATGCATAACATATTGATACCAACGAATATGTGAGGAAGTCTTGAAATATTTCTAAGAGCTATAATTACTTGAATTCAGAGAAGAAACATGAACAAAATGGGTTTTAACAGAGGGAGAACATACTGTAATACTTGGAGGGGGGAATCACCACCATTTCCTTCATATTCTAGAAAATTTGTATTCTAAAGCCATACAGTCTGAAATAACATGTAGTAATTTCTTTAGAATTTCTAAACCTTTGTTAAGTCTTGCTGCCTCCTAGTTATTCTGGAGAGGGGAGTGTGGACATTCATTACATAAAAAATATCTTCAGCCGAGTCTCATTTGTTTGGTTAACAAGTTGTCTTAGATGGGATGGCTTTGAGGCCCAAAAGCATTAAAAAATTAATTCCCTCTTCGAAGAGAGGCATGTTTCAGGACAAAAACAAGTAAACAATTAGAAAAAGTAGTAAATGGAATATCTTCATGCCCATCCCTGTGATCTCCTCTGCTTTAAGTTATAGTTTGCTCCATGGTATGAATTTTTGTGTTGTGCTGATGATTTCTGTCTTGTCTAGCTTTACTACTTGAGTTGTTTGCCCTGTTATGGGGTGCCATGTCTAAGAGTTAAATCCTCCCGAGCTACCCAATCTCTTTCCATTCCCGTCAGTATCAACCCCGATTCTATGTTAGAATGGACATTCTTTGAGTCAGCCCGTGCCAGTTTTGAATGCACCACTTGTTTCCCTTAAAGACATGGCTACTGACCCATCCGCCTTTAAAACTCTATACCATGCTTTCAAGGCCTTATTGTGGCAAGAATTTTCCTCATAAATCGGTGCGGCAGAACGATGGGTTTCATTTTTCCTTAGCTCCCCTTAGTTTAGCCCCTTATACTATTGTTTTCTTCATAGGACTGGGGGCTATGACCAGGGGCTTAGCCTTCAGGTACTGAGACTTTTAGAACTGTGTCTGGGGGCCTTTTTCCTTTGTAACACAAAATCCTGCACTTCGACGCTTTCCGAGGATTGCCACTAAGATTTCCCTTTGAACCCCACGATCGCCGATCCGCGGGGTCGGGCCCACCAGAGGTATCACAATTGCACTGCGAGAGGGGAAAGGCCCTTTACCTTTTCTCCATAGCATGGGCCGACTTGTTCGGACGTGAAATCCTCATGAGGTAGAACAAATAAAACATGACATCCGGGAGGATTTCCTATGTATTGCAATTTGCAGGCCAGGAAAGACTGAGGTGCAGGAGGGCCTTAACTTGTGCGATTGCCGATCGCCAATTTGTAGGGGGTGACGTCATCACTGCCACGTGCCAACTTATGAGTGGTGACATGTGTCACCCGAAAATTCCCCCGTAAGACTCCTGAAAAAGTCTAATCTAAGTGACACGTGTCCTTCGTACTTGCCATGTCACCTTCCATACTGTTGCGTGGAGGAGAGAGAAAGGGTTCGCTCGACCTTTGTTTTTTCATGCATTTCCTTTGTTAAAAATTTTCGGCCTCCCCCGATGCTTTTACACTGGATCGCAAAATCAGCAGTTCGCAGGGATTTTAAAGTGGTAGCCCCTTTGTTTCGTCGATTGTCGATATTGCGGGACTGATGTGAAGTTGCGGGATGTGGGATTGCGACACTACATGACTGTGGGGTTGCGGTACTGCGGGATTGCGAGGTCACGACATGGCTGATATGCGGGATTGCAAGATTTCCCACTGTCAATCACTGATAAGCCATTCTGCCACGTGGAGGAGGGAGAAGAAGGCTCGCTGGTCCCTGTTTTGCATAGATTTCCTTTGTAAAATGATTTCAGCCTCCCTTGGTGATTTTACACTATATCGCAACCCCATAGGCTTTCTTGAGTGGCAGCCCCTCTACTTTGTCGATTCGTAGATGGTCGGTAATGTGGGATTTACTGTGTCCGGGCCCGATTTACAATTTGCCTTAGTCCTTTGGGCTTTTCTCTTTGTTTTCTAGCTTCTCAAGGGGTAGTTTAAATTTGCTCTATCTTTTGATGTGGAATTCCATTCTTGGACTTCCATATAGCATTGGAAATATCTTTCCGAGCACTATGCAATGGGGGGGGGGGGGGTTCGATTAAGCTCTGATAGCTTTTGTGTCTTGGGAAATGGCTTCAACTTCACTGCTCTTGGGCAACCTTGACCAACTGAAACCCACAAAGTAGTGAGTGACAACATTGGCTCCAACTGGGGACAATGCCTTGCTGACAAGGTCCTGAGAACCTACAGACCAGTAACTTTCCTTCCATTGGGCATGGAGTCATTCTTAAACAAAATATAAGTCTGTGAAAATGGAATTTTTCAATCATAAATTGAGAAATTCAAATAACAATTACAATACATGCACACCGGTATTTACAATGAGTGTAAAACATATACTTCTAATTTTGAAAATAAAATTTGAGGAATTGACCATTTACTAGAAGTTTTAGCAATTCACCATCCAATTTTTTAAGCAGGTAAGTGTTCTTTCCCCTATATTTTGCAATCTTGAAGGGGCCAAACCATAGCAGATCAAATGTCCCATGTTTACCTTTATCCTCCCATCGGACATCCCACCTGAGAACCAAATATCCTGGCTGAAAAGATCAGTCATTTGCCCTCTTGTTGAACAAGTATTTCATTTTATGTTGGTAATTGGACAACTTGGTCCCAACCTTTTCTCTGTTTTCGTGAAGCTCGACCAACTGATTTATCCTTCTAGTTAAGGCATTTGGCTCTTCCTCTGCTTCTTGTAGTAATCTCGCCATCGAAATTGCTAATTGGATCGGGAATACTGTAGCCTTACCGTATACTAGCTCAAAAGGTGATTTCCCTGTGCATCGTTTAGGTGTTACTCGGTTGGCCCATAGGAAAAACTTTAGTTGGGAGTCCCAGTTTCTTTGATTTTCAGCAATGATCTTTTTCAGCACCCTTATGACAGTCTTATTGGAGAACTCAGCCAAGCCATTACCTTGAGGATAATAGGCAATGGAGTGCCTGATGATGATATTGAAATTATGGCAGAAGCTGGTGAACTTGGAAGATTTGAATACTTGGGCATTATCAGTGATAATTTTGGAGGGACACCCAAAATGAGACAATATGTTATCCTCCATGAATTTGATTACCACTGCATCCGTAGCATTTCTGGCTGGGATGGCCTCTACCCACTTGGTGAAATAGTCAGTGGCTGTCAGTATCCACTTATGTTGGCCACTGTATGGTGGGTTTATTTCTCCAATGAAGTCTAGTCCCCACTATCTAAAAGGTTCCTCCACATGTACTGGAATCAGGGGGAGATGAGAAAACTTTTGCCTTTCAACAAATACTTGGCACTTTTGGCACGATCTGACTTGAGAATCAACATTCCCAAATAGTGTAGGCCAATATAACCCTACCTTAAGAATTTTATGTGTCATGGTCTTCCAGCTGAAGTGTCCTCCACATACTCCTCTGTGAAAATCTTCTATCACCTTATGGATTTCACCCTCCACCAGACATAATAGCAATAACCCTATCAAGTCCTTCCAGTAGAGCAGGCCATTGGATATGATATATTTCTATGATTGCAACCTCAGGGCTCGATATTTGGATTTATCTACCCCCAACGGGCACCTCAAGAATAAGAGATAATGAACAATGTTCTTATACCAGGAAGATCCCTCATATTTGGCGTAGTTTTTTTGCTCAGATGTTCTAATCCCACTCTGATGATCCTTGGGTCTGCCATCCTCTGTGATCAGGTTTATTCCAAGAGCTTGGCAACTGGATTCAGATAAAATCTTGGCCAACCCTTGGCCTTTGATGAGCTTGGTAGGTTTTATTTCTAGTTCATATTCTTGTATTTTAGTTATCCATCGACCCCTCTTTCCTTTGTTGTCTCCCTGTACCAGGATGTCATTGACTGTTGCCGTTGGGACAAATGTTGTGACTTCCAATTGGAGCACATACATATGAAGTACCTTCAGATCCTTGACCTGTGCTTAGGCTTGTTTCTCCATTATATTATATTTCAGCTCAACATCCCTCAGGACCTGGATGAAAAAGGTGATGGGTTGCTCATAACCTTCTTTATTTTTTTGTAGCAACACAACAACGATACTATGTGGAGAGGCGAAAGAAAAGATGTAGAAAGGTACTGAATAGTCGGGGCTGACTAGCATCGGGGCCTTGGACAAAGCTTCTTTGATTCTGATGAAAGAATCTTTGGGGGCAGAGTTCCACCTGACTTCATTTTCCTTCTTGAGCATGTCTGTAATACCCTTGAAAATTTCTGCCTAGTTGGGTATGAACCTCCTCAAGAAATTTATTCTCCCTAGAAAAGCTTGAACTTCTTTCTTATTTCTTGGCAGGGGAATAAGGCTGATGACTTTGACTCGTTCAAGATCAATATTTACTCCTTTGCGTACAACTATGTGTCCAAGTAGCTTCCCCTCGCTCAGGGTGAATTGGGATTTCTTAGGATTCAGAGAGAGACCATACCTCCTGCATTTTTCGAAGGTGAGCTCTAAGTGGAGGATGTGCTCTTCATCAGTTTTGGAGAAGAATGTGATGTCATCCAAGTAGACCACCACGAATTTGTCTTTCTCCCCTATGAAAGCTATGTCCATGGTTCTCTGAAATGTGGCCCCTGCATTTATCAACCCAAAAGGCATGCGAGCATCCATAAATGTTCCCCATGGGGTGGTGAAAGCAATTTTATTTTGATCCTCAAGGTGGATTGCCACCTGGTTGTAGCTAAAGAATCCATCCATCATGGACATTCTGGTTAAACCAACCACCTTTTGCAGTATATGATCCATCTTGGGCAGCAGGTAGTTATCTTTCAGCGACGCCTTGTTTAGATTTTAGAAATCAATGCACAACCTTATCTCTTTGCTCTTTTTCCGGACAGGGACTAGGTTGGCCACCCATTCAAAATACCTTAATAGCACTATGATCTTTGCCTATAGCAGCTTTATCACCCCTTTTCAATGGACGGAAGTAAGAGTGGATTTATCTACCCGAGTTTCTATTTGCACGACTTCATTCACTCTGCAAAGTAATCTTATGTTGAATGATGTTAGTATCAAATGCTTTCAAATCCTCATAAGACCAAGAAAATATGTCCTTGTAAATTTTGAATAGATTTAAAAACCTTTGTCTGTATTGTAAGGGGATTCCTTTTGATACCTTGATCATCTGGGATTCCTCATTTAATTCGATGTTGCAGTCTTCTATTTGATCATCTATCTCTGGGGTTATTGACTTGGAGATTATGTCGTCCTTATTAAAAAGCCTTTCAAGTGGGACTAGTCCGCGAGGGATGGTATTCCCTTACAATTGCAAAATTTTGTGCCCAGCCACTGTGTCTTTCCATGAAGTGGCTTCTAAATCATCTTCTTCTTCTTGATCGATGGTGGAGTGGGAAAACTCCCCAATGACTTCTATGAATCTTTTTATCTGCTTGTCATCCTCGAATACCTTCCAGTACTTGACATTATCAGGTATTGAAGGTATGTACCTGACTTCTACCTCATATCTGAGGAGCGGATTTTGTGGGGGGTTGAAAGTGCTTGCAGCTATAGCAAGGGAGTCCGTCATTTTGTTTCCTTCCTTGAGCAGAAATTGAATATTGAAAGCTAGGAAGAAATTATCAATTTGGTCACATACTTCATTACGACTAGCTCAGAGTCTCCATAGACTGATAGGCATTCAATGTTCATATTTCTTGCCATTTGTAAACCAAGGAGCAATGCTTCGTACTCCACCACATTGTTGGTCGCCTCAAATTCAAGCTTGAATGAGAGGGGTATCATGCTGCCTTCCGGAGATACCAACAATATTCCAGCTCCATTTCCCTATTTTGACTTTGCTCTGTTGAAGTGCAATTTACATACTTCATTTTCATTTAAGTGCTGGTATTTCAACTACCTTGTCAGGTGCACCGATGCTTCTTATAAGAGGTTATCATCTTCTTCTAATAATAGACATGAGAGGTCACTTTCTTTTCCATGAGTTGGGGAGTTTTCCGAGCCTTTAGCTGGGGTCACAGTTTTCACAAACATAGATTCTCTGTACAACCTCCTTTGCTTGCCTCCAAAAGTGGGAATTGTGGCATAGTTCAGATCTAGCTTGATAGATCCCCCCACATTGGAACCCCAAAATATTTATAATAAAATTCTGAACCGAGGAGGAATATCAGCCACCATGATTTCTATTACCACACTCTTCACCGAGATCTAAGCTAGGTTCATGACCAGGTCTTTTATCATCCCTAAGCACTTGACTCTCTTGGAGTTGAAAGCATACAGGTCCTTGTATGGTCTGGTGATCTCCAAGCCCAGTTGTTCCATTACCGCTAGTGACATGAGGTTTTGTGAGGCTCCGGAGTCCAACATGCAGTTGTGTAATAAAAGATCATGGATCACCAAAGTCACATAGAAAGGTGTAGTAGAAGGATCAAGTTCTTCTACATGTGGCCCAAAAACAACCATTGGCCTCTCCTCTTGGAGATTTAAACTATCATGGGTTGGTGTTGAGGTAGAGGGATGCATGAATTGAGAGACTTGAGCTTTATAAGTAGGTTTCTTTAGAAGCTCAATCAGAGGGACATGAATATTTACCTTTTCAAGCTCCCTCTGGAGATTGAATGTAGGTTGGACTTTTTCTATACTTCCGGGCTCTGTTCCTTCTTCATTACCCCTAGCAGTTTTCAGCAGAGTAGGTGCCTCCTTGTCAATGTGTCCCTCTGGACTATTTCTTTCCTTATTTGCAAAGACTTTCATATTGGAAGGGTCAGGATTTTTCTTGCCTTTCCCTTTGTCTGGTACTGGAGGAATAACTTGGGGAGTAGTTTCCTCCTATTGTTTTGGTTCCCTTGACCTCTTCTTTGAAGATCTTAGATTATATTTACGTTTCGGTTGCACCTGCATGAACTCTGCAAACTTTTTTCAATAATAATATATATCATCCTCATTTGTTATTTCTCCATCATGACTGACCTCCTGGTGAACCATATTCTCCTGCTCTTCTTCAGGGAAAGAGGAATATAAGTTTCCTTGCATCTCCTGTGTATCTAAAAATTTTTCATCGGGACCATCTTCTAAGTATAAAGGATGAGGGATCTGGTCGAGATGCTCCTTTCTCTCCCTTGGAAGCATTTGCAATGGAGGTCTTCTAAATTGTGGGTTGTAATCTTGGTTGTTGACTTGAGAATTCTGTTTGGAGAGGCTCTTGTTATCAATCTCAAGCTTTCCAACCTTCTACGATAAACTCTTGATGATTTTTTCTAGTTCATCCATCTTCAGGTATGGTGATTCTCTATCTCAACCAGAGGAAGATGCCTCTTCTTTCCCTCTTTTGTTCTCAGTAGTTTCTTGCTTTCCTCTTGGCTTTCCTGCTGAGGCGAAATGTGCCTCCACCTAAAGTGCATCAATTTGGAGTTGATCTAAAGTGATAGACCTCCTTTCCCTTAAAGTAAATCCAAATTCAAACTCAAATGCTCCCAAGAAGGCTACTCGGGCAGCAGTTGGAGGAGGCTTTATCTCGGCTGGCAGGTTATTGTATTGCTTGTTGAACCTCTTTATAAATTCTGAGATATCCTCTTTTGGCTTCTTCTTTATGGCGTTAAAATTTGTGAGGAGGTACTCATGATTTCTCTTTTCACCCCATTTCTATGTGAAGGAGTTTTCAAGTTCCTCCTAGGTAGTGATGGAGGCATTGGGTAGGGATTTGAACCACTTTCTAGCCTCTCCATCGAGGGATTGTACAAAAAGTCTCATGACCACATCCAGTTATTCCACGTTTATGTTCCCGGTAAAAGAACTAAAGGTTTCAATGTGACTCTATGTTGTGTTGTCATATTCTCCATTGAACCTAGGCAGTTTCTTTAGGTAGTCCTGGGGCATTGCACTCAGGGGCTGAGGTAAATTTAGAGGTGCATATTTATTTGACAAAAAACTTGGAAGATCCATCTGGATAAATGGAGGGGGATTGATGTTTTCCTGAGGAACTTGGCCCAAAAGCACAGTGGTGGGAGTGGCTAGACTAAATGCAGGGTATGTCAGGGCCTTAAGAACAACTCCTGAGTAGTGAGTAACAGTGGGCTGAGAACCGAATGAGGAAGCTTCAAAGGCTAGTGAGATGGTAGTATCAGCAGGGGGTTTTCTCTTTCCAGACTTTCCTGATTTTTTTTTTTTTGGGTCAAATACGAATGGGGCTTTTTGCTGAGATGTATCTGAGCGAGTGTGAGGTCTCTTAAAGTCCAGGATGATAATTGATAATGGGGGATTGTGGAGTCACCAAGGTTATGTGAATTCAATTAGAACAAGCTTCGCTCACCTACACAAAGAGTGCTCAATTTGTCGTATCCCAGGGGAAAAATCCTTCAATACGTTCCTTGGTAATGACGCCAAAAGATGTTGCCGCTCCCATAGACAACCTCATATTTCTTACAAGACTAGTGCCTGGGCACATCTAAATTTGGAGAGTCTCAAATGATTGATAGTAAAGGGAGACATCACTTACATTCTATATGTATATATAATGGGTTGGTTCATTCACCTAAAGGAGTAAGACATGAACTTCTTGGTACTTCTTCCCATATACAAATCTCAGAAATATGCATAAAAACAGTGGAGGCTGAGTAGTTTGGGAGAGACTGAGGTGTAGGAGTGCCTTAACTTGTGCGATCGTTGATCGCCTATCTGCGGGGGGTGACATCATCACTGCCACATGCCACCCTGTGAGTGGTGACACATGTCACCTGAAAATGCCCTTGTAAGACCCCTAAACAAGCTGGATTTGAGTGACACATGTCCTCTGTACTTGTCGCGTCACCTTCCATACTAGCACGTGGAGGAGAGATAAAGGGTTTGCCCGACCTTGGGTTTTTCATGCATTTCCTTTGTTAATATTTTTCAGCCTCCCCTGATGCTTTTACACTGGATCACAAAATCGGCAATTCGCAGGGCTTTTAAAGTGGTAGCCTCTCTATTCCGCTAATTTTCGATATTGCAGGAATGTTGTGAAGTTGTGGGATGCGGGATTGCGGGGTCGCATTATTGCAGGATTGCGGGGTCATGACATGGCCGATATGCGAGACTGTGGGAATGTGGGATTGCCCACCATCGATCACTGATAAGTCATTCTGCCACATGGAGGAGGGAGAAGAAGGCTCGTCAGTCCCTGTTTTGTAGAGATTTCATTTGTAAAATTATTTTGGCCTCCCTAGGCGATTTTACACTATATCGTAGAATCACAACCCCACAGGTTTTCTTGAGTGGCAACCATTCTGCTTTTCCGATTTTTCGATGGCCGGTAATGTGGGATTTACTGTTCCTAGGCCCAATTTGAGATCTGCCTTAGTCCTTTCGGCTTTTCTCTTTGTTTTCTAGCTTCTCAAGGGGTAGTTTAAATTTTCTCTATCTTCTGATCTGGAAGTCCATTCTTGGACTTCCATATACTGTTGGAAAGCTATTTCCGAGCACTATGAAATGGGGATGTTCTCATTAAGCTTTGATATCTTTTGTGGCTTGGGACATGTATTCAACTTCACTACTCTTGGGCAACCTTGACCAACTGAAACCCACAAAGCAATGAGTGACAACATGTAGTATTTACTGGAATGAAGTGAGATATCTTGCTCAACCTGTCAACCATGACCATAATAGAGTCATGCTACCTCATTTTCCTTGGAAGACCAATAATGAAATCCATGGAAATTACCTCCCATTCCCATTCTGAAATCGCTATAGGTTGTAGTAAACCACCTGGATGCTTACATTCTACCTTTACATGCTGGCAATCTAAGCATCTAGCCATGAACTCTATCACTTCCTTCTTCAAATTCAGCCACTAATAAAATTTCCTTACCATCGTCAATGTCTTTTGATATCTTAGATGACTCGAGTATGGCTTGACGCAAAACTCCCTCAAGATAAGCTTCTTGAGCTCACTGCAATTTGGCACATAGATCTTGTCCTTAAATCTCACCAAATCATCTGCCGTGAGATGATAATCTGCATCCTGATCATTTGTACTTGTACCTGTACTCTGTTCTAACCTCTGGATGATCTCAATGTATTTGTCATCCTTTTGTTCTACCTACAAGATCCTATCCTATAACTATGTCCCATAAGAGCTCATAGATGCTATATGATTTACTTGTACCTTCATGCTAAGAGCATCCACAACTCGATTCTCCTTCCATTTGATGTATTTGATCTTGAAGTCTAACTCAATAAGGGTATCCAACCATATATCTTGCTAGAATTTAGATTCCACTGGTAAAACAATTACCTCAACCCACTATGATCGCTCATCAATGTAAACATCCTTCCCAAAAGATAGTGTCTCCACATCTTCAATGCATGTATGATCACTGCTAGCTCAAGATCATGCGTAGGATAGTTCTTCTCGTGCTCATTTAGTTTCCATGATTCATAACACACTACTTATCCTTCTTGCATGAGAACTCCACCAAGTCCCCTCTTGCAAGAATATGTACACACTACGATCTCTTTGTCTGGATCAGCAATCTTTAGTATTGGTGCATGTGTCAACAACTGGTTGAGCTGCTCAAAACTAGCTGCACATTCTTCTGTTCATTCGAACTTCTTACCTTTCTGCTGCAACGATGTGATAGGATATGCAGTGCGTGAGAAGTTCCTGATGAACCTCTTATAGTAACCTATCAATCCAATGAATGATCTCACCTCATCCACATTCTTAGGAGCTACCCACTCCATTATGGATCCACTATGATGCCATCCTTGGAGACAACATGCCCCAAGTAATGTACCTCTGTTTGAAAGAAGCTACACTTACTAAGCTTAGCATACAACTGATGCTCTCTTAGCAATCTCAACATAGTTTCTAAATGCTTGACATGTTCTTCCTCATTCTTAGAATATACCAATATGTCATCAATGAATACAATAACAAACTTGTTTAAATAAGGACACAACACACTATTCATCAAACACATGAATGTAGCTAGAGCATTAGTCAAGATGAATGGAACAACAACAAACTCATAATTCCCATACCTCGTCCTAAATGCAGTCTTGAAGACATCCTTTTCCTTAATGCGTACCTGATGGTATCCAGATCTCAAGTCGATCTTAGAGAACATTGTTGCTCCCTTCAACTGATCAAACAAATCATCAATCCTCGGTAATGGGTACCTATTCTTGATCGTTACCTTGTTCAGTTGCCTGTAGCCAATGCACAATCTAAGAGTACCATCTTTCTTCTTTAGGAACAATATTGGTGCACCTCAAGGGGCGATACACTTGGCCTAATGTATCCCTTGTCAAGCATCTCCTTTAACTGCAACTTCAACTCTACCAACTCAAGTGTGCTCATTATGTAAGGTGTTTTTGATGTTGGAGCTACCCCTAGCACTAACTCAATATAAATGTCTACCTCCCTGCGAGGTGGAAACTATGTAATGTCCTTAGGAAAGACATCCTGGAACTATTGTAAAACTAGGTACCTACTCAACACATCTGCATCCTCAATTTCCTTACCTTTATCACTAGAAATGTGTACTACAAACATCACACAACCTTTTTGTAACTACGCTTAACCTGCACAACGGTAACCATCCTCACTGATGTAGGCTTCTTCTTTCCCTGCAAAGTCCTCTTTTCCCCACTATCATCCACACACTCAATGGCCTTGTAGAAGCAATCCACTTTGGTCCTGTGAAGGTATAGCCAATCCATACTCAAAAACATACTATACAATCCCATTAGTAGTACATTCAAGTGTGTTGTTGCAGGCATACCATTTAACTCAAATGCACAAGCTATTACCCAATGGAGAACTCACTTCTTTGCACCTGTAGCAAACTGTACCAACCAAGATTCTGTGTTCACTTCTTTTCTCAAACCACACTTATCCACCAGGTCAGGATTAATATAATTATGGTTAGATCCATGATCAATCAAAATAGAAACAACTTGATCATAAACCTTACCATCCATCTCAATGATCAATGCCTGATGATCCGCATGCCTGCTGCCCACAACTGCATAGATCCAAGGAATGTTATGACCAATATCACCAAATGTATGTGCCTCATGGGAACTATAGATCTGGGGTCTACCACCACTCTGATACTGTGGACAATCCCTCTTAAGATGATCCTTACCACATATACAACACTACAATGGTTCCCTACCACTGCCTGTCCCTTCTTAGCTGTATTGAATCTCTTGTAAGGAACTGCATTTTCTTTCTCAATTGCATCTTGAGATCTTCCTCTCTTTGGTGGCCATTTTCCTTTAACTTTCTCATTTCTTTCAAGTCATGCTTAGGATAAACTTTTCTCTTCAACTGCTCATAACAATGTTCAACTTTCGGATGGCCTCCTCCAATGATCTAGGCTCATCGAACTCAATTTGGTCTTTGTATGCTACTGGCAGTCCACTGATGAATCTATGAACCTTGGCCTTCTCATCCCTGAGACAAGACACATCGCTATAGGTTGTAGTAAACCACCTGGATGCTTACATTCTACCTTTACATGCTGGCAATCTAAGCATCTAGCCATGAACTCTGTCACTTCCTTCTTCAAATTCAGCCACTAATAAAATTTCCTTACCATCGTCAATGTCTTTTGATATCTTAGATGACTCGAGTATGGCTTGACGCAAAACTCCCTCAAGATAAGCTTCTTGAGCTCACTGCAATTTGGCACATAGATCTTGTCCTTAAATCTCACCAAATCATCTGCCGTGAGATGATAATCTGCATCCTGATCATTTGTACTTGTACCTGTACTCTGTTCTAACCTCTGGATGATCTCAATGTATTTGGCATCCTTTTGTTCTACCTACAAGATCCTATCCTATAACTATGTCCCATAAGAGCTCATAGATGCTATATGATTTACTTGTACCTTCATGCTAAGAGCATCCACAACTCGATTCTCCTTCCATTTGATGTATTTGATCTTGAAGTCTAACTCAATAAGGGTATCCAACCATATATCTTGCTAGAATTTAGATTCCACTGGTAAAACAATTACCTCAATCCACTATGATCGCTCATCAATGTAAACATCCTTCCCAAAAGATAGTGTCTCCACATCTTCAATGCATGTATGATCACTGCTAGCTCAAGATCACGCGTAGGATAGTTCTTCTCGTGCTCATTTAGTTTCCATGATTCATAACACACTACCTATCCTTCTTGCATGAGAACTCCACCAAGTCCCCTCTTGCAAGAATATGTACACACTACGATCTCTTTGTCTGGATCAGCAATCTTTAGTATTGGTGCATGTGTCAACAACTGGTTGAGCTGCTCAAAACTAGCTGCACATTCTTCTGTTCATTCGAACTTCTTACCTTTCTGCTGCAACAATGTGATAGGATATGCAGTGCGTGAGAAGTTCCTGATGAACCTCTTATAGTAACCTATCAATCCAATGAATGATCTCACCTCATCCACATTCTTAGGAGCTACCCACTCCATTATGGATCACTATGATGCCATCCTTGGAACAACATGCCCCAAGTAATGTACCTTTGTTTGAAAGAAGCTACACTTACTAAGCTTAGCATACAACTGATGCTCTCTTAGCAATCTCAACATAGTTTCTAAATGCTTGACATGTTCTTCCTCATTCTTAGAATATACCAATATGTCATCAATGAATACAATAACAAACTTGTTTAAATAAGAACACAACACACTATTCATCAAACACATGAATGTAGCTAGAGCATTAGTCAAGATGAATGGAACAACAACAAACTCATAATTCCCATACCTCGTCCTAAATGCAGTCTTGAAGACATCCTTTTCCTTAATGCGTACCTGATGGTATCCAGATCTCAAGTCGATCTTAGAGAACATTGTTGCTCCCTTCAACTGATCAAACAAATCATCAATCCTCGGTAATGGGTACCTATTCTTGATCGTTACCTTGTTCAGTTGCCTGTAGCCAATGCACAATCTAAGAGTACCATCTTTCTTCTTTAGGAACAATATTGGTGCACCTCAAGGGGCGATACACTTGGCCTAATGTATCCCTTGTCAAGCATCTCCTTTAACTGCAACTTCAACTCTACCAACTCAAGTGTGCTCATTATGTAAGGTGTTTTTGATGTTGGAGCTACCCCTAGCACTAACTCAATATAAATGTCTACCTCCCTGCGAGGTGGAAACTATGTAATGTCCTTAGGAAAGACATCCTGGAACTATTGTAAAACTGGGTACCTACTCAACACATCTGCATCCTCAATTTCCTTACCTTTATCACTAGAAATGTGTACTACAAACATCACACAACCTTTTTGTAACTACGCTTAACCTGCACAACGGTAACCATCCTCACTGATGTAGGCTTCTTCTTTCCCTGCAAAGTCCTCTTTTCCCAACTATCATCCACACACTCAATGGCCTTGTAGAAGCAATCCACTTTGGTCCTGTGAAGGTATAGCCAATCCATACCCAAAAACATACTATACAATCCCATTAGTAGTACATTCAAGTGTGTTGTTGCAGGCATACCATTTAACTCAAATGCACAAGCTATTACCCAATGGAGAACTCACTTCTTTGCACCTGTAGCAAACTGTACCAACCAAGATTCTGTGTTCACTTCTTTTCTCAAACCACACTTATCCACCAGGTCAGGATTAATATAATTATGGTTAGATCCATGATCAATCAAAATAGAAACAACTTGATCATAAACCTTACCATCCATCTCAATGATCAATGCCTGATGATCCGCATGCCTGCTGCCCACAACTGCATAGATCCAAGGAATGTTATGACCAATATCACCAAATGTATGTGCCTCATGGGAACTATAGATCTGGGGTCTACCACCACTCTGATATTGTGGACAATCCCTCTTAAGATGATCCTTACCACATATACAACACTACAATGGTTCCCTACCACTGCCTGTCCCTTCTTAGCTGTATTGAATCTCTTGTAAGGAACTGCATTTTCTTTCTCAATTGCATCTTGAGATCTTCCTCTCTTTGGTGGCCATTTTCCTTTAACTTTCTCATTTCTTTCAAGTCATGCTTAGGATAAACTTTTCTCTTCAACTGCTCATAACAATGTTCAACTTTCGGATGGCCTCCTCCAATGATCTAGGCTCATCGAACTCAATTTGGTCTTTGTATGCTACTGGCAGTCCACTGATGAATCTATGAACCTTGGCCTTCTCATCCCTGAGACAAGACACATCGCTATAGGTTGTAGTAAACCACCTGGATGCTTACATTCTACCTTTACATGCTGGCAATCTAAGCATCTAGCCATGAACTCTGTCACTTCCTTCTTCAAATTCAGCCACTAATAAAATTTCCTTACCATCGTCAATGTCTTTTGATATCTTAGATGACTCGAGTATGGCTTGACGCAAAACTCCCTCAAGATAAGCTTCTTGAGCTCACTGCAATTTGGCACATAGATCTTGTCCTTAAATCTCACCAAATCATCTGCCGTGAGATGATAATCTGCATCCTGATCATTTGTACTTGTACCTGTACTCTGTTCTAACCTCTGGATGATCTCAATGTATTTGGCATCCTTTTGTTCTACCTACAAGATCCTATCCTATAACTATGTCCCATAAGAGCTCATAGATGCTATATGATTTACTTGTACCTTCATGCTAAGAGCATCCACAACTCGATTCTCCTTCCATTTGATGTATTTGATCTTGAAGTCTAACTCAATAAGGGTATCCAACCATATATCTTGCTAGAATTTAGATTCCATTGGTAAAACAATTACCTCAACCCACTATGATCGCTCATCAATGTAAACATCCTTCCCAAAAGATAGTGTCTCCACATCTTCAATGCATGTATGATCACTGCTAGCTCAAGATCACGCGTAGGATAGTTCTTCTCGTGCTCATTTAGTTTCCATGATTCATAACACACTACCTATCCTTCTTGCATGAGAACTCCACCAAGTCCCCTCTTGCAAGAATATGTACACACTACGATCTCTTTGTCTGGATCAGCAATCTTTAGTATTGGTGCATGTGTCAACAACTGGTTGAGCTGCTCAAAACTAGCTGCACATTCTTCTGTTCATTCGAACTTCTTACCTTTCTGCTGCAACAATGTGATAGGATATGCAGTGTGTGAGAAGTTCCTGATGAACCTCTTATAGTAACCTATCAATCCAATGAATGATCTCACCTCATCCACATTCTTAGGAGCTACCCACTCCATTATGGATCACTATGATGCCATCCTTGGAACAACATGCCCCAAGTAATGTACCTCTGTTTGAAAGAAGCTACACTTACTAAGCTTAGCATACAACTGATGCTCTCTTAGCAATCTCAACATAGTTTCTAAATGCTTGACATGTTCTTCCTCATTCTTAGAATATACCAATATGTCATCAATGAATACAATAACAAACTTGTTTAAATAAGGACACAACACACTATTCATCAAACACATGAATGTAGCTAGAGCATTAGTCAAGATGAATGGAACAACAAAAAACTCATAATTCCCATACCTCGTCCTAAATGCAGTCTTGAAGACATCCTTTTCCTTAATGCGTACCTGATGGTATCCAGATCTCAAGTCGATCTTAGAGAACATTGTTGTTCCCTTCAACTGATCAAACAAATCATCAATCCTCGGTAATGGGTACCTATTCTTGATCGTTACCTTGTTCAGTTGCCTGTAGCCAATGCACAATCTAAGAGTACCATCTTTCTTCTTTAGGAACAATATTGGTGCACCTCAAGGGGTGATACACTTGGCCTAATGTATCCCTTGTCAAGCATCTCCTTTAACTGCAACTTCAACTCTACCAACTCAAGTGTGCTCATTATGTAAGGTGTTTTTGATGTTGGAGCTACCCCTAGCACTAACTCAATATAAATGTCTACCTCCCTGCGAGGTGGAAACTATGTAATGTCCTTAGGAAAGACATCCTGGAACTATTGTAAAACTGGGTACCTACTCAACACATCTGCATCCTCAATTTCCTTACCTTTATCACTAGAAATGTGTACTACAAACATCACACAACCTTTTTGTAACTACGCTTAACCTGCACAACGGTAACCATCCTCACTGATGTAGGCTTCTTCTTTCCCTGCAAATTCCTCTTTTCCCCACTATCATCCACACACTCAATGGCCTTGTAGAAGCAATCCACTTTGGTCCTGTGAAGGTATAGCCAATCCATACCCAAAAAGATACTATACAATCCCATTAGTAGTACATTCAAGTGTGTTGTTGCAGGCATACCATTTAACTCAAATGCACAAGCTATTACCCAATGGAGAACTCACTTCTTTGCACCTGTAGCAAACTGTACCAACCAAGATTCTGTTTTCACTTCTTTTCTCAAACCACACTTATCCACCAGGTCAGGATTAATATAATTATGGTTAGATCCATGATCAATCAAAATAGAAACAACTTGATCATAAACCTTACCATCCATCTCAATGATCAATGCCTGATGATCCGCATGCCTGTTGTCCACAACTGCATAGATCCAAGGAATGTTATGACCAATATCACCAAATGTATGTGCCTCCTGGGAACTATAGATCTGGGGTCTACCACCACTCTGATACTGTGGACAATCCCTCTTAAGATGATCCTTACCACATATACAACACTACAATGGTTCCCTACCACTGCCTGTCCCTTCTTAGCTGTATTGAATCTCTTGTAAGGAACTGCATTTTCTTTCTCAATTGCATCTTGAGGTCTTCCTCTCTTTGGTGGCCATTTTCCTTTAACTTTCTCATTTCTTTCAAGTCATGCTTAGGATAAACTTTTCTCTTCAACTGCTCATAACAATGTTCAACTTTCGGATGGCCTCCTCCAATGATCTAGGCTCATCGAACTCAATTTGGTCTTTGTATGCTACTGGCAGTCCACTGATGAATCTATGAACCTTGGCCTTCTCATCCCTGAGACAAGACACATACCTCAAGATCTCCTAGTATACTCCTCATTTGTCATAGAACCCATCCACAACTCATAAAACTCCTTAGCTCTGTCATCAAAGTACCTCTCTGACAAGTACTTCTTCTTGAAGAGACTTTCAAACGCATGCCAAGTCAAATATTCCTCATGTATACCTTTTAAATTCTTCACGTCTTCCCACCAAATGTTTGCTTTACCTTTGAGAATGAAAGTGCCTATATTTTCTTTCATGTTTTCTAAATAATCATGCAATCAAAATAATTTCTTCATACTAAGAAACCACGCCTCTACATCCTGCGATTTATTCATCTCTCCATCAAAGGTAGGTGGCTTTGCCTTCTTAAACTCATCTGGTAAGTATCCCCTATCAATCCTCCTATGAGGATGATAACGATGATGATCATGATGCCTATTAGCACCATAACTAGAATAGTACCAGTGTCTATCATCTCTCCTATCCGGAGTGTCTACTAGGAGACCTGTTGCCATATGCACCATTAGTTTTGTCCTCATGTCCATGACTAATTCGAAGTGGCCCCTGTCGTTGCAATCCTGACAAACTTTGAAGTAGTATCGCATTCACCTCTACTTATTTCTCTTGTGCTTGAATGATTTTGTCATTGTTTGCTTTGCAACTCCTTATTTCTTCCTTCAGGCTTCTCAATGTGTCTATCAAGTCATAAGAGTGCCCCAAACCACACTTCCCATTTGATTTATAGGGAGATTCTATGTAGTCTACCACCTTTCTAGCCATTTGATCTCTTTCCTGCAAGGCATACTATGTCAACTAAACCAAATCATAATAAACCAACCTACCTTAGCATAATTCAAGGAGGATACCTTGTCTACAAGATCATCAAATCAACGTGATACATGTATAACATAATCATAAGAACATATAGACATATATCGAATAAGTGCATCAATGCATAACATCATTCTAGTTAGGGTCCAGTCATCAATGCAAGGCCATATCAACAATGCATGCTATGACCTCATGCATGACAACAACCATTACTCCAATGTACACATTGCCACATGCAACTATCAACATGCATAAGAAATTCCTAATCAATTACAGATAACATGGACGCATGTAGTCGAGCATAAGTGATCAATTATTGTAACCAACCTACAAGACTGATACATGTAATAAAACAACCAAGAATGCAACCTAACATACAAGGATGTAATCAAGCTGCATATAATCATGTAACCAATCATATACTTCTGACGATGCATTCCCAAAATCAACATCAATTTCCTCATGACAACCTTACTTCAATCATGATCAAGCATTATGCAATGCAACAAGCACATGGAATGCAAGTGTAAGAGACACACATGAAAATGACACGCATGCATGACCAACACATTCATCCAAGGAGAGAACAACCACGCTCTGATACCAATATGTAACACCCCCTCCTCCAAGGTCTACCCAAGAAACTGCCAGTCGGGGTAAATATGCGACGAGAGAGGCCACTATAAGGGATTAAACCTCCTTGGTGACCTTAAGGAAATGAAATCGACGGAACACATCAATCAATCTGATCCACATCAGCAACAACACCCTCAGGAGACATGTTAGCCACTCAGATATCCTCCCTCTGGGTCACGCTGATGTTTTAAGCCTTTTAACCCCTAGTCACTCTCATGTTATAGGCATGACATCGTCCAGAAACCCAGAGTCACTCTCACAGACCTATGTGCTAGCATCTATGGACTCTTCTCAACAGACCTATGCCAGCGCCTATGGACTCTTCTCAGCAGACCTATGCCAATGTCCTTGAGATTTGAGCCACTTTTCTAGCCTAGAATCACGGCCTCTGCCGAGAACTTATTACAACCTCCATAATCCATCAAAGGTATGATGAAAATAGTAATAAATGAAAATCAACATGAGGATTAGACCTGAGCATCCCAACCGGGACAGAAATTCTGTCGAAAAATTGGCATCGATGCAACCTATAGGTCTAGGATACAAGATAGGGCATGAATGACTGAAAATAATTATGAAACATAACCAGAAGGATCAACACCTTCTCCATTGAATTGTTATAACATCAATTAGGTCTTTCATACATCATTTTAACAATTACGAGTAAATACATGAAATAACCATGACATGAACCAATCATAAAACCATGCTTACAACCATATAAATATCATCGATATGACATGTTAGTTTTTGGTAGCGTCGGAAGTGATCTAGCCTTGAAAATTGGTGGAGAGGTTAAGGCACATGAGTTCTAAAGAACTCATAAACTATTTGGTGAAATTCCACCCAGATTGTATTTTATTAAAATAAGAAATGTTTTTAATGGAGTTCCTAAGTCTAAACTTAGGCAGATTAAAATATTAACGGGTATTAATCAAAATATGGGTGAGAATGATCTAGAAGGCAGATCAAGTCATATTTTAATCTTAGCCATTGATTAGAGACTTAATCTCAACCATTGAAGACTTAACAGGAAAAGTATAAAATGAAGGCTTGGGGTTCATTCGGAAACACACACAGCGATATTGAGGAAATTGATTTTATGAAGTGAGAAGTTCTCAAGAGGAAAATCGATTGGGGAGATCTTGCAGCAGAGGGGAATGAGAATACGAGAGAAGGAATTTCCATAGAATACTAGCAGAGAGGCAGAGAGAGATTGCAGAGCGGTAGCGTAGAAGTCAGGAGAGCTGATGGAGAAAAGTTTCCTATCACACAGAATCCAGAATTGCTGAAACAGTTGGAACTTCCAGGAATGCTGACACAGAGGGAAGAATCTAAAACTGCCGGGAACAACCAAAATTTTTGGGAACTATCGAAACAGTCAGGAAAGCTGACGTAGAGGGAAGAAGCTGGAACTGTCAGGAACAATTGGAACTGCCGAGAACTATTGGAATAGCCGGGAAAGTTGATGCAGAGGGCAGAAGCTTTAACTACTGGGAATAGTTGGAACTACCGAGAACTGTCGAAACAACCAAGAAAGCTGACGTAGAGGGCAGAAGAAGTGACACAGAAATATGCGGGGTTAACCAGTCTTGTGCCAAATCAACCAAAATTTGGCTGAGTGAAGTGAGGTAAAACTCACTCAGATTTTCCACTAGTATTTTCTCTGTAAAGGATTTCTAGATTAGAATATTATATATGTATTCAGATATTTCTCCTGCATAATAATAAAACCCTAAGAGCTACTGCACCAGTTTTCTCAGATTGGGTTTTTCCGGGGATTATTGTGTCCAAAAATAAGTGTGTCCTATGTATCTTGTTCTTTGATCCATTTTCTGTTTCATGAGATCAAATATTTAATTAGTGTAGGCCACATAAGTAATTTGCTTTAGTATTCAGATGAATAACTTGATTAATGTAATTTAAAAATCAAGTAGGTGAAGTAGATTCATATTTTCTGCAGTAGGGGTTCCTTCGAGTATAGGAATTTTCACATGGTATCAAAGCGTTTATTTCGAAATAGGAAGAGAAGATCAAGTGCTGAGCAGTGAGGCTGAAAGAGGCACTTGGAAGCAATTTGAATCCCCATAAAGGGATTGCATAGTCCTTGCCCAGAAGCAGAGATTCCAAGGAAATCTCTCTCTAAGAGAGTTGATAGGGAGGTACGATTTCCGAATCGTGAGCTTACAGACACAGAGGGAGTGACACAAAGCCTCAACGTAGTACTTGAAGGGCGCAATTTATACCAGGGTAGAAATCCACTGAAAAAGAGAGAAGACACATATAAGGGGATTTTTCTCCTCAGAGGACTTCTAGACAAGGAGTCTAAATTTTCACTTGTTGAACAACAACGGAGAGGGGTAGATCTATAAGATCTAGCAGGGAGTGCGTAGGCCAGTCTAAGTGTTATGCAGAGGAGAGAGGAGATCATTCGACATTTCTATTGGCATAGATGGTAGCCGCATCTCAAGGAGGGAGGTGGGGAGATTTAAAGTTGTAGTTTGAAAGAGCTACAGATGGGTAGGATCCTTGAGGAGTCCACCTCATGGATCAATTCCTTGCTACTGGAGCCTAAGATTTAGCAGTAGCGAGATGGACATAATGTCAGATGGTGCAGTAGCCGAAGACCAGAGACTGATTAGCACAAAGCAAGGTTGGTAGCAGTGCAGATGGCACAATGTAGAAGTCAGTAGCAACGCAAAAGATTCAGAGGGTTAGATACTAGTAGCAGTCAAATTCCAACATTCATGGTATTATGTTGAACACAATTAAGTTCAGCTAATTTTGGATGTTTTCCAGTTGCTTCTCTCAGCAACTGAGTTGCAATACAGATGTAGTGTTAGCAGTGGTAGTGCTAGTAGCATAGCAGATGCATCGTTTGAGAGGGAGTTGTAGTACAAATGTAGCAGTGGTAGTGGAAGTGTCATGGATAATAGTATAGTAGCAACAACATCACAATGTTGGTGGCAACAAAAGTGCATAAAGGAGGTGCTTTAGAAACAAAGCAGCATGTAGGTGGACATTGTTGCAAGAGCACTTTCCTCACTAAGAGGGAGTGTTAGTTTTTAGTAGCATAGGAAGTGCTCTAGCCTTGAAAATTTGTGGAGAGGCTAAGGAACATGAGTTCTAAAGAATACAGAAACCGTTTGGTGAAATTCCACCCATTTTGTATTTTATTAAAATAATTAATATTTTTAATGGAGTTCCTAAGTCTAAACTTAGGGAAATTAAAATATTAATGGGTATTAATCAAAATATGGCTGAGAATGATCTAGAAGGCCGATAAATTCATATTTTAATCTTAGTCGTTGATTAGAGACTTAATCTTGGCCATTGAAGACTCAATAGGAAAAGTATAAAATGGAGGCTTGGGGTTCATTTGGAAACACACACATAGAGATTGAGGAAATCGATTTTTTGAAGTGAGAAGTTCTCAGGAGGAAAATCGATTAGGGAGATCTTGCAACAGAGGGGCAGTGAGAATCTGGGAGAAGTCCAGAGCATACTGATAGAGAGGCGGAGAGAGCTTGCAGAGAGGTAGCGCAGAAGCCGGGAGAGCTAACGCAGAATCCAGAACTGTAGGAACAACCGGAACATACGGGAAAGATGATGCAAAGAGCAAAAGCCAGAACTGCTGGAACAACCGAGAAAGCTAATGCAGAGGGAAAAAGCTGGAATTGTCGGGAATAGCCAGAAATGCCAAGAACTGTGAGAATAGCCAGGAAAGCTGACGTAGAGGGCAAAAGCCAGAACTGTCGGGAACAACTAGAACTGCCGAAACAGCCGGGAAAGATGACACAGAGGGCAAAAGAGGTGACACAGAAATAGGCAAGGTTAGCTAGTCTTGTGTCAGATCAGCTGGAATTCTGATGGGTGGAGTGAGGTAAAACTCACTTAGATTTTCTGCCAATATTTTCTCTGTAAAGGATTTCTAGATTAGCATCCTAGATTTGTATTCAAATATTTCTCCTGCATAATAATAAAACCCTAAGAGTTGTTGCATCAGTTTTCCCGGGGACTATTGTGTCAAAAAATAAGTGTGTCTTATGTATCTTGTTCTTTTCTCTGTTTTTTGTTTCATGAGATTAAGTATTTAATTAGTGTAGGTTGCATAAGCAATTTGCTTCAATATTTAGAAGAATAACTTGATGAATGTGATTTAAAAATCAAGTAGGTGAAGTAGATTCAGATTTGTTGCAATAGGGGTTCCTTCGATTGTAGGAATTTTCACATGACAACCATTAAATCCACATGTAAACAAGTACAAAAGTAAGAGAACTTAGCTTTTATTAATCATAGGAAAATTCGACCAGGTTCGAGACTTCCACGTACCGCTCGACCATAGACATGGTTGAACCAAATCTTTCTCTTAGCCAGTCACCCATGTGTCATATTCCAAGCATGAATGTGGGATCTCATAGAACAACCAATCCAATAACAACCAACGAAATCCATAGGTTAAACCACCTCCACCCTCATCAAACCATGATCACACGAAAACCAGTGCTCCAATCACAACTAAACCGAACATGGAATGCCATACAGAATCCATCGCTATCCTTGAGGAATTTTTAGTCTCCTTGTCTCTGAGGCTTTACCACAATCCAATCCCATATCATTTGGCCCTAAACCGAGACCAGTCTCTCAAGATTTACCTCAATCCAAACCTGGACCACTAGGCCCTAAACTGAGACTCCTCCCTCAGGCTTTACTGTGTATACCACCAAAATCGGTCAAGGGATTCCTAGGCCTTTGGGAATGAAAATTGAGACCACCTTTAACTCGGATTTGAAAATCCATCCAGTAAACCAAAGCTCAAAAACCAAAATAAACATCCCAACACCATGGCATCCAGAAAAATCCAAGGCTAAGTTGAAAACCACTGTCATAACCCGACAAAACCATGCCACTGATAGCAAGATAACCATACGCCAACATCTAAAGCCATGCATGTCCAAACCAGCTAGGAAATCACACATGCAATATGTTACCTGCAAGTATTCCTACTGAAGCTATCTAATCCTGCTCTTCTTCCTTGATCTTGGCTTTCATTCCTTTTCCTTTGCTTGGTTTTCCTTCCTTGCTCCAAAGCTAGAGTGCTCCAAGAAAACTCTAAGTGACCAAGAGTGAGAGAGAGAGAGAGATAATAATGAGAGAGCTCCAAAATTGAACTGAAAAAATGTTACCAACTGATACTCATAATCCTTTTTATGAGTGAGGCCTCTATTTTCTTCATTTTCCATTATTTTCCTTCATTTTCCTCTTCACATGCAACCTGTGACCTTTCACCTTACTTTTCTCCTAATTTTCTTTATTTTCATAAATAAATTTTCCAAAAATGACTTTTTTCCTTTTAATGACTTTGCGTTAGCCTTTGCCAATTTTCCTTAGCCAAAACACACATCAAATGATGCCCACTAGGATATCTTTGCCCAACATTAAACTTGGAATAAGTGTCCCTTAACCGTGGTCTTATTTTTCCTTTATTAACTTTTATTACATGAAAATTTTCACCAGGGCTGTTACAATATGGAATTTCCAGGTTTGAAAACAACTTGGAGATGAAAAGAGGATGAAGAGAAGAATAACCCTACATCAAGAGGGGGACAAGTTCTTAGCAAGTGAGTGAGATGAATGTAGTGAAGTGAAGAGTTGATATGCTCTTGAGGAAAAATAGGTGTATTGGTTGGAAAGGAATTGGTTCAGCAAGTAGATCCAAGAAAGATCGTCGAAGATGAGATCTTGTTATAGATCTTGTAAAATTGAATGTGATGCTTATGCTAACTTGGTCATTAAAATAATCGTGTTTGTATGACTAAATTGGTAGCAACTCCCATAGCAAGTAAGTTATGCCAAAGGAAAAGGAGCACGAAAAACTCTTAGATGAAGAAATGGTGACAAAATCCAACAACAAAATAAATTTGTTAAAAGCTAAGAAGAGTGCGCGATTGAATATGCAACAACTAATAATTTTGAAAGCAAAGGAACAAGAGTGTTGAAGAAGAGGCTCTATTAGCATGGGTGACAAGTAGAAGACTTGTTACAGAGGAAAGAAGGGCTTGTTGCAGTTCACTAGTAGACATGGAGATTTCACAAGAGGAAGAGATGAAGATGATTGTTGTTAGTCATAACGGGGGTTCGGAGGAAAGTCACAAGAAGAAGAAGAAAAACGTCAAAACAGTTGGACTCAAAGGAATGAGTGATGAAGAATTTGAGAAGGAGATGCTTGAGTTAAGAGCATAACTCAATCGTGTGAAACAATTTCTACAAGAAAGTCAAAATGTCCAAAGTTATGGTTGGATAATGAGCAAGAAGAAGGTGAGATGGAATTTTTTGCAAAGGAAGATGAGACAAAATATGTTTGTCAAATTAGAAGAAGAATTCAGAGAAACTAAGTGTGAAAGGGATGTTTTTATATGTAAAGTTGAACAAGGATTTTTCTTTGATGAAGAGGAAGAATGGTGGTTATTTAAAGAACATGAAGGTTTGCAACAACAAAGGGATGATAACAGTAAGAAGAA
Source organism: Pinus tabuliformis (assembly GCA_031772625.1). NCBI lineage: Eukaryota > Viridiplantae > Streptophyta > Pinopsida > Pinales > Pinaceae > Pinus > Pinus tabuliformis. The sequence continues at coordinate 1,697,002,100 of CM062817.1, forward strand.
TTCTGGAACAACAGTTGTGTGTTCAAGTGAAGATTGAACAAGGAGGTAACGATCTTTTGTTTTCAGTGAATTGCAGATAAATTGTTGATTACAAGTAGTAGTGATGAATTCTTTCAGTTGAGGATGATGGCAAGGAATCTTGTAGTTGAAAGTGAGGAAGAGAAACAAAGTTCTCAGTGAGTAAATTGCATGCAAAAACTAGAAGAACAAAGAGTGCTCAGATGAAGACTAGGCATTGGAAGAGCTTAGTATGGCATTTACAAACATGTTGATGGAGTGAGCTTGTTGTAGTGCCTTGTGTACAGTTCACAGTGAGTAGGGACAAGCTCATGGAAGAAGGAGCTTTATGACTACTGAGAGTCATAGTAAAGGTTCAGAGAGAAGCCATAATAAATCAAGTCAAGACAAACTTGATATAGAAGTAGCTGAAATCAAATTACAACTATATATTTTGAGAGGACTGATACAAAAAGATGAGGAAGACTAGGGAAATCAAGCACAAATGAAGAGGTAGAGTTTTTGGAGGAATGGTTGGCAGAAGATCCACATGATGGATATTGCATATAAGTTATAAAAAATAGAATCCAGGAAGATTTTTCTGAATTATATGAGGAGTTGGAATTCTTAGAAGAGAGGATATTGAACCAAGGATTACACATTCAAAATGAAAAATCAAAATTGGGAAAAGAGAAGATTGTCATGGATGACAATGAAAATGAAACTACAAGATACAACTAGTAGGTTGTGAAGGAAAGAAATAAACCAAAATTAAATGAAGATTGTTTAAATTTTGTGACAAGGGAAGGTATGCAACAACCTGAAGACAAAAAATTCCAGCCAAGGATTGAATTAGAAGATGAAATTGACCAAAGGAGAGCAGGAAAATAAAGTTGGTTGTATGAAGAAACAACCTATTATTATGAGGAAATTTTCAAGCAATGTATTGGTAAGTTTAAACAATTCGACAACAAGTAAAGGTCATTTTTAAGTTTCACTATGCAAGTGACAATAGAGGAAGGTGAGGAGATTTGCAGCAGCTTAGAGAAAAGAGTGCTTGAAGGGTTCCAGAGAAGAGAACCGAGAAGATGCCAAAATCCCAAACTCAGGAGAAAGTTTGGTGAGGTATCGTGTAGCAAGGTGGAGACTTGTTATTGCAAAGGCGTGTCACAGCTCATGATTTGAAGTTGTTACGAGAAGACCAGATGCATATGACTAGGAGGTCATAAATTTTCATACCTTGGGAGTCTGATGCAGGTGCATAAATGGAGCACTAAATTTGATGAAGACCAGATTGAAGCTTGCTAATGTGATGGGTTGTCACATGATGACTCTGGGAGAAATTTTAATTGTTTTGTTAGAAGTTGTAAATATTTACATTAAGAAGTGAGTTTGTTTTTAGAATAATCTAGAGGAATTATTTCCTAATGTAAATATAGTATCAATTTCTTTGTTTTGTGGAGAAGGGAAAACAATTCATCTTGTGACTCTTGGTTGTCCACTGTTAGCTTTATTTTAAAGAAAATAGTGTTAGAGAAGAAGAAGTGCAATAGTGGAGAAGAAGAGAGGAGGAGCTCCAAAACAAGGAGAAGAGACAGAGGCTGAAAGCGACTTGGCTACATTATATATCTGGCTAGTTTAATGTGTATTTGAATTTGGTTAATGTGTAACATATTTATATGCTTTTGTGTTTGTTTCTTTGTTTGTGTACTATTAATGAAGTTTGATTTATTGATATCTTCACTTTTTGAGTCGATTTATATTAAGAATATGAATGCGTCGAGAAGTGTGGTGGTTGTATGCTTTAGGAGAAAGATGGCTTTTTAGTTCAAGTGCAATTTGGAGTTGAACATATTTACTCCTGTGCATATGAAGTTGTAACTTCATATTGTTGTTGTAGTTGTTGTTGGTGTGTTTAGAATATATTATGTTGGCCTATTGATGTATGTTATTACTGCTGGTATATGGTAGTGTTGTATATGTGTTGTAGATGCTATGTGTTGCTGGTATATAGTTTTGAGACCTTTTAATCCATTAAATCAATTGATATTAAGAGTTGATCCCTCTCGACTCTAAATGTTGTGTGTGTTAGTCATGCATTGGTATTGTTTTCAATTGTTTCCAAAATTGTGGAGGAATTTCCTTTGTGTCATGAAGTAGTGACTATGTGGTATTTACAACGAATAGAATGCTTCCATAGAAAACATAGCACCTTGATTTGTTGAATGTTGTCAAAACCCTTGTAGATTTGAGTTAGCCTTGGAAAAGAGGTGAAGGAAGGTAAGTGAAATCATTTCTTGTGTCAAGGAACAAGTTAAGGTCATGGGAAGTTGATTAGAACAAGGCCAAGTTGTTTCACCTTCTCGAAATTAGAAATATAGTTTTTTTAAGGCGCTATAAAATCATTTCACAATGCCTTCACGATTTTAATTGCACTACAAAATTATTATGTAGCGCCTAGAGGGATAAATTTCAGCACTGTGTGTTTGGGTTTTCAAATACCCGTTTAACCTTCCTGTTGCATCATTTGTTATATGGAAGCATGTGTATAATTGGATGAGGCGAGAACAAGGATTAGAAAGTGAGAGAAAGCTCTCTCATGGAATTTATGAAGGCAAATTAATAGTCTCATTTTGATTGCATATTTTAAATGTTGTATGAAATATTATTGGAAATATTTACAGAGTGGTGTGTGGAGTTTTGTCTTGGGTTATTGGAAGTTGGAGTAACCCGATCTGTCATCATGTATAATAACGTAAGTGTTTTGATGCAAATCGACATTTACCATCCATTCAATTTACATGACTATGTTAGTAATCATTGATAATTAAATTAAAATTTTGGAAATCAACAACTATTATATCCCACTCTACTTGTGAGTTTTATTTGTTACATGATGTGCAAAACAATAATGGTATTAAGTAACATTCTACCTACTTTGGAGATTACATTATATGTGAGATGTGATTTAAAGGAGATAAAATTTTAAAATGGGTTGCAATGATTTTAGCTTTTACATATTAATTAAATAATAAAGTTTGATTATTTAGTGTTTTATAGTTAAGTTATTTTAGTGTAGTTCATAAATGGAAAAGTGAAAATTATTGACGCTAAGATAATTTTATTATAATTGTCGCCCATGAGGTGTAGTCAAGTTGATTTGTGTGGGGCTTAGTCTGCATAAGACTCTAGTTCAAATAATCTCATGGGGAGGGGTTTAGGATGGAAGCCAACTTTGAGCGAAATAAAACTATCCCAAGTGGCATCCATACTTCACCAAATCTTGCACAATCTTAGTGATAACATCCCATTGATGGGTAGATCATTCTTCCATACAATATACAAGATAGCATGGGATCTGCCTAGTTACCAAAAAAAACAAACAAACAAAATAACTAAACTAAACTTTATTATATCTTGTTTTGATCAAGGAATGTAATAAAAAAAATTAAAAGAAAAAATAGAAATTTTATTATTATTTGTTTTGTGCTCTTGAGATTTTAAAATAAATGAAAGAAGAAAATAGATATATGAAATAGATTTTTTGAGTGAAGTATTCTTTACTTAATTGAATGAGGAAAAACAAATATTGGTGATAGAAACTCCAACATTAATCCCCAATCAAATTTTGGAGAACATAAAGAAAAAAAGCATAAAAATGAATAAGTCCATAAAAAAGGAATTTCCAATATCTCATTTCAATATAAGAACAGATATGAGATAAAAGGGAAGTGATGGAGAGTTCGAGGGTGGTGAATGGTAGGGTATTAGACAATGAAGCTAGAAGTAGGCTAGGGTTTCATGGGGTATAGATGGAAATCGTTGTGAATTTGAAGGAAGTAGGTTGGCATTGGTGTTGGTCAAGACACATATTTTTACCTTAGGAAATAGAAGCATTGCATCCATATCTACAATGGAGAAAGGAGAGTTTCAATGCCTCACAACTGGATTCTTGAATGGTCCATTGCCTTAGGGATAATACATTGATTAACCATTTATGCAATAGGAGATTACTGCAAAAGTTTCTCCATTAGATCATTGGTTCGTGTAATGTTGTGGTTAGAGGTAAAATAAAAAATTATCCATTAAAGAGGGGTTTATTTTCTTTATACTTAGAAATTTCCACAAATAAAGAAATGGTGGTTAGAGGAGACCCCTATATTTTGGGTGGTATTAGACTTGTCTTGATAACATGGAATGAGCATTTTAAATCCTCTATTGCTAAGAGAGATCTATATCTCTAGCAGATTAGACTTTTTGGTCTACCACTTCATCAATGAATTTGAATACGTTGGAAGCCATCAAAGATTCCTTGGGCATTTATCAATCTACAATGCTAGTGACTATCACAATGGAAGATGTTCCTTGCATTTTAGTTTTGATGGACACCAATGGAAGCATGCTTGCTCAAATCACATTGGTGTGGGATGAATCAAAGTGGATTCACAAGCTTTCCTAGGAGAAATTGTCTTTTTTATGTAGGCACTATCATAATCTCATATTTATTCTCCATAAATATCCTCATATGGGCTCATCATACAAAAGGAGATGATAGCTCTATGAGACATACTTGAGGGAGTTCGATGTTTCCTAGAACCTTCCTTGAAAGGCAACAAGTATGGTGATCAAAAGTCTTCACTAGTGGTCTAAATCTCCATAGAATTAGCGAGAGATAACCTTAGAAGTGTCAAATTGGTTATTCTAGGTGAAATTCTCCCATACTATATGTTTTGTGGATTTATCTGAAGCCATGGAAAATATAAATTATTTCTTAGTATAATCTCTTCAAACTCAACATGTTTCTCACGTGGATTTAAATTTTATGATGGTGTGGAGGATATTCATGTGGTCTCTCAACAATGATGTTATACTGGTGACCCCCCTCCAAAGACCACTACATATATGGAAGGGAACATGTTATACATTGTAGTCTATCAAGCCCCTTTGATGGCTAATTCTATGGTGGCAAATTCATCTCCAAGTTTGTTTTAAGTTTCTCCACTTTGAGAAGGGGATGCTGTCACTCTATTGTGCTCAAGGTCCCTTTCTCCCTCCCCTTGAGGTATATAGATGATTTCTGTGATGTCTAAAATTTGGATTCAAACCTCATCATAGTTGTTTCTACGATTGTGTGTGAGATCTTGTGCAAAGGTGAGAACTTTCCCCTCTTTCATTTGAAGGATATTATAAAACTTTCTTAAGGTTGACACGGTTTGCCTTCAATTTTTAATTGCCTTGGGAAGCCATGCAAGATATAAAGGAAGTTAGATAAGTCTAATGTAAAGGGAAAGGTAACTATTTTATCTTCTAATGTGTTGCTACGAAGTTCCTATATAAGGGGGGCGAATTGTGGTTCCTCTAGGTTTATTCCGGAACTTTTACTTTTGATGTGTTGTATATACTACGGGAACACTAGAAAAGATATGATGAATCACTTACAGAGACATGAAACCATAGAGAGAAGTCCTCCTTGACTGATTTTTAATGAAAATTTATACAATATTTTCAAGCCTATTATAAGTACATTATGTGTGTTTTTCTTATTATTAAAAACCTGATTCTTTCTTTGCAAAATTAGAATATACCTCATCATACAAAATGAATATAGGTTGGGTATTCTCCTCATAAGAGCATCCATGGCCAACTTTATTTCTCCATCTATGAGGTGTGCGTTATTCTATACCATAGCCCATAGTCAGTACTATGTTCAGGGCTCTCATATTCTCTACATGATCAAATCATTTGTGTAGAGCCAAAACCAATCTATTAGGTAGACAAATAAGGATCATCCCTCAAATCGTGTAATGAAGCGTAAAACATCATCAATAATAGTTATGTATATTTTAATTAATTTATTTGTTTTAATATACGAAAAACATTTTTCTTTCTTATTGTTCATTATTGACAAAAGTTGTTGTCAATAGTAATGGCATTGCTATAAGAAAAATGTGGTTATGCTACTATAAAGAAATGTGTCTATGACACTAGAACAAACAACAAACAACAAAGGCCTAGAGGTGGAGTGAGATTAATTGAAATCGAACCTATATCATTATTACAACCACAACTCCAAATTATCGTCAAATATTCTCAACCTGTTCTTTTTTTTTTTTTAATAATATTTTTTTTACAACCACAACTCCGGATTATCACCAAATATTCTCAACATGTCATTTTTATATTTTAATAATTTTTTTTTACAAAGCTTCCAGATTTGAGAACAAGGCTTGCTAGGGATCTAAGATCGAAGGAGTTGGCAACGAGGGGTGTTTCTGTATTTTTGCTCTAATACCTGCTTCCACCATGATGATTCCTCAATTATTAAACTCCATATAATTTTTGCTCCCAGCGTTGAGTTCATTAGTCCCAATTGTCTTATGGTGATCCTCCCTTTGTCATAGGGCATAATCACCTTTTTCCAACTTATGAAGCTAATTTTTATTTTTTTTTGTCTTACCTCCCTGCCATACAAACTTCCGAATTATCAACTCAATTTTCTTTTGTATTGTTGTTGGAGTCTGCACTATTGTGAATTGGTACAAAGGAAAAGCTAACAAAACTAATTTGATTAAAGTTATCTTGCCTGCTAAATTGAGCCATCACATTCCCCATTGTTGGAATTTTTTCTTCATTTTGTCTATAACCTATATCCAAATCTATGATTTCATTGGATTTTTAGAAATTGGCATGCCCAAATATTTGAAAAACAACCAATCCACTTTAAAGAAATGCCAAAAATCTGATAAATATGTTGGAGAGTTCTGATTGGAGTGTTCCAGCCATATATGTTTCTCTTCAAATTATTGAGAAGGCCACCAAAGGCTTCCAAAAATTTATCCAGTTTTGAATATTCTAGTGGAAACACAAGAGGATCCTCCAATAAATGGCGTATCATCGACAAAATGAGAATGATTCATGATTTTAGTTCTTCTATTATATTGAATTCCTATGAGAAGTTTGATTTGTCTCTCTTGCTCTAGCTTCCTGCCGAGGGTTTCAACCATTATAATGAATAGGAAGGGTGATATTAGGCATCCTTGTCTAAGACCCCTAATGCTTTGGAATAATTGACTAGGCCTCCCATTGATTAAAGGAGAAATCTAGGGCTTATGGATGCAAGCTCTAATGAGGTCAATGAAGCTACTGTCAAAACCCAATTTTTCTAGAACAATAAAAAGAAAGGAGTGTCTGACTCTATAAAATTCATTTTCCATATCTAGCTTTAGGATGAATCCCTGGTCTTCTCAGGAAATGCTCAAATGAATGGCTTCTTGGACTAAGAGAATGTTGTCTACAATTTGTCGATTATGAACAAACCCCCCTTGATTTTCAGAGATTATGTGGGCAAGGAGACTTTTGAGACAGTTTGCAAGAATCTTGGTTATAATTTTATAGGAAGCATTGCATAAAGAAATTGGCCTAAAGCAATTAAAGGAGGTGGTCCTAGATTCTTTTGGAATAAGAGCAAGAAAGGTGGAATTTGTATTACCTCCAATTTTGCGCTTGAGTTGAAATCATCTAATGATCTTGAGCATATCTTTCTTGATGAGATCCCAAAATGTATGATAGAAGGAAATGGTAAATCTGTTTGGCCTGGGTGCTTTATCAAGATGCATGCTCCATATTGTTATTTGCAATTCCTCTTCCTCCACTGGTTTGAGGAAAGCTACATTGTCCTCCTCTGGGACCATTTTTGGTGTTGCTCTAAAAAACTCCTCAAAATTATTTGGATCTAGGTCTGTAGTTAACAATCTTTTGAAATGTTGATGTGCCTCTTCCTTAATTTTTTCCTTCCCTTTAACTGTTACATTTCCTTCTCCATTAATCGCTTCTATTTGGTTCTTTATTCTTCTTGCTTTAGTTTGATTATGGAAAAATGTTGTATTCTTGTCCTCGGCTTGTAACCATAAACTCCTGGATTTAATCCTCTAACTTTCTTCTTATTTTATAATCATTTGTATAGCTCTCAGTATAATTCTTTTTTCTTAACTTTCAACTCTTTGGTGTCTTCTTCATTCTCCAATTTAACCTAGACTTGCTCCAATTCTCTTTGTGGCTTGATTTTTCTCTACAATGGTTCCTTGAAGCATGATTTAGCCCATTCTTTGAGAGCTATTTTGACCAGCTTTAGTTTGGATTCCCATATGAACCCAGGTGATCCATTAATTCTTGTTTTCTAAACACACTGCACCAATTTCTTGACCTCTTCAATAGATGACCATTGAGGATTAAAATAAAAAGGAAGAGGTCCCAAATTAACACTCTCCTCGAACATTAATGAGATTGGCTTATGATCAAATGCAACAATTGAAAGGACTTTTAAAGTCACTGATCATGTTGTGAGACTTATGTGGATTAGAAAACAATCTAATCTTTCGTTAATATTGCTAGGGAATGTCCTTCTATTGATCCACATGAATTTCTTGTTCTTTGGGAGAGTGTCTAACAGATTCCGCTCCTCTATTATGTATTCTATTTTATCTCTGCTTGGATCCGGGAGAAAGGAGCCCCCATGCTTTTCTCATGCATTCATTGCCAAGTTGAAGTCTCCTCTAATGATAACATTTTGGTTGCCTTCTGCTACTAACTAATCTGCTAGTGATTGCCAACAAATATCTTTATCTCTATAATGCAGAGGGGCGTAAACATTGTATATTGTTGTAGATTTCCCTGTATTTTTATTTGAGAAGTCTGATTTGATCCAATGGTTTTTTTTTGGATTTCTTTGAGTTCCATAATTGTTTGATTCCACATGGTGCAAATCCTTCCAAATGCTCCTCTCGCATTGATTACAACTTCGTTAACTTTTTTTTATTCTTTGAATTATCACAGTCATTTCTTCTTGAGATAGTTTGGTCTCCTAGATTAGAAAAATTTATGGGACTTCATATCTAATTAGATCTTTGACTGCATTTACTTTAGAGATGTTCCAAAGACCCTTATAGTTCTAGGAGACCAAATTCATTATTTATTGTGAGATGGAACTACATGGCATTTTCCTTTCCCTATCTAGGTTTGCATGTCCTTGCTTCCTATTCCTTTGTCAATGTAAGTGTCCATTGGTTGTTGGATCCCCATTGCTATATCCTTTTGATTTGCTTCATATCAAATTTCCTTATTTGTTTTCCTTCCACAATTTTTGGGGTTTTCAGATGAGACCAATGATTCCTTTGATTTGTTATGAGTGATAATCCCTGCATAAGAGGTGGCTTGGGGAGTAAGCGAGGGACTAGGAGAGACTAGAAGAGGGAGGATGGGGGGGAGGTAGCGAGTTCATAAGGGTTGGGGCGCGGGTGGGGGGGGGGGGGGGTGGGCGCATAATGGGTAGATAGAGAGGAGACAACAAGACGTTGCTCTAGAATTTCTCCCTCTTCATGATCAGTTAGAGGATCAACCTCGACAGCGAGAGAGGAGAACTGATTGTTGAGAAGGGATCACGAGACTCCAGATTGCAAAGGAATAGAGGGGTTAGAAGGATGGCCTTAATAAGGGATAGATACATATTAGGACAACCCTGCATGCTTAAAAAAATTATTGCGGTTCATTATATTCTTGCATTTAAGAGTTTCCCAATGTGCTTCATGGTTTTCAATTTGATCTTATGTAGCTCTTTTAGTGCATCTATTAGCAAAATGACCGTATTCATGACATACCTTGCATTTAAAGGGAAGTTGTTCATAGTCCAGTTGTTGGATGTGTGTCCAATTATTTACCTTGATCTTAAATACCTCCAAGAGTCCTATGCCCAGATTAACTTCCACAAATATGCGAGCGAATGCATGCAAGTTTTCTCTTGGTTTGCTTTTGTCTATATACTTTCTGAATGCATTGCCAATTGCTCTGATGGAGTTGTTTCCCCAACAATATAGAGGGAGATGGGGGAGATGCACCCACATCAGAATAACACTAGGAATGTCAAGTTCTAGATCAAAGTCTGACATCCATCTATTTAAATACAAACCCCTTGAATCCATAAAGTATGGATCAGATCTCGATGTTCCTTGGATTCAAAGTAGAATGTAAAGAAACCCCTTCCAAAAAAGTGAATGGAGTTATGACCTTGGGATTTTACAACCCAATTTCACTCGACCCATTTCTGAGCAGTTTTTGGAGAAGGCCAGAGGCTAGTGAATTGACCAACCAGGCCTCACTCTACCAAAGAGAGAGTGGCTTTACGAGTTTTTGAAGGGGGTAACTCAATTTCCAAGATTGTGTCTAGTTTCTTGACAAATTTGTAGATGGAGGGGCGCTCTCCGGGAGGCCCAAGAAAATTGATAGGCTCTTGAAAGCCTGTGCAGCGGAATCAGGGGGTGGGGATGAAAGGGAGGACAAGATGCCTCTAGGGGGGCCATCATGTAGATCGATCCAAAGAAAGGCTTCAATGCATGCAACAATGCAACACAACCTCAATCACCTTTGCAACAATATTTAATTATTTCTTTTTTATTTAAAGATAATTTTATGTAATATTTACTTTATTTATTTATCTAATAAACTTCGTTGAATTTAATTGATAATAATCCTTGTCATCATCATTATTACAATTTAGTTTTCACTTAATTTTTTGGTTGTAAGCTATGAAATTCTGTTGATTCGCAAAAAGGAGTACATCAACACATATTAGTCTTCTTCCCACCATGGCCTACCACTAGGGAAACTAGTCTAGCGATAAAATAGTAGGATTTTATTCTAAAATAATGCATGGCTAACATAAAATTTGAGTTCATGATTTGTCTCTGCATAGCATGTGGTAAACATAGAAAAACATAGAAGATAATGTGTCACAAAATTGCAACCTTGTTGCCAAAACTTTGAGAGTTGTCACGACATTAGGTTGGAGTGTCACTACTAAAAGTTGTGGGAACCATAGTGCTAACTAAATAGATGGTAATAAGGTTGTCCCATCACCCTCCTTTTCTTCGTAAACATCACTTTAATATAAATGTATTAAACCAACTTTATTTATTTAAAACAATTTTATAAAATTGATAAACAATAATTAATTTTTTAAAATTATATTTCCAGTTCAACAGTTTTTTGATTCTATATACTTCCTATTCATATAATAATAATAATAAAACTCTTCATATATAATAATAATAAATCTCTTTTTAACCTATTGTTTTTATGTAACACAGACAATGTAAAGAGAAGACTCGTTTAAAAAGGGAAGAGGATTTAAAACATCAAATAGACAAATGTACGAGAATAAGATTGAATAGGGCATTGTTAACATTTTTTTTTAAGTGTAGAGGAAGTTGGACCCTTTTGTTATCTTTTTATCTTAAATAATTGATGGAAATCATGGAAATCATTCATTGTAATTGTTAATTCAATATAATAAGTGTGGTTTTTCATGTGTTTTTATTTATATTAAATGAAAACTCATTTCAAATTTTTCAATTGATTCTGTTAGTGATATCACAGTAATGTAATAATGGAAACATTGTGGCTAAAAAAAATTAACTTGTTATACAATAGATATAGTCAATAATTTGTTTTTCTTAATATAATTTATTTATCTCTTTGTCACAATAAGCTAATAGTTATAGTCATTCCAACAAAGAGAGTCAATAACTCAAGTATTTATTAATTACTCTAGGTAGTGGGATGGATATAACTAAAGAATAATTTCACATGAGTGCAAATATTTGTTGGTTGTGAGATAGTTGATAAAAAACTTTCAATTAAGACAATTGCAATTAAATGGATTATTAAAAAATCAATTTTATATTACACAATGGCACTAGGGTACGTATTGATGACTATATCCAAAATTAATGCTACTTCAACCCAAAGGTTTCCCCCAAGCTAGTGTGCTAGAGTCAAGATCACATTATTTATTAATATATGCTTACATCTTAGTGCACACAACTATGATGTTATCAAAATTGTTTGAAAATAGGGGCATTGCATAAATACATAATTGAGAAGCAAAAAAGAGTCAATGGTGTTAACAAATACCATTATAGCATTGAAACAAAATTAACATCAAAAGATACCACAGAATTGGGAGTATGATAAGCCGATCTAAGTGATCATATACACATATACTTGAATGTTTAACCATTTTTAGAAACTAGGCTGATATGTTCAACTTAAATCATCCAAGTTAGCCCTAAAGTGGTGAGATAAATCCATTGTTTTGGTACTTTGTGGCACACATTTGATTACTCCCCTTGGTCAATATTACTTTAGTCACCCCAATATGATTAGTTGAAGTTGTTGTTTGGAGATTTTTGTGGTTGAATTTTAAAAATGATGTTTCAGAGATAAATCCAGAGTTTTCATTTTTAGATCGACGTTTCAAGTCATAGACAAGACTCATCATCAGGGCATGTTTTCCAAGAGAAGAAAAATAATATTCTCTCGATTTTAACCTTAGTTGAAGTTACCTTAGTCAACAAGTTGTTTGCACAATGGACCATTAACATACTATTAAATCACTATCTAAGCCACACATATTGACACCAAAGTCGAGTTTAACCTTAGGTTCTAAATCCCCCATCCCATCCCCCTGAACATAACTTTTTGGAGGTTCAATAGGTGGCATTATTATTACTCACCCTAACCCTGAATAATGGAAAGACATTGAAGCCCAACCAATGATCAGATATTCACAAATTTAGTTACAATAAATAACTTGGTGCTAGAAGGTCAAGTCATCCCCCAACTGAGCCAACCTCCTATAAATTATTTCCCCACAAACAAAGTGGAGTTATTTAACTTTGAATGAAAAATAATGTTGCCCAAAATTCATGAGCATCGAGATGAATCAAGGAACCTATAAGCTACCCATTGTTGTATAATAAAAATATTAGTAGAAGTCAATTAAATGTTGGTTTTCCCATTTGGGTTTCCAGGGTAAAATTTGTGTTTTAATGTGTGAATATATTGGTTGCTATGTTGTTTTCTTTATCCATTGATTTGAAATGGAGTTAGATTGTATTTTAATGGTTTCATGTGTATTGTTTAGCAAGGAGTATTCTTTTCCAACTGATGTTTTAGATTGTTTTCCATAGATACAATCCCTATAAGCAAGTAAATCAATGTAATATCTCTTTAATATCAATCTAACACCCCTTTCAAGCACTCGAACAAATAATGAGGATTCTGTAGCATTGCTCAAGAATTTGTGTTGGTGAAATAGACAAGATTTAATCCTACCATATATGGATCACTTTGATTGTCACAATACATTACAATAAATCCCATAAAAGGAAATTTTAGTGAGCTCATTTGTTTGCAAATCCATACGATGTTATGTCCAACGTTCAATGTGCCACATGCTTCACTTGCAAAATCAAAATCTACATATCTTAGTCATTATCTCAAGTTATTGTTGTAATACTTGGTACCATGTTGATATGTACTCTTGACATATCAAACAATTTTCTTTGTAGCCTTCAAATGTATATAAGTTGAACCCTAATTGAACCTAGAGACCAAAGTAATAGCAAATGGAATGTTGGGAAACTCATTCAAGTAGATAATACTACCAATAGGTTGCATGTACATAGTGCATTAAATTTCACATAATCACATTCTTTAGTCAACTTCACTACCCATTTAAATAGATAGAACAAGAATTTAAAATTTCCATCTTGTATATCTTTAAAAAGCCAACATATACTTACATTAAGAAATGAATATCTCACCATCCAATTGCATGATATAGACGTGGAGAAAGAAATGTAGTAGAGTCAAATCTATCATCTCAAATATCTTCTTTAGTGTCTCCTTCAAACTCACACTCAAAGCCTCACTACTTCTAGTAATGATCAAATCATCTACATATAAAACAACAACTAAAATTCACTATTTGCATGCAATACATAAACATTGTGATGCGATTCACATCATTTGAAACTAGACAAAGATGGAACGTATTAATTTTACCATACCATGCGAGAGGGGGTTGTTTCAAACTATACAAGGATTTCTTCAATTGATACACCACAATGCCTATAAAATACCCAACCCCCAATGTACCATATTGAGGGTATGGGGCATCAAATGAACTCAAACCTCCATTTTGATATCACCAACACCTTTTGTTCGTTGAGAGCTTTTCGACAATATAAATTTTATTAAAACTGAGTATGAGATGTGATCATTTGAATATTTTCACCCTTGGCAACAATAATTAATTATCTTATGTCTAATTTAATATTTAATTAACAAATTAATATATTTGTGTTCCTATAATTACATTGATTAATAATTATAATAGATATAATACATTTAATTAACACAATTAGTTGATAAACTACCCACATGAACAATTTTAAAAATCCCAAGTTTTCATCCATCACCCTGAAATCCAAAACATATGCATGTAAAACATTTTGTTGCTCATGGAGTATAGTTCTTAGCAATTCATTGATCCGGATGAGCTCACTGGCAATCATTAAAATCCAAAGTGGTACCAAAGTGAAACCCAACATATTTTGGTGATCGATTCAACCCTAAACATTTTGACTATTGTTGATGGACTCATCACCCATAGGTGAAATTTACCATGTTACCCTTTTAGAAACTTTGTTAAATCTTCTTAAACCCCATGGTATTATAGGCCTACCTCGTAAAAACTTCATGATTTCTCCCCACAATTGATAGAGTAGACTTTTGCAAGCTCAACAACAAATCTAAGAGGATTTACATTAAACATTAAAGCTAACTATAAATCAATCAATTCAAGAAGAGCAAGTTGGATCGAGTTCCAAATGATCATTGTTTGGGTAAAATAATTTTCTTCTTCTTCATAAATGTAAATGACCATATTTATAGAAATATTCGCATATACTTAATGCATGAGAGAAAATTTCTCTCCTAAAATTAATTATTACAAAAAATGATCCGATTCACTTTAATAAAACAAAAATTCTTTACTAAAATTTTAAAAAATATTTTAACCAAAAACGATTAAGAATATTTGTTTTTTCTTGTTAAAACATAAAATCAATAACTATACAATTGTATCCATCACACCAAAGACTATGAAACCCAATAATGATTATTATCTCTTATATTAATTTGATTTCACTTTTCACTCTAATATCACAACCAAATTCCCGGATGCGGGTGTTCAATCAGAGTAAGGGTACGAAGGTGGCGCTTCACATGGGCAGGTGTCAGCCCATGCGCGCCACGAGGAACCGTGCAGATCAAGTGAGCTGGTCTCACGCAGGGTTATTAATGTGGTTCGTTAATTCATCCATCTACCTCTTGGTAAATTGTGCAATGGCGCTTCATAATGTCTGTGCTCCAGCGACCTCCTCGCATTCCTCTGCGGTTTCTTGGCATTCCTCGGCGGCCTCCTCGCATCCCTCTGCTGCCACTTCGCACTCCTCTGAGGCGCTGTTGGTAGCTCAGGGGCATTCACTCTCTGTGCCCAAGTCCGTCTCCGTCTCAGGCTCGAGAGTGTTTCACAGGATTTTAGCTCCAGTTCAACGCGCTCACGTGCTGGTTAGTTGCTCCCCTTCGTGCATTTGTGCGTTGGTTAATACATTGTATACTGCAATGCCGAGAGAGCATCCAAGAATGGGTAGCAGACGCGGAGGCTCCCGTGGGCGCGCCACCTCACAGAGGTCTGCCCCCATCTCTCCCTCCTCCTCGGTCGAGTTGGCACCTGAGCAAAATCGCCCTCAAGTTTCCCGAGCTGGAAGAGGCAGAGGTCATGGGCGTGGAAGGCTGGTTGACTGTGAGCATGCGGCGCATCCAACAGTCCGCTATCGTATCCCCTGCACTCTGGCCAATTCCACTTTCTTAGTCTCAGTCACTATAGAAAATTGTGCAAATCTCAGCGGCCAGGCAGCAGCTCATCAGGCAATTCCGCCAGAACAAGGGACAGCGCCTCCAATTGACACTCAACACCCGGTCACGGGTAGTTCCTCCTTGGCGACTCAAGCCGCCCCTGATGGTCCAAGCGAGCCTGCTCCGGGAGTCCCAACCGGCTCGGTGGTCCTTCGCTCAGACTCGGAAGACTCTTTGCAATTTGGGTGCAGGGTAGTGGAGGAACCCTACACTACGGATGACGACTGATCTTGGATGGCACTCTGCTCTCGGCAGCCTAAGAAGTAGGCGCATTACTCTGTTTTTGGAACTTGCAATTCTGCCTGTGTCTGGTCATAGTATGTGTCTATATGTCTCTGTGTCGACAGTATGGATCTATGTCTATTTGTCCATGTTCAGCGCTGCCCAACAGTGCAATAGTTGTTTGTTTCAGCTTGTATGTTTCGCAAGACTTAGAGTCTTAGGAGAAGATGTAACAGATGGAAGTCCACCATTTTTGGAAGGTGTTCAGCTGTGCTAATTGTCAATCTCATGGCAAGATTTTCAAGGCCATGGCCTTGCTGTAACATTTTGAATCTTTTTGTATAATAATAGAAGTAGACAGATTGAGAAAAAAAATATCACAACCAAATAAAATAATTCAATTATATATAACATTTTATACCATTAATTAATTAAAAACATTAACTTATTAGTATACTTGAAATCACATCCATTTTAAGGATATTAATAATTTTATTTTTATGTGTTAGCTTTGTTCATTTTGTAAGTATATTCTATAAACCTGGTATGAGGGGTTGTGTCATTCTTTTTATGTCTAACTTTAAGTTGACATGTATCTCTTTTAAAATAAAAATAGCATATACTCAATAAAAATATTGTTGATTATAATAAAATAAAAATAAAAATAGATATACACATCTTGCTTGTTTTAATAAAAGGTATTATAAAACATCAATAATGGCAACCGAATATGAATGAGATGTTGTAAAAAAAATTGAATGTGAGTTTTTGAATCATAAATAAAATATTTGGATGTGTATATTAAATAACATAATTTGATTTTAGAAAAATAAAGTAATTAAAATATATATATATATATATATATAAACTTAGTAGGTAAAAAGAGGAACTATAGTAAAATATTTCAATGCTAAAAAAAGTAATTAAAAGTAAAATAATTAGGTTACTTCCTAAAAGAGAAGTGCATAATTCATTCAATTCTTAATATAAAATTGATATGAGACATTTAAATAATAATAATCTTCAATATGGGTTATAAATAAAATATTTCCCTATAATGTTTACATATATTTAAAAGTATATCAATAATAGAAAAACCTTTTAATAGGCACAATATGGTTCATAAATAAAATATTTCAATATCCATAACAAGTAAAATATTTTAATGTCAACTATGTATATATGTACATATTATATAAAGTAATTAGAATAAATAAATTCTTGTCATTAAAACATTTTAATTAGTCTCATTATTTTTACATTTTTTCATATATATATTTTTAGTCAACTTTGTCTAAAATCTACTAGAAATTTGTTGGAATTGGAAATTCAAGTTATATAGTCTACATAATCCAAGTGCCTATGAGAACTTTCAAAATATTGTATCCATTTATAAATTCAAAAATGTAATTTACAATATAGATATATATAGATATATATATATATATATATATATATATATATATATATATATATATATATATATATATATATATATATATAAATTTATCATGAGTCTAATTAAATTTCTTGAGATGTGTAACGCTCTCCTCCCACATCTACCTAAGCAACCGGCCAGCCAGGGTAAACATGTGACAAGATGCCACTATGATATGATTCGACCTCCTAAGTCACGTTAAGGAAGTGGAACTGACAGAAACACACCATATAGACATTCAACATCAACATTTAGACCCTCAGGAACCAATCCAACATTTATTCCAACCAGCCCCTTGGTTCCAATGAGATTTTGCACTACTTGACCTCTGGACACTCTCATGCTATGAGCATACCAGCGTCTAAGGACCTCTGGGCGCTCTCACAAGCCTGCAAGCCAACGTCCAGGGACTTTTCTGCAGAGTGTTGTGCCAACGTCCCCAAGATTTGAGCCATTTTTTCAGGCCCAGAGCCCAGGTCACTACCCAGAATTGAATCATATCTTTAGAACAATAAAATAACAAGGAAATGACAATATAAATGCAATCACTTGAATGAGACCTTGATAATACCCCTACTAGCCATGAGTCAAACATATCACGAATATGTAATCTACAAGTGTAAATAACAGATTTGAGCATAAGGGTCTCATACTTAGCTGAGAATCGCTAAGAAGAATTGATGCTTCAATATATTAATTGTCATTTAATCCATTAGGTCATAGATACATTGATAATTCATTTACAAGTAAAAACATGATGAAATCCATACTTAGCTACTATCATAAAACATATACATAGCCAACATAATAGCAGCAGAAATACCAATGAAATCACAACCATATAAACCACATATAAACCAGTATAATACTCATAGAAATACAAGGAAAAATAACTTCATATTGATGAAGAAAAATCCAAACCTGGGATGGGACTTCCACGTTCCACTTGACCGTAGAATGGTTGAGTCAAATGTCTCTTCTACCATTCACCCCCATGCCATATTCTAAGCATGAATGTGGGATCTCATAGAACACATCAATCCAAAACCATCCAAAGCTTCCAGAGGCCAACCACCTTAACCCATCAATCAATGATTCCACCTCACGGTTGGACATCATAAAACCATCATCAGGTTGGTCTCTATCCTAACCATCCAGGTCTCAAGAGCATTTGTTCCAACCAAGGCTCCAGGACTAGTAACTCAACCCACAACTATCGTCGAGCTCCAGAGTGTTTGTTAACCTAAGGCTCAAGGACTAGTAACTCAAACCACCAAGGGCTCTAGAGTGTTTTTCCAACCAAGGCTACGAGGCCAATAACTCAACCCAACCTATTATAGGGCTCCAAAATGTTTGTCTAACCAAGGCTCCAGGAACTAGTAACTCAACCCAAGCTAAGGAAGCATGAGAACCAACCAAAACAAAACAAGGAAATAAACCCACAATCTCCATGGCTATCGAGGAAATGGAAAGGCTAGGCAATCCACTATCAATCAAGGAAATCCTCCATGCCAGTGACCTATCATAACCAATAATTCACATGCATACGCCATGCATGCCAAAACTAGTGAGGAAAACATATATGCAACTCGATACCTACAAGCAATCCCATTGTAGTTGTTGATCCTGATGTCCTCTTGCGCTTTCCTGCTCTTCCTTTGCCTTCTTGCTCCAAAAAATCCAAGTATTACATACCCTCCAAGAGTGCTCCAAGAAAACTCTAAGTGTCCAAGAATATGAGAAAGGGAAAAAAAATGAGAGAGCTCCAAAACTGCACTGACAAAAGGTTACCAACTGATCCTTAGAAGCCCTTTTATGAATGAGGCCTCTATTTTCTTTATTTTCCATTATTTTCCTCCTCACATGCAACCCGTGACCTTACACCTCCCTTTTCTCTTGATTTTCATTATTTTCATAAATAAATGTGCCAAAAATGTTATTTTTCCTTTCCAAAGCCTTAGTCATTTCCTTTGTCAATTCCTTAGCCATTAATCAATCACAAGTGATTCCCATCACTAGGATTTTGCCCAACATTCAGCTTGGAATAAGTGTCCCATCATATGTCGTTATTATTTTTCATTTTATTAACTTTTATTACATGGAATTTTCACCAGGGTTGTTACAGAACCCACCCACTCGGGGGAACACCATTCTCGGTATTCAAAAACACCTATAACCACAAGAATATTGTAAGCAAAACATACTGCCAATGGAGCTTTATAACTTAGCTTGATGCAATATTTATAATGATCAATCTGCTGAGAAGCAACCAACAAAAAAATATAACATCATAATGACATGACACCCATACTGCTTACTAGAGCTTTATAACAATTGTTCATGGCAGTATTTACATCCATATACATATGTACATATACCAAAAATCACCAAAACATGTACCAAAACATCTATCAGGACATATACCAAAACACCATACCAGAATTGTTTTCCTTCAACCGGAAAAGAAGGAAGGATACATAGCCTGCTTTCGATGCGCCATATCCCATGTAGCTTCATCAGGCCAATAGTGCTTCCATTGCACTTTAACTTGCTCGATTGCTCAGTTATGAAGCATGAGCACTTTTCTCTGCAATATACATTGAGGCTCCGACTGAAATTCTCCATTTGGTTCCACCTGCAATAAAGATCAGTTAATCACATGATCAACATCTATAACATACTTTTTAAACAATGACACATGGAAAACATCATGGACTTTCACTATTGGAGGCAGTGCAAGTCGATAGGATACTGGCCCAATCCTCTCAATAATGTTGAAGGGTCCACAAAACTATGGTGCCAACTTGGCACATGATCCAATGATCCAATCCATAAGGAGATCTTCTTCAGTTTGATGCGCAAGTACACTTATTCCTCAACCTAGAACTCCTTGAACAACATGGTCCGATCTGCATAGCTCTTCTGCATATCTTGTGTTCGCTTTAGATTCTTCTTGATCACATGCATTTCCTGTTCCATGTCCACCAACATGTCTGGTCCAATCAACACTCTGTTAACTGGATCACTCCAATTGATGGGAGTATTGCAACTCCGCCCATACAATGCTTTAAACAAACTCATCCTCAAATATTCATGATACTCATTGTTATAAGCGAACTTTACCAATGGAAGATACTCTTCCCACTTTCGTTGTTGATGCATCACATACATCCTCAACATGTCCTCCAATATCCTATTGACCCTCTATGTTTGTCCATCTGTCTGCGGATGATAAGTTGTACTGAAGGCCAACTCTGTTCCCAAACTTGCAAACAACTCCTTCCAAAACTTGGAAGTGAACTTTATATCCCTATCTGACACATTCTTCTTCGAAACACCATGCAATCTGAACACATCTATGATGAATACCTATGCTACATTGCTAGCTAAGAATGTAGACTTCACTAGAATGAAATGTGTAACCTATGTCAACCTATCCACAACAACCATGATGAAATCATGTTGTCTCACTGTCCTCAACAAACTTATGATGAAGTCCATGGAAATGACCTCCCATTTCCACTTTGGAATCACAATCAGTTGTAGCAGTCCACCTGGATGTTTACACTCTACCTTCACATGTTGACAATAAAACACCTAGCCACAAACTCTACTACATCCCTCTTCAGGTTCAACCAATAGTAAAATCTCTTTACTGTCATCAATGTCTTCTGATAACCTGGGTGATCTGAATATGGTTTCACATGAAACTCTCTCAAGATCACCTTCTTGAGCTCACTATTATCTGACACATATATCTCATTTCTGAATCTAACCAATCCATCTGTTGTAAGGCATTAGTCCACATCCTATGCACCTGCACCTATACCTGTACCACTACTTGTATCTGTATTACCACCTGTACCTATACCACTACCTGTACCTGTACCACTACGTGTATCTATATTACCACCTGTATCTATACCTATACATGTACTTATACTACCACACGTACCTGTACCTGTACTATCATCTATACCTACACTTGTACTATCACCTGTACTTGTACCAGTGCTATGCTGCAACCTGTGCATAATCTCCATATATATGACATCCTGTCGACCTACTTACAAGATCCTATCTTGTAAGTTTGTCCCATAGGAGCTCATGGTTGCTAAGTGATTTACATGTATCCTCTTGTTAATAGCATCTACCACTCTATTCTCTTTACCTTTGATATATTTGATCTCAAAATCGAACTCACTGATCGTAGCCAACCACTGAGCCTGCCTACCATTCAGATTCGGTTGGTCAAATAGATACAAGAAATCACTGTGATCACTCATCAATGTAAACCTCTTGCCCAGAAGATAGTGTCTCCACATATTCAACGCATGTATAATCGCTGCCAACTCAAGATCATGTGTGGGGTAGTTCTGCTCATGCTCATTCAGTTTTCGTAACTCGTAGCATACCACCTGTCCATCCTGCATAAGGACTCCACCAAGTCTTTGAATGCAACCGGTAATCCACTAATGAACCTCTTAATCTTGGCCTTCTCCCCCATGAGATAAGGCACATACCTCAGTAACTCCAAGAACCTGCTAGTGTACTCCTCATCTATCATGGATCCCATCTTTAGCTCATAAAATTCTTTTGCCCTGTCATAAAAGTATTTCTCTAGTAGATACTTCTTCTTGAATAATCGCTTAAACTCACTCCAAGTCAAGTCCTCTTCATGAATACATCTAAAATTCTTCATATATTCCCAACAAATGTCTGCTTTACCTTTGAGACTGAATGTAGCTACTTTGGCTTTCATGTTCTCTAAATAATCATGATAACTGAAGAACTTCCTCATGCCAAGAAACCATGCCTCTGCATCCTATTGTTTATTCATCTCTCCATCAAAAGTAGGTGGATTTTCTTTCTTAAAATCATCTGGCAAGTATTCCCTATCACTCCTCCTGTAAGGATGATAACGATGACCATCATAGTGCCTATCTGAATTAGAACTAGAATAATACTTGTGTCTATCCCTCCTCTTATCCAGAGTGTCAAAAAATCTGCCATCTCTAACTGTGTCATCTCTATCTGACCTGTGACCAACATGCAAACTACTTCCATATGCCCCATTAGTTGTGTCCTCCTGCTCATAGTTGATCCACCGTGGTCCTGTCGCTGCAAATATGACAAACTATGAAGTATCACTACATTTACCTCTGCTTGTTTCTCTTGTTCCTGCATGATTTTGTCATTATTTGCCTTACAAATCCTTATTTCTTCCTTTAAGCTTCTCAATGTATCTACCAAATCAAAAGAGTTTCCAATACCATACTGCTCTTCTGATTCATAGGGAGAGTCTTTGTAGTTTACCATCTTGATAGCCATTTGACATTTCTTCCTGCATGATATATCATATCAGCTAAACCAAATCACAATAAACAAACATACCTTAGTATAGCTCGGGGAGGATACCTTGTCTACAATATCAACAAGTCAGTGTGATTCATGTATAACATAATCATGGCAACATAAAGAAACATAACACATAAGTATATAGCCATGCAACCATCATTCTAGCTAGGTTCCAGTCATCAATGCATGACCTTAACAACAACACATACCACAACCTCATGCATGATGACAACCATTACATCACTGTACACTTGACCACATGTAGACATTAACATGCATAAGCAATCCGTAACCAACCACACACATGCATAAACACATGTAACCAAGCATACAAGAATGCAACCAAGCATATGAGAATGTAACCAAGCATACAATAATGATAAATGTAAGTGACATATAACAATATGTAACCAGTCATACACTCATGACGATGCATCCCATAGTAACAACATCAACTTCCACATGGCGACATCACTACAACCATGATTAGCATTATGCAAATGCAACAATCACATGTAATGCAAGTGTAAGAGACACACATGGAACTGACATGTATACATGACCAACACAAAACCCACCCAGTCTGAGGGGTGAACCATGCTCTGCTACCACTCCGTAACACCCTCCTCCCACATATACCCAAGCAACCGACCAACCGGGGTAAACATGTGATGAGAGGCCACTATGATATGATTCGACCTCCTAAGTCACGTTAAGGAAGTGGAACCGATGGAAACACACCATACAAACATTCAACATCAGCTTTAGGACCCTCAGGAACCAATCCAACCTTTCTGCCAACCAATCCCTGGGTCCCACTAAGATTTTGGACTACTTGACCTCTAGACACTCTCATGTTACGCTCTCACAAGCTTGCAAGCCAGCATCCAGGGACTTTTTTTGTACAGTGTTGTGCCAATGTCCCTAGGATTTGAGCCACTTTTTCAGGCCCAAAGCCTAGGTCACTACCCATAATTGAACCATATCTTCATAACAGTAAAATAACAAGGAAATGACAGTATAAATGTAATCACTTGAATGAGACCTTGACTGGACCCCTACTAGCTATGATAGACATTTCGTCAAACATATCATGAATATTTAATCTACAGGTGTAAATAACATATTTGAGCATAGGGGTCTCATACTTAGATGATAATCGCTAAGAAGCATTGATGCCTCAACATATTAACTGTCATTTCATCCATTAGGTCATAAATACATTGATCATTCATTTACAAGTAAAAACATGATGAGATCCATACTTCGCTACTATAATAAAACACATACATAGCCAACATAATAGCAGCAAAAATACTAATGAAATCACAGCCATATAAACTAGTATAATACTCATTGAAATACAAGAGAAATAACCTCATATTGATGAAGCAAAATCCAAACCTGGGATGGGATTTCCACGTTCTACCCGACTGTAGAATGGCCGAGCCAAATCTCTCTTCATCCATTCACCCTCGTGCCATATTCCAAGCATGAATGCGGGATCTCAGAGAACAAATCGATCCAAAGCCATCCAAAGCTTCCAAAGGCCAACCACCTGAACCCATTAAACAATGATTCCACCTCATGGTTGGACATCACAAAACCATCATCAGACTGGTCTCTATCCCAACCATCAAGGGCTAAAGAGTGTTTGTTCCAACAAAGGCTCCAGGACTAGTAACTCAACCCACAACTGCCTTCGGGCTCCAGAGCGTTTGTCCAACCAAGGCTATGGGACTAGTAACTTAACCCAAGTTGTTATAGGGCTCTAGAGCATTTGTCAAACCAAGGCTCCAGGAACTAGTAATTCAACCCAAACTAAGGAAACATGAAAACCAACCAAAACAAAACAAGGAAATAAACCCACAATCTCCATGGCTATCCAGGAAATGGCAAGGCTAGGCAATCCATTGCCAATGCAGGCAATCCTCTGTGCCAATGAACAATCATGACCAATAATCTACATGCATATATCATGCATGCCAAACCTAGTGAAGAAAATATACATGCAACTCGGTACCTACAAGCAATATCACTATAGTTGTTGATCCCGGTGTCCTCTTTCACTTTCCTATTCTTCCTTTGCCTTCTTGCTCCAAAAAATCCAAGTATGCCATACCCTCCAAGAGTGCTCCAAGAAAACTCTAAGTATCCAAGAGTATGAGAGAGACACATATAGAGAGAGAATAATGAGAAAGCTCCAAAATTGAACTGACAAAAGGTTACCAATTGATCCTCAAAAGCCTTTTTATGAATGAGACCTCTATTTTCTTCATTTTCCTCCTCACATGCAACCTGTGACCTTTCACCTCCATTTTGTCCTAATTTCCATTATTTTCATAAATAAATGTGTCAAAAATGTCATTTTGCCTTTCCAAAGCCTTAGCCATTGCCTTTTCCATTTTTCTTAGCCATTAATCAATCACAAGTGATCCCCAACACTAGGATTTTGCCTAACATCCAGCTTGGAATAAGTGTCCCATCAACTGTGGTTATTATTTTGCCATTATTAATGTTTATTACATGGAATTTTCACCAAAGCTGTTACAAGACAAAGCCTTCTTCAAAATTTTCACTTTAAAAGTTTGCATATGAAGAAATTTGATCTCTTGATGCTTGGTAGATCCATATTATGATGGATGTATATTGTTAATAAAAAACATTAACTTATTATTATACTTTAAATCACATATATCTTAACCACTAATTTATCAAGAGTCCAATTAAATTTCTTGAGGTGAAACCTTCTTCAAATATTATGATGGATCTATATTGTTAATAAAAAACATTAACTTATTATATACTTTAAATCTCATATATCTTAACCACTAATTTATCAAGATTCCAATTAAATTTCTTGAGGTGAAACCTTCTTCAAATTTTCCACTCTAAAAAAGTTCGCATACGAAGAAATTTGATCTCTTGATGCTTGGTAGTGGTAGCTCCATATTACGATAGATCTATATTGTTAATAAAAAAATCAACTTATTATTATACTTTAAATCACATCCAACATAATTTGAATACATAAATCCATAAATATTCCAATATAGCATGAATACATCTATAAATATTAACTTATTGATGTTATTATTTAAATTACATCTATCTTAATATGAAATCTTTTATATATAAGCACGGTGGATGTAACTTTTTTTTCATAAACTGTTACTTTTTTGTTATTCATAGAATAAAGAAAGTACAATGTATACTGCAACATTTTGAGATTATTGCTTTTCATATTTTTACACTTATATAACAACAAAGTGTTTTTGCACAAATGAAACTATGTCTCCAAGATTTGGAATGTCTGTCAACAAAAGGCTATAGATATCGCCATGACTTTACAACATTGTTTGTGTACAACCAAAATAAAATTGAATACCATCAAACCATCAGATAAAAAGTGTTGATTGGTTTGTAATATGGTGAGCCAACAAATTATCTGAATATTATGTTGTGACTTGGAGCTTTGGCCTGTAACACTGAAAAATTGTGATATAGCGGGTTAATAGGTTGTCCAATAAGTGTTGATTCTTGTAGGGATGAAACAAATTTGCTCTTTCTTTTGGAAGTTGTATTGTTAACATGTTAAATAGCTGAAATTTAGATCATAAATGTTATGGGAATGGATTGTGTTCCTTGGTTAAAGTTGCCATCAAGTTCTTCATATATTATGTATCCTAGCTCCAGAGTTAAAGCTCTCTTACATATTCTTTTCTGCCACTTTGTTGTATTCTCTGTAAATATAATGTAATTTGATATCCTCGAATTGATTTTTTTCTTCCTCTTTTATGAGCTTCCATGCTACTAGATTTAGGACATCTAAATATGCAAAACCTGTCAACCATTCAATGACACATTTGGAGTCACCAAGAAACAAATGCATCTAATATTTTTAAGTTTAGCTAAGGTCAGAAGTGCCCAATCTGCAATCAACTCTGCTTTGGTGTCAGTCCCAGATTTGAGACCAATTCTAAAGTGAACTGATTTTGTTCCTGGACACTTTAGCAATCCTCCTCTTCCACAAGAATTTCCATGAGCTACTTTATCAAAGAAACCTACAGGTAGATATTGAGGGATATCTGGAAATGGAGCTCTTCTCTAGATTGTAGATTTATGGAGAGGGAGATATTCGTTGAAGAGAGAAATGAATTTGGATGCTTGGGGAGTGGGGACTACCTCTCATGGAAATGGGTCATACGTGAATGACTTACTTAACGCAGTTGAATCCAAAAAAAAAGGTATCTAATATAATGCACTGCGTAAATCCCCCATACTTAAATATTTTCTTTT
The DNA here is from genome assembly GCA_031772625.1 of Pinus tabuliformis. Classification (NCBI taxonomy): domain Eukaryota; kingdom Viridiplantae; phylum Streptophyta; class Pinopsida; order Pinales; family Pinaceae; genus Pinus; species Pinus tabuliformis. Next base: position 1,697,029,230 of record CM062817.1, read on the forward strand.
CTGAAAATGACTCTATTTATAAGCAGCCAAATTCCCCAAGCGATGAAGATAGGGAGAGCACAAATATATTGGTATTTCTTCACCCAAAAAAGGAGCAGATCCTCAAAGGTGTTTTCACTCATATTTTCTTTGATGTCCAAAACTTGGAGAACAATGGACCATATTTCTTGAGCAATAATACATTTCATGGAAAGGTGATCTATGATTTCTTCATTTGTCTGCAAACACAACATACACTTAGCCCCGTGAAACTCTTTTTTTTTTTCAATTTTTGCTAGGTGAATATTTTATTATGGAGGACTAGTCACGCAAAACACTTTATCTTGTTGGGAAGGTGCCACTTCCAAATTATTTTGTTTCAGCATCTGGAGATTGGAATAACCTTCGAGAGTGTAATCGCTTCATAGGCAAGGTGGCTACTTACCTTTCCAAATGAGGAATCCCAACTCCAGACAAGCTTGTCTTTTCAATTTTTTAGTCTCGCCCCATTGAGATTTATCTCATTTGTGAATGAATTCCATTCCAAAGCTAATGAACCCACCCGTCCAAGCTTTATTGAAGTCATCCAATAATTTGAGGAGGTTAGAGAGGAATCCACTATTTTGATATTGTAGAGGTAGAAAAGTCCTTTGGAGTATAAGCTTTGGATCAATTCAAAGGATGGCTTGCAGACATGGGCACCTCCTATAAAAGGGATCTTTGCTAAGAACAATATGCTTTTCATCCCCAACTTTCCATGCTAACCAATTGAAGAGGGTGGGAAAAGATGCCATGAGTGCTTTCCAAACTTTAAAGCCTCTTTTGGTAGGTTTCCCTGCCTCTCCTTTGAGCCAATCAACAATCGACAACCTATTTAAATATTTTCCTTTTAAATCCTGGCTCCAAATACCCTCACCAAACAATACTCTCCACAGGATTTTCAAAGCCAAGTCTTTTGAAAACTAAGTGAGATTTTTGAACCCCCATCCTCCAAGGCTTTTTGGTATTGATAGAGATGACCAATTTGTAATGTGAAACCCCTCTTTGTTGTTTTTTCGAGTCCACAGAAATCTGAACATTAACTGACTGATGGAGGTAAGAATAACAAAGGGAATATTTTCTAAAGACAACCAGTAAACAAGTATATTTTCCAATACAAATTTAACAAGAATCATCCTGCCTCCCAGAGACAGCGAATTGTAACACCATAAATTTATTTTTTGCTCCACTCTTCTGATCAACCACATCCAATCCCCTTTATGGTAGCCATTTGTTAAGATTGGGTATGTTCTATGCTAGAGCAATTTATTTAAATTTTCATAGTTAGCAATCACATCAGCATTAAGATAAACTGCATATAGGACATAACTATAAATCATAGAAAACAAGCCAAGGCAAGAGGACACAAGATATGGCGCAAGCCAGGGACAAACCCCAGAATGTGTGGGGAAACCCTTTGATCAAATCTTCTTTTATCTTCAAAATTCAGCAGAGAGAAAGAGAGAGAGAGTAAATTTACAATAGAAGTCAACACTTTGACTTTATCTAGATCTAAGCATAGATCATCTCCTATAACGATGAGATCAGTTGAAGACGTTTTGCTTCAACTGATACCTATCATCATGTTGTATCTGGTTCTCTAGTTGCACCACTGCATACTACATCATGCGGTTGTCCATGTCCATGATCTTGCTCAAACTAATGTGCATCATCATCATGCTGCTGCCCCTGCTAATGTATCATTGTGTTGCCCATGCACATGATCTCATAGTGCTACCCATGCTAATGTATCATTGTGATGCTCATGCACATGAGTTCATAGTGCTTCCCATCATGCTGCTGCCCATGCTCCATGTATTTATTTCACAGCCCATCTACAATATATCATGTTGCTGCCCAAGACTGCATTATATATATGTGCCCAGATCACACAACGTTCTTATCTCTATGCCACCGAAGTTTATATACCTAAGCAATATCACTTTCTGAACACAGTATATAATCCCTGTTGACAACGTTCCATTATATATATGACTATCTACTACAACATATGTCTATGACTGCGTACAACAGCGTATGTATATTTCCATGACTGTGTATATCCATGAAAGTGCTTTGACGTCTCCATGACCTGCATCATATAGAGTCTCCATGAATAAGTCTTCATGAAACTATGTGACTAGATTCTCTATTCTTGGATCTATGTTGTCGGATCCACATACATCGAGAGTGTCAACAATTTTCTACGTGCCATGACTGCACCATACCCTTCTACGCTGCGAAATCCGCATACATTGAGAGTGTCAACGATTTCTGCGTGCCATGACTGCACCATGCCCTACTGTGGATTCCTTTACCTTGACAACAAATTTGTTACTTACTGCGGCTTCATTATCATGACCCTGTGCTCTGCGTATGAACATCGTATATGAACAACGTATTAATCTTTCAACCCTGCGTAAAGAACAACATATATGAACTGCGTATATAGTGTCACCATGACTACGTATTAATCTTTCAGCCCTGCGTAAAGACCAACATATATGAACTGCGTATATAGTGTCACCATGACTACGTATCAATCTTTCAGCTCTGCGTAAAGAACAACATATATGAACTGCGTAGATAGTGTCACATCGTATTAGGTTGTATGTACTGCGGCTATCTATATATGTATCCCTTTGAATGTTGTGCGATATATCTCCATTGTTGTGCATGAGTTTCCATGTCTGCGTGGAATCCTTATTATAGTGAAACCATCCGAATATTTTCACTTGTGAATATCTTGCTGCTTTGTATCATTGCCTGCGAATAGATGATTTCATAGACACGAATTTTGGGCATCACTTTGAGGGTAACTCGTTGACTGTGATTAGAGCTTTATCTGCAGCTAGGGCTTCTTCTAGGCCAGCACATTCTTTTGGTTTTCTCCTCCTCCAAAAACCCAAGACGTGGAGAGGAGATCACCTCAAGAATGTGTACAAATGATATCAAATCCTCATCTATTTATACCAAAATGAGGATGATGAATAGACACGTCGGTTGGGCTTCTAGAGCCTACATAATAGTTGGTCGGCTTGATAATAATTTCATAAACAAAATAAATTCATATCTCCATAAATACTTATCGGAATCAGATGATCTTTGGATCAATCCTACACCTCTCGACTAGAGGGATTCAATAAAAACATCAGCTACAATAAATAAGCTGACCCATATGGAGTTTGGCCCTAGTTGCCAATTTAACATCATTTGGTTTTAGAAAATATCCAAGATACTTAATACCATTCTCCAAAGAGGAAGTCTGCAAGGGGAAAAACGAATGAATATCCAAGAGAGTATCTATATTAACAGAGAATTAATGAAAGGAAGTTTTGTTAAAATTGATTTCCATTCTAGAAACACTGCAGAAAAGGTTTATAGCTCTGTGAAAAGCCTGCCATTCCTTTATAGTGCACATTCCTAGGAGAAACACATCATCCACAAACAAGAGGTGAATGATGTATAACTTTTGAGATATTTTTATACCCTTTATATTACCTTACTACTTCTCCTTCAACAATAGTAGGCTCAATCTTCCATCACCAACAAAAATAACATAAGTTATCGTAGACATTCATGCCTAAGTCCTCTAGTGCTAGTGAACTTCATGGAGGGTGAGCCATTGATTAAGATGGAGAAATTGGTTGAGGATACACAACCCATGATCTAGTTTGTAACATCCAAACCAAATCCAATTGAGATTATTGCTCGTTCTACTCCCTTGGGTTAGGCTAGATGTTGGTTTATAAGAGTTTCAGATCTCTTAGAGTCAGTGGGAATTCAGTTGGATCTTCTTCCTCCTTTCCAATATTCCTTAGATGCTCCTGGTCACCTTTTACCTACTAGACAGGAGTTGAACAAGATCATTAGGGAGGAAATTTACATACAGTTCGTCCAGGTCACCTGGGTTAATCCTCTAGGAGGGTTGCGCCCAAAGATGGCCTTCTACATTGAACACTTCTTGGAGTTGAGAGATGGGCTCATTGTTCGACCTCAGTATACATTTCACCACTGGATGCATGCTCTTTGAATTCCTCTAGGCTAGTCTAGTGTAGGTTCTCGTAGACTTCGGGTAGAGACGGACCACCAGATTGATAGACGAAACAAAATTTTCCAGGTATGTCATTTACAGGAAGTGGAGACCAAGGTGCACTTCATTTTTGGATGTCCTATCTAATACGAGATTAGAGGAAGGTTCGATTGCTTGTTCAGAGATTCTCGGATCCTCACCGGTTTTTTCAGGTATCCCGACCAGAGATGTTTGGCCCTATATATGTAAGAGGCTCTCAGGTTCCAAGCACATATTCTTCAACCCCCCATCAAACCAGACCCCACACAGGGGATCACGACATTTTTCAGGGTAGTACCTTCAAAGAGGGGCACCAAGAGACTGATTGATACCAATACATATCTATACTCTAGATCAGTGAGGATTTGTGGGACCTCACCTTGCCGCACATGATCTTAGCAGCAGATCTGTCTCAGATCCATTCTTGGGAGACAGACTAGATCCTCCAGACCTTAACAACAAATCTATCTCAGATGCGTTCTTGGGAGATGGACTAGGTCCTCCAAACCTCAGCAGCATGCAAACTCCCCCAGGGACCGACTTAGTGGACAGTCTGCACTTTCCACTTGCTCTTCACCAGGCCAACAAACTTTTTTTAGTTTTCTTCGATGTTCTTCATTCAGCCTCAGGTGTTAGGAGAGATGGGCTTGATATTCTAACCCATTAGCTCTGGATCTTCTCCACCAAGGCAGTTCATGCATTGTATCTTTTATGCTCATGCGTTGTATCTTTTATACTTCATGCATTGTATCTTTTATAGGAGACCGTTTGGTTCTCCCGCATTGTATGGACATCATTGTACTCAATAGTCTCTTTGACCTACTTTGTGGTCAATAGTTGTACATAAATATAACTATCTTATCTTATCTTAGATTATCTTAACACTAGATATGACAAAGATGTGCATGCTCTGTTTGTTATGAAGTTTCTTCTTAATAGAGAAGCCATGGATCTTCTAATGAATAAATTGTATTATGAGATAGATGGCCTAGAGAAGCAAAATAATTTTAGCCACATCTAGCTAAGATATTCCACATATGTGGAGGAATTCCAAGACATTCCATTTCCCCAACAATATTTATGAGTTGTAATGAAGACAAACAAAAATTTATGGTATAGTAATAGAAGAGAAAGATAGATGGAATGCAACCTTTTGGCTTGCGATCTTTTTGAGAATATGAAAAATCCATTTCTTGACATTTGCTCAGTTGTGGAAGAGCCTGAATTGGTTAGGATAGAAAAAAGAGCACTTGTCATTAAAGGTACAAACACCACAACAGATGTTTATGAAAATCTGTTGTGAAAATGTGAAGGGAATGATATTCAGATCCATAGGTGCAAGTCAAATTGAAGGGTTTTGTATATCTTAATTCTCATGATAGGTTCAGCTGATTTAATAATTGGGATGCGTGACATTCAAGTGACCAAAGGCATTTGGTTGAGTGAAAATAGAAATCCATTGTATATACTCATGAAACTTTCACTGAATTCTTGCACTTAGAAATTTGACAAAAGTGGAAGCAACATAATTCTTGCACTTGGAAATTTGAGAAAAGTGGAGGCAACCAAATTCTTGCACTGGAAATTTGAAAAAAGTGGAGGCAATCGAATTCTTGCATTTATAAATTTGACAAGAGTGGAGGAAACATGTAGTAGACATATTTAAGAACTTTTTTTCCCATAAGCGCAATACCCCTATTTTCCCTTATGGTTAAGGAGTTAAGGAGTTAAGATACTTGAGTTTAATGTGCTCAGGGTAAAGGACCTGTTATACTTCACCCAAAGTCATGAGTTACCGGAGTTGGTTATAATTTTGTTATCCCTTCATGGTGTGAAATCTACGAAAATCTACTTTAGAAGCAAATCTCCTTTGCATATGTGGTCCTTTGTTCTTTAGCAAATTGTTTTGAGAATTTTGATTCCAGCTATGTTAATGTTTTATTAGTTTTAATGATTTGATTATGATTTTCACATATAATTTGCATAATGTGCAGATGCCTTCGAATCTGTAAGACATGGAATTAGACGAAAATTTACTCTTCCATGTCTTTAGAATCTACTCCAGTGATCTTATGTTGCTTCAGAATTTGCTTATACATTAGTAATGAAAATGATTGACTTTGTGGAATAAAAGTTTGTCTGAAGAACTATTCCATATATGCATCTGTGTATTGGTTGAGGATTCAATCTACAACGCAATTGATTCCATGAACCACCAAGATCAATTTTAAAGCTTCAGTGTTTAAGAGTATTGAAAATGAATTACTGTTCGATTTCAAGGCAATTGTCAAAGATATTGAGTCATCGAGATCTTTGCAAGAACATAGTTTTCAAATTAACCTACTAAGTGCCTTCTTTTCAAAAAAGTCCCCAACTTGACTTGCACTTGTCAATTTGAATCTCCTTTCCAGTCCTTTTGATAACTGATCTTCATAGATCTTTGCAGTAATATTAGCAGTAAACTTGACTTGCACTAGTAAATTTGAATATCCTCCCGGGCAACCCATTTTTATATTAGCAGTAAACTTAACTTGCAATTGTAATTTTGAATTTCCTTCCTTCTCCTTTTGGCAGCCTATTTTCATATACCTTTGAAGTGATATTAACATTTAATGATTTTGTCTTTAATGACTATTACTCTGTTTGTTCTATCATTTCCGCAAAATTATGGGCTTTTACCATTTCCACAAATGAACAAGTTTTAAGATGATATTTCATTATCTTAGGAAGATAGTCAGCCAAGTAGTAGCATCCCATTTGTTTTTGTCTTCATGGATATATGATAACCTTTTTTGTGTGTCTTCATGGCCACATATAAATGTTGATAGCTTAATAAAAAGCTTTGGAATTCCACCACGTATCTCCTATATCTTGCTTCTGATTCGCGAAGGAAACAACATCACACTGGCCATTGTCATGTGAAGTGATAAGCAACCTTAGTGATGGGCAACAATTGTTCATGCAGATTTCTGTAGAAAACATTGTCAGTATAAATTTAAATAGGACAAGAAGGCATATACACAAGAAACAAAATTTTCAAGTGGATGCCTTTGTAAAATTTTATTTACAAAAATTTACTAACCTAGAGCTTCCTACACACAGGTATTGCATGGAGGGTCACAGCATGGACAATCACAGCATGGGTTGAAGCTAGGTTTTATCAATATGGGAAAAAAATAACTTGAGCCTGTTTTTTTTTTTAATCCCTAATAGATCAAAGGCTAAGAGACTAAGATGGATAACAAATTCCAATATACAACAAATCTGGGTGGAAGACTTCTTTGTCTCTTTATGTAACACTAATCAAATATAAAGGAAAACTATAAGGTTAAATAAAAATACACAACACTAATCAAATGTAATGGAAAACTATAAGGTTAAATAAAAATACACAATGGTTATGGAGAAAGAAAAAACACATACCTCTGAGCAAACCTAACCTGTGTTTTTTTATCCCTCTTCGCAAACTAGGATTAAGATAACTCTTTTAAATTAAAAACGTAGAGAGTAGTCACCTGATCAATTTGGAAGAATCAACATGAATGTAGCACGTAACAGAGAGTTCCACTATCAACTCTGTTGCTTTTATTATTATATTTTTATCCTTTTTGTCAGCAAGAAAAATGTTGGAACGCTAGAAGAGGAGAAGGGCATCCTTTGAAAGTGACCATCTGCAGCATTATTGTTATTAGCAACAACAGCATTTGGAGATCCAGAAAAACCTCTGTGCATAATAATAGTTTCAATGCAATACTTCTGAGGTGTAGACTAGTTTCGTATGAGTAGGGTTTTAGTTCTTTCCAAGTTTTGGGTTCAATTCTTATGGAGAGGGGTTGAGGATGGAAACTATTTTGGGGATTAAACTATTTTAATGGATAAACTTGTGGATGTCCAAGTTCAACTGAGCATCGCATAATTTTGGTGATAGCATCCCACTATGAATTAATCATTCTTCTTCCATCCAATATATCGGCTGACCTAGGCCTAAACTCAACCTAATAAAAACCTAGTAAAAAAATAATAATTGCAATGCAACACCAGAAAATAATGAAGTGGAGTGATGTGGAGGTAAATGGAGGGTTGGCGGTCATGCAGCGTTAGATCCACTTCTTGGGTTTCAACCCTCGGACGAGGAGCGATGGTATTGCGATTAGCTTTAGAAATGGTAGAAGAAGACCACATGACCTCTAAACAAGAATTTGGAGCAGTCAAAAGGTGGGTATTGTCTTCTAAAAGACTAAATTGCCGTGGAGGCTTATCTCTTCCCAAAATAAAAACACAAATGTTTCGCTCAATGGAAAACATGGAGAAAGAAAAAAGCGTACACTATACCAAACCTAACCCTTATGTTTCTTAATCCCTATTCGTAGATTAAATCAAAATGATCTTTTAGATTAAAAAAGTATTGAATACTCACCTGATAAATTTGGAAGAATCAAGATGAACACATGATACAGGGTTCCCCCATAGACTCTGCTGCCTTTTTAATCATATTTTTCATCCCTTCTTTTAGCACAGACATTGTTTGAACGCTTGAAGTAGAGCAGGGCTTCCCTTCAACTAAACATCGTCTGCACATGGCATCTTATAAACTGACCATCATCTGCAACCTTGTTATTAGTAGTAGCATTTGAAGATCCAAAAGAGACGCTTTGCATTGGAACGCCAGAAGATGAGGAAGTAGAGGAATGAGGAGTTGGTGGAGGCATTTGGGATCATGAGGCGTTAGATCCACTTCTTGGATTACAACTCTTAGAAGAGAAGCTTTGGTATTATTAGGTTTAGCATGGGCAGAAGAAGCAGTAGGGGCCTTTGAACCTGCATTTGGAGCTAGCGAAAATATGGGTAAAGAGAAAACGATAGAATCATCAAATATAGTTATTCCACTTGAATCACCATAGCTTTGTCCACTCCAATAAAGAATTTGTATGTCACATCTAGTAACATAGTTGTTTCACAGTTTAGCTCACTTTAAAAAGTCTTGCATTTAAATGAAAATCCTTGTATGTCACTTTCAAATTTTATATAGTATCATATTTATATAAGTTAATTTTTTTATAAATATACATATCAATTTATAATAAATATCAAAACATTTATTCATTATACATATTTTATTATTAAAATTAAAAAATAATAATAATTTACAATAAATTATATTTATTTTAAATTGTTATTATTAATTATAAAAATAATTAACACCACTCGGAGCTGCTAGTCCCACTAAGACTGGTAGCTATCTTAGAAACAAAGAAACTAAAACTACTTTCGATTTCCTTTATGAGAAGTAGATGAGAGGGGAATGAAGGACACCAACCTCAGTCTTGCGCTTGGTTCTTTGCTCGGTTCCTCTCCCTTCTGACATATCCTTGCCGCTTCTCCTTCGTCTACCCAGCTTCAAAGAGCACCTGTGGGATCAAAGTAGCATAATACTATTGAAGAATAGAGATCTACCATCATAAAAAATATAGGACCAGATATATATTGACCACACAAATGCATATATCATCAAACATACAAGAATGTGGAGGAAAACTTGAATAGCTTTATTAATATCAAGAATAGCAAAGAGGATTACAACCAACTGTTCTGACCCAGTGTCATCCTACAGCACGAAAGCCCTTCTTTCACCTCATGAAAAGCTTAGATCACCCAACACTATGATGTTCCACCAAGAAACCAACATCACTTCCTTACAAGATACAAAATTCTAGCCTCTGAATCTTTGGGATGAGGGATCCATATATAGATGATTACAGGGGGGTGAGTCAGCGTCTGGGATTTTGATTAGTGTCCTCTCTCTGATAGTTCTTGATTCCACTTGGAGGTTGATGATCTCTTACTCATCCCTGGGTGAATTCAGAGAGGCAAGTGTCACAGGAGAAGTTTCTGGAAGATTCCATGATCATCCACCTCGCAAACTGTCTCTGCCATTTGTCCACTCTCGCCCATCGCACCCTACAGAAGGGATTTTCAGTATGCATCACACCTTTTTCACTGGGCAGGTGGGATGCATCTCACCCTTAGCATTGAGCAACCTGTATGGTCCAGTTTTGACAAGTTATGAGCAGTTTCCTGTGGAGAACTTCTGGGAGATGATGTAATCAGCTGACCTTGTTCCTTTAGGGTATGAAACAACACTTTTAGGGACTTAGGAGCCCTTGGTTTATGGACATGTATGATTGGGGTTGCAGAGCCCAAAAATGTCTATAACAGTTGCCCCCTAAAGCATGAGGTCGTTAATCTTTTGATGTCGGGTGAAATGCTTTATCATGAAGATCCGAAGTTTTTTCATGCTGGGAGGTGACCTGTAATAAGATACAATACAATACATTATCTTCATAATATTTTTCATGATCTAGCTGAGGTGGGCATTCCCATGCTTAGCTTTATAAATTCATTTTCATGTACATAAGACAGAAAACCGTCTGTGCGGGAGATTGATGATTCTGATAGAGTCATCATCCTTTGATTCGGATGATCATCTATGTAGCAACAATGTACATTTGATGTCTTTATTTTCCTGAATATATTGCAGCCCGGATGGATGAAACTATATTCGGGGTCTTCAAACTCATTCAATATTCACTCAGAGTACAAGTCGATCCATGTGAAAGATGTTCTGGAGTCGAACATGGAAAGACATCGCCTGATTACCAGCCAATGATGTAAGCTGTTAACAAGCGCAAGAGGAATCACTGATAATGATGATGACCCTCAAGGTACTACAATACAATTCGCGTGGTGTGAATAAGGGACTTGGCGTCGAACACCACGCAAAATATTTTGGTCGAAGGCCATTGATGTAAACCTGTCGCCGGAAGTGAGAAACTTGCCATTGAAGCATGCAAGCTTCAAAGTACTGAAAGGGTTGTTCCTAAGTCGACTTCTTGGATAATGAGCTGATGTCAACAAGAAGCGACCCGTTGTAGGAGGGCCTTAATGAATCCCACATCTATGACACGGAATGAAGTAAATGATTTTGGAGGTGAAAACGATCTGATGATACAGGGTTCAGGGTGGCGGTCATGAAATAATGGAGCGTGAATGTATTGCAACGGATGAGACACAGGTGAATTCTCTGAGCGACTTCTCTTGAACATACCGACGACACTGACATGGATTGGTAGCGTTAACCCAAAATATGGATGGTGCGGTGGACCAATGGTGATATGACTAGTGAATGGAACAACCCAACCCGACTCGGATGCGGAGTGAAAGTGTCATGTTCAAGAGCAACTTGCTACCAATAAAGTTTCTTCAAGTTTTCTTCCCAATTTTTCCCCAGTCATTGCTGACCAGTACCTCTTTATTTTTGTCAAGCTTGAGGAGGATAACATATGCTTGTTCTATAATTTTCCCTTCGGGCAAACCCGTCACTATGTTTTAATGAGCCTAGCGACAATGAAACTTGTTCTTGTATGTATGGACAAGTTTGTCACTATTCACGCCAAGTCCCTTATTCAAACCATGCAAATTGTACTGTAGTACCTTGAGGGTCATCATCATGATCGGTGATTCCTCTCGCGCTTGTTAACATATTACACCATTGGCTGGTAATCAGGTGATGTCTTTCCATGTTCGACTCCAGAACATCTTTCACATGGATCGACTTGTACTCCGAGTGAAGATTGAACGAGTTTGAAGACCCAGGATCTAGTTTCATCCATCCGGGCTGTGATATATTTAGGAAAATAAAGACATAAAATGTACATTGTTGCTGCACAGATGATCATCCGAATCGAAGGATGATGACTCTATCAGAATCATCAGTCTCCCGCACAAACGGTTGTCTGTCTTATGTACATGAAAATGAATTTATAAAGCCGAGAATGGAAATGCCCGCCTCAGCTAGATCATGAAAAATATTATGAAGATAATGTATTGTATTGTATCTTATTACAGGTCGCCTCCCAGCTCGAAAAAACTTCGGATCCTCATGATAAAGCATTTCACCCGACATCAAAAGATTAACGACCTCATGCTTTAGGGGGCAACTGTTATAGAAATTTTTGGGCTCTGCAACCCCAATCATACATGTCCATAATCCAAGGGATCCTAAGTCCCTAAAAGTGTTGTTTCATACCCTAATGGAACAAGGTCAGTTGATTACATCATCTCCCAAAAGTTCTCCACAGGAAACTGCTCAGAACTGGTCAAAACTGGACCATACAGGTTTCTCAGTGCTAAGGGTGCGATGCATCCCACCTGCCCAGTGAAAAAGGTGCGATGCATACTGAAAAGCCCTTCTGTAGGGTGTGATGGGCGAGAGTGGACAAATGGCAGAGACAGTTTGCGAGGTGGATGATCATGGAATCTTCCAGAAACTTCTCCTGTGACACTTGCCTCTCTGAATTTGCCCAGGGATGAGTAAGAGATCATCAATCTCCAAGTGGAATCAAGGACTATCAGAGAGAGGACACTAATCAAAATCCCAGAAGCTGACTCACCCCCTTGCAATAATCTATATATGGATCCCTCATCCCAGAGATCCAGAGGCTGGAATTTTGTATCTTGTAAGGAAGTGTTGTTGGTTTCTTGGTGGAACATCATAGTGTTGGGTGATCTAAGCTTTTCATGAGGTGAAAGAAGGGATTTCACGCTGGAGGATGACGCTGGGTCAGAACAATTGGTTGTAATCCTCTTTGCTATTCTTGATATTAATAAAGCTATTCAAGTTTTCCTCCACATTCTTGTATGTTTGATGATATATGCATTTGTTTGGTCAATATATATCTGGTCCTATATTGTTTATGGTTGTAGATCTCTGTTCTTTGATAGTATTATGCTATATAACAAGATTTACTCCCACTTAACTATGAAGATTTTTAATCATGTTTTGTTACAATATCATTTCTTATCAATGTCACATGTTAAAAAAAAAATCGTAATTCATTTCATATGGCACTTGTCCATATAACATTTTTTTTAATTAATCAATATATAAGTAGTTGTAACCATATAAAATAAAAGCTTAACAAATGTTGATTGACATCAATTTATAACAAGAGTAGTCCCTTACATTCAAGTGAAAGTTATGTTTTCATAAAATTTGCACATTGATATATGAAGTGGAAAACTTAATTTGGGACAAGGACTTGCATAAATTATGGTGGGTAGTAACCACTAATAACTCTACACATTTACATTTTTACTCCTACACTTTAACATAATAGTGGTGTGAAGTAACTCTTGATAGAATATTTATTTATATCTTGTTCCTATCCATTTTTATGCAAATAATAATCTAAATTATGATGGACAATAACTAATGGTAAATATGTTATTTAGGTGTGTTTAGGTGGTTTAATAATGAAAAATTATTGCACAAATATCTGAAAATCATAGCATAAATCTTACAATGGAAAATTTGGGGTAGTTATCCACATGGCATTGTATTGTGCAAAGGCTGCAATAAGGCCTTATGATCCAATCAAATATTTGAAAAATATTTTTTTTTCAATAATATTGAAAAATAAATATTTGTTTTTGAAAGTTAAACATTATAATTTGCATTGGTCAATGCTAAACTAATAATAGTTAATAGGCAATTGATTGCTAGAGTCTTGCCTTGGTAGGGAGTAATAAACATCAAAACACTTACTTTATCATGCATTTTAAGTTGCTAAAATTTAAAATATTTCAAGAATTAACTAATTAAAACTTTCCTCGATGGGGGTGACAACTAGTGTCTTGAGTGACTTGGAGGGGGCCTAATCGTCTTCCCATGTGTTACATGGTGTGAAGAAACATGCTCAACACACTTCCCTTGCTATTGAAGCATCGAGGTTTCTAGAGACACCAAGTGTTAAATCATTCAAGTGAAGGTGGCAAGCTTGGTTGATGAAGGGTATGGGACTGTTGTTGGTGGGAGTTTATGTGTGTTTTTTTGTAGGGTGACACACTGGTGATGCCATTTCCTGTGAGCCAAACTGTAATGCAAGTTAGAGTAATTTCAACCGGTGTCATTGTAATTGCTAATGTGAGTTGAGAGGTTGTATTTGAGTGGGTGTGGGATCCAGGATTGAAGGGGTGGCCTCTTGATGATGGTGGTGGTGTAGCTATTTCATTGAATTTGTAGCGGATGAACAAAATTGGAAAGGAAAATAATTGGCGGTGCCCTTTGCGCTCTTGCACCTTCGTAAGTTATAATAAATATGAATTAAAGCAAGGGTATGTACGCTTGTCTTGTTGGAAGGCACCTTTGTTGGGTTGGTTGTGGGAATTTTACTGGGCCTTAGCCAGGAAGCTCGTCGACAGGACGAGGATAGGGTCTTTGGTGGTTGGCTCACTAGATAAATTCATGATAAACTCCAAGGTGACAATAATGAATATTGGTGTGTTCATAGTGTCTGGAAGGTGGTCGTGTTTGTGTCACCCTGTGAGGTCTGGAGAGTGGAGGGCTTTTGTGGGGATGTTTTTTTTTCCTCTGGTCATGAACAATGAGTCATGAGGTGCTTGGTCAGTTCCTTGGAGGTTGTGATTGTTGGGATTGCCTGGGAGGTGCAGTGGGTGTGGTGCTTGTTAGGTAGTTAAGGCAACTAGGAATATTGAGGTTTTGTGCTTCATCAACGGGGTTGTGCTCATTGGGGAGGGGGTCTATGGAGTTGTTCACCCTAATGCTAATCACAACTTAGGGGAAGAGGTCAATGCTCTCTCCTGGTAGAGTCGAGATGCCTTCTCCTTTCGACACATTGGATAAGCGCCTTCAACAAATTACAATGCTCTTGAAGCAGGTGGCTTGGGCTAGGCACACGGATAAGAATGAAGCTATAGGGTTCATGAATGATCTCCAACAAAACCAATGTCAGATGTTGGAAAGAATGGCTTCACTGCAGAGAGGGCACAAACGAATCCATGAAAGATTAGCGAGATTGGAAGGAAGCATGAAGCATATGGAAGCTCATGTCCATTAGGCTTTTAGTCCTCCACCAACTCAAGACAATGAGCAAGGTGGCCCAATTCGGGCTCTCCGTCTTGATTAGTGATGCAAATCAGTTGTTTTAAGGTGCTTGGAATTTTTTGGTCCTCTTAGGTTATCAATTTATGGCTATCTAGTGTCATTAGCTTGTTTGTATTGTGGTTTTGTTTTCATCTTTGGGCCAACAAGTCTGGTAGGAAAAATACCTATAGCAGTTGTGGTCGGTGGAGCCTTTCACAATGTACCATGAATTTGAATTAATAGAAAACGTTGATTTATGACAAAAAAAAGACCTTATAGTAAATAAGCATTGTTATTATTAATGATAAAAAGAAATAAGCCCCGAAGGTTAGCTCTATTGGTTGAGTCCCTATCTAAAGCACCTTTGCTATTAAGAGGTCACATATTCAATTCTCTCGACACCCTCAGGGTCGGTTGAGCTAACAGGAAGTGATCCCTTTAGGTGGATCCAGTCGATACAAATATTCCACCTTTAGGTGGATCCTGTCGATACAAATATTCCATGGACATAGCTATCACCGATCTTTGGGGTTCATGAACGACATAGAAAAGAAATGATAGAAATAAATAATATATAGGTTAAACATATATACATTTTGAAAAAATATATAACAAGATTCTTAAACATTGAGCTTCACCCCCACTTTACACATGGAGATTCTTAACTTGTAAATAGGCTTTGTTAGAGTACTATGGACCAACACCAACACCATGGTTTATGAATACCACATGCCCAAAAATCTATAACTTATTTCTTATGACACTTGTTCATATGACAATTTTTTAATGAATGAATTTTAATTAAAAGGGCAAAAAAGACATAAATACTTTGAAAATAAATCTTAGTCTTTGATTTGTGTATACTAGTAATAATATTCTAAAATATTCTATGGAGGTGTTATCACTTAGAACTAAAATTGATATATGTAACTTTTCATCCTAGCCCGATGACAAAGGTCAGTGCTAGTTTATTTTTGTTTTAATTTTCTTCCCTTAGAATCTGAAGTTTTGAAGAGTTTTTGAGTCAAGTTATTCTCAGCTCCCATTGGTTCCCCTCCATCTACCATTGTTTTATAGCCACCTGTTATCTTATGTCAGTCACCGTGCCTTTTTGTAATTTCGCAGCGCAATCCTGATTCGACAGTTTCGCAACGCATCATTCAAATTTAAAACTAACAGCGCTGCGAAATCATGGATTCGTACATTTCACAGCGAATCTTTCCCGAAATGTCAAATCCGTTAGGTGAGTCATAGGCCGTGTCTTCTCATGTCAGCTCATGTACCCCTCTTATCACATTTCACCACTCATTGCCACTATCACCACCACTAGATCTGTTGATATGCATGAATCATCATTTCCAAGAAAAGACCACCGTGCATAAAACTTAATGATGGTCGTAAGTCTTGCATGAAATGACAAATCTGCAAGATTACAACTTGAAAGATTTTAAACAGCAAAATTTAAAATTCAACTGCAAAGATAATCAAGCGAGGCTGAATTCAAATAGAAGCTGAATCACAATTCCAACCGGAGCTGGTAGTCATTGTTTGCGAAGATTTGGAAGAATCAATGGAGAAAAAGGAGCACAGATCCGGCAAATGTCTAAGGACTGAGCCTGAAGGCTTAGATATAACGCTGAGAAATAAAGAGGTGGAGAAAGCATTTAAAAAGGCCGGGTGCTGGAATTTTTGCAAAAAGTTACAAGGAGGGCACGCACAGGTAACTAAAGAATTTGCACTTAACTTCACAGGCTTGAATTCAAAAGTAGCCATGATAGAATTGCAGGTTTCGCCAGAAGTGATATCTACTGTGACAGAGATCCCACGAGGACAAGAGCAATGGTTTAAAAATTTCAAGTTTGACATGAATCCTTGCAAGGAGTTTTTGAAGGATGAATTTGTAAATGAAGATTTAAGTAAGGCAGTGCCCAGGAGTTATGTCAAAGAATATTATGCTCATTTACTCACCTGCATACAGAAATATCTGACTTGTGAAGGAAGGTATAACAAGGTTTAATCTTACCATTTTAAACTCCTTTTGCATTTCACCGGGAAGGTCTCCATAGACTTACCTTTTTATCTTTTCCGTAGTTTGAGTAAGATGTGTGATAAGGTACAGCTGAGGAAAGAGGATTGTGAAACCTCTTTGTTTCATCATGGTTTGATCAAAATACTGGTTTTAGATGGGCTCCAAAAGGTAGACAGAGATTGGAATTCATTCATTTTTATGGCTGGCTTCAAAAGCCAGACTGGCCTCACTCCTCTACCTGCTAGAGATTTTACAATAGCTGAGCTCCAAACAGAAGCAAGAGCTAAAAGAGTTCCAAATTCACAAGTAAGAAAACAAGTGAAGCCACTCATTATCCAAGATCAACCTCAGCAATCAACTAAGGAAAAAGCTCATGGTAAAAACACTGTACCTGAAACAAGCACATCTGAAGTAGTCTCAAGGATAAGAACAAGAAGCTAGATGAATAAGGAAAAAGGTAAAGCTGTAGCAGTCGAAGAAAGTCCAGTGTCCAAGGGAAGTTTAAATGCCTTATTACAGGCTATTGACTTTGAGCAATCTCTACCAGTTCAAATTGAGTTGATACAGTCAGAACAAGAAAGCACCAAAAAAGCCAAGGCCTCAAAAAGGCTTAAATTTGATGAGCCAGCTGAAGAGTTTGTTTTTAAACCTAGAAGACCTATGACAAGGAGATTCCAGCAAGTACAGGAAGCACTGTCAAGAACAGAGGAAACAGGGGAAGGGACACAACGTTCGCAAAAGAAAAACACAGGCAAAACAATCATCACATCTAAAGAAGATAATATAGAAGACCTGAAGAGCCAATTAGAATCAGCTAAGCATGAGATTGCAAAATTGAAGAAAGCTGCTAGAAGACATGCAGTCATACAAGCAAACTATTATAAAACTCTATTGAAAGGGAATGCAACTGTAGAAGCCCAGCTGAATTCAGTGGTTGATGGCCATTCACAATTTCACACCTGGACAGTACCAGCATTCAAAGAAGCCAAGTACATCAGAAGGATCAATATGCAACTGAGAGCTGGGAATAAGGTTATGAAGAAACAAATTGAAGATCTGAAGGCACAGCTAAGCCAGCTTAAAGGACCTTCTAAATGAGTTTTCATTTCAAGTAAGATTCTATTTCAAAATTTTGATAAGTTTGCTTGATCTTATCTTTCTGAAGAAATCTAAATCCCTATTCGGCCTTTGGAAAGTCTAAAGAAGTTTTTGGCAATCAAGAACTCGGTTAATAAAGGTCTCAGGTTAAAAACAAGTTGTTTTAAATAACTCAGCAGTTTCGTAGCGTGCTACGAAACTGCTGACAGTGATGATTTCAATATAAATCAAGCAGTTTTGAAGTTGAAGCGGGAAAATTTTGAAGGATAGTTGTATACAACGAGAACACCTGAAGTTACAACAACCAATTAGACTAGCACAAGTGGAAATAAATAGTTTGAATCAAAAAGTGGCATTTTGTCATATCATAAAGAAATTGAAGCATCATCAAAACAGTGGATACGTTTTCCTTTTTGTTTTCGAAACAGTGGATGACACATCATCAAATCAGGTTTCATAACAACGGACAACACATCAAAACGTGGCCACCGTCACATTTTAAGGGACAACAATTAAAAAAACCCGACTTATGAAGATTCGAAGATCATACAGCCGAGAAGCAAGGATAGTCTCCTAATTTTTCTGGACAGTGAAGAAGATACAGCATCCAAGGTTAACATGGAGCATTAAACAGCCATCTCAGCCAAACTGAAAGAGAACCAGATGTCATAGAAAGGAATCATCTTAATTAAAGTCATCATGCATGTAATATGGAGTTAGAATCATAGTTGATTTAGATCTCTAAAAAACTCCAGTCAACACTTTGTTGTATTTATTAAGTAGTTAGAGTTTAAGAGTTGTACGTAATAGAAGTAGTTTTCGAATTCCCCTCATGCTTGAGGAGGAATCTCGATCAGTTAGAATAAGAGCTCTATATATAGTTGAAACAACAATGTAATCAGGGTTGGAAAATTTTATGGAAAAGCTTGTATTTGCCCATGTAAGACTCATTTTCAGTAATACATGCTTGACTTTACTTCTCAGGATTCATGAAGGATTTTTTATGTTCAGAATATGTGATGTTGTCCTTTTCTTAATTCTTACAGTGGTATGGATGTATAATCACTCAGAATTCACTGAATGTGCTCTGAATTCCTGTATACATTTATAAACTGTGTGGTCCCATATGAGTTTATGTTCTGAATGTTTAAATGCTGAATGCCCTGGCTTCCATGTAGGGTTGAGTTCATTGTTATATTGAGGTGTTGTTGACTCCATAAGCCCAATGGATAGTTTTGTTTAATGTGTTTCCACCATTCATATTTTTCATAGTTGTTCTATAAGAGTTAGCCATCTTATCTTTAATCAAAATCATTAATCCATCAAGAGAGAGCCCTCTCAGGTTGAGGAGGCTAAGCCTCAGCCTAAAGTAGGTTGAAATAGTTACTTAGAGTCAACCTGACCAGCAGCCTATCAGGATCTGATTTTGAGATAACATTTTGGTGCGTCTGCCGGGAGCCTGAAGATTCTTCATTCCCGAAATCATGAAGCTGAACTTCTGAAGGTAGCAGGAGCTCAGAAGGTTTTCGAGGTTGCATTCTACCTTGGTGACTCCATACAATCTTAAAGTTAAAAAGGTGGCTTCGAGAGGAAGATACACAAGGAGTAATCCTGACCCTGATCCACCTACTCCTGTGGATAATCCAAACACCATCTCAAGGAGCAGGCAAAGATTTCCTGATATACCAGGTACTTCATCTTTTTCGAAATCTTTGTTCCCTGAATTTTCTAGAAGTCCTGAAGATAAAATTGTAGATGATAAAATTCATGAGGTATTGTTGAGGTCTGAGAACGAAGAAGAACTTATTGGAATTATTTTAGATTTACAAAAAAGAGGCATTGATACTTCATCCTTAGTGTCACAAAAAGATAAGGAAGATTTTTGGGAGGTTGTTACTTCAGAATTACTGTTAGAAGAAGAAGATTTGAATCAACTCAAAGAGCTTGATCCTTTTGAAGTTTTGCTCAAATCCAAAACTGGTTTACCCCTCCCAAATTGGAGTTCCTTTGTCAGTGGTTTGCAAAGTCCAAATAGTCCTTTTCGTACTAATACTTTATCTTCTGCCTCTGCTAGCCCAAATAGTCCTCAGACACTATCTCACACTAGTTCTGGTCCCACCGGTCATACAATACCTGTTATCACTGCTCCTCCATTCATTATGGCTATACCTGCTAGGTATGCTCCACTAGCTCTCCCTGCTGTTTTACATGATCTTCCTAGCAAATATGCTGCCAGAATTCCAACATGGGGAGGAGATGAAGATATTACAGCAGAGGAACATGTGGATAGGTTCAATGATTTTGTTGACAGGGAAGAAGTGGATGATGAAGATGTAAAACTAAGATTGTTTGCTCAAACTTTCATTGGGGAAGTCAGAAAATGGTTTAAAGCCCTTAGAGCCGGAAGCATTCATAGTTGGGTAGAATTTGAAGATAGCTTTCTAAGGAAATGGGGAAATAGAACCAACCCTGTCCAAGCCCTTACTGAATACAACAATCTTAGAAGAGCTCCAGAGGAAACTGTCCAAAACTTCTCTAAGAGGTTTAATAAAATATACAATTCTATTCCAGCTCATTTGAAACCTCCTGGAGCTTTGGCACAGTTGAGATATGCTGAATCATTTGATTCAGATTTCTCTCTTTTACTCAGAGAAAGGGAGTCTGCCTCTCTTGCTGACATGCAAAATGATGCAATTAAGGTGGAGGTGAATATGATGGCTGCTAAGAAATCAAAGATGGCAAAGACTAAGCTGAAGGAAGAAGAGAAACCTTCTACCTCTGCTCCAGAAGACAAGTTTGAAACAATGATGAAAACCATGGAAAAATTGATGGACCGACTAGCTCTTGGGAATGCTTCTGCTCCTCCAGCACAGCAGGAACCTCAATTCAGGAACCCTCAGTACAGAAGACCTCAGAATCAGCAAAGGCCAAGAGACAACAGAAATCAGCAGTCAGATCCTCCAGTGAGACCTCCCTTCCAACAAAATTTGGTAGATGAAGAAGATGAGCCTGAAGTCCCTGAGGAATCAATCCATTGTTTTGATGAAGAAGTGTCAGGGATTTTCTTGACTAAGGAGGAACATGATGAGTCCAGTATGATAAAATCAGGAGAAGAGCCTTCAGATTTTTTAAAGGGCTATCAGCACGCTATCTTTGAGATGCAAAAGCAGTACAATCTTAGGAATAGAGATGTTCCTATTACAACAAACAAAGCACAGACCAAGAAGAATACCTCAAGGACAATTGAAGATAAAAAGGAAAACTCAAAGGTGGTTGAAGGTAAGGATGATTCTCCTTTTGTCAAAAAGGATATTCAAATTCTTTCTCCTCCTAAAGAAATTGACAAGACTACTTCTGTTTTTAATCTTGAGAACGAGATTGCAAAAATTAAGATATCAGTCCCTTTTAATGAAATTCTCAAGGTAGACAAGTACAGAAGCAAAATTGTTGAAATGCTTAATTCACAACCAGGAATGGCCGATATCCTAAATGTACAAGAAGATAATCCTGTTATCTGTTTGGGTCCAAGACTTGAGGATGAACAAAATGAAGAGTTTCCCCCTTTCTACATAAGCATTAGCATTCATGATATGACTCTACATAATGCTATGTTAGATTCGGGGGCATTACATAATCTCATGCCTAAGGTAATCATGGAAAGACTGGGGTTAGAGGTAACTAGGCCATATAAGGATTTATTTTCCTTTGATTCAAAAAGAGTCCAATGCATTGGTTTGATAAAAGATGTTGTTGTGGGGCTCACACAAATTCCAGCAAAAACAATTGTTATGGACATTGTTGTTGCAGACATTCCACCGAATTTTGGGATGCTTCTTTCAAGGTCATGGGAAGCAAAAATCAAGGGCACAATGCAGATGGATCTTACATATGCTACCATCCCAGTGTTTGGTGAACAAAGGAGGTTGTATCGCGAGACAAGGATGGCTTACATGGTAAGCAGCAAAGACAAGCCTCAGAATTTTCCTATTTATTCATGTGATACTGGTCTTCGATCAGCTATCCTTTTCAATGAATCAGTTGGAAGAGAATCACAAGATGAACCTGCGGAAAATCAGTGTCAAGAAGGTCAGCAAGGAGATGAAAGAGACATCATGGGTTGTTGGTCATTATACTTTGATGGATCAGCAGGAAAAGAAGGGGCAGGAGCTGGGAATTGGATCACTAGTCCAACTGAAGAAAGTAAGTTTCTCTCATACAAATTAAACTTTGATTGTACCAACAATATGGCTGAGTATGAATCTCTGATTTTAGGTTTGGAAGCCTTGATAAAATTGAAAGCTAAAAACATTGCTGTTTGTGGAGATTCTGAATTGGTAATTAAACAAGTAGAAGGTGCATATCAAACTAAGGATACAAGGATGAGAGCATATAGAAACTTAGTGTTGGAGATGTTGGAAAAATTTCAATCCTATTCTTTTAGCATCAAAACTAGAGATCAAAACTCTATTGCAGATTCTCTTGTTGTTTTTGCCAATCTCTTTATCATTCCTAAACACTCTTCTGAAAATTTTGAAGTGGAGGTTCGCCATAGACCAGTCATACCAGATAATATCACAAATTGGCAAGTTTTTGAGGATGATCAGCATGTAAGGAACTTCATTGAATTAAAAGAAGAGTTTGAACACAATCAGATAGATCAATAGAATATGTTAATAGAGTCAAAGGAAAGTTCTGAAGTCTTACAATTACAAAACAACTTAATTCCTAAAGGCCTCATTCCCCTTGAGAAATTATTTGATCAAAATGATGTGTTCAAAGCACCAAGACTACAAGCTAATGAAGAAGAAGTAGAAAGCTGCAATTTAGGAGACTCGGTTGTGCCTAAGATAGTCAAGATTTCAAAATTCCTTTCAGCTGATATGAAGACTAAATATGTTGAGATGATGAAAAGATTCATTGATGTTTTTGCATGGAGTTATGCTGACTTGAAACAATATGACTCTTCAATCATACATCATACCATTCCTATTAAGCAGAATGAAAAGCCTTTTAAGCAGAAGTTGAGAAGAATTAATCCTCTTCTAATGCCACTGATTGAAAAAGAAGTGAAAAATCTCTTTGATGCTAAAATTATTGTTCCAATCAGATTCTCAAATTGGCTTGCTAATTTGGTACCAGTCAGAAAAAAGAATGGAGAGATCAGAATTTGTATAGACTTCAGAAACTTAAACAAATCTTCATTGAAAGATAATTACCCCCTCCCCAAAATGGATTTCATTCTGCAGAACATTGTTGGTTCACAAAGGATGTCTATGCTTGATGGTTTCTCAGGGTACAATCAGATTCTTGTTCACCCAGATGATCAGGAGAAAACGGCCTTCACTACACCATGGGGAACATTCATGTATGCAAAAATGCCATTTGGCCTCATGAACGCGGGAGCCACTTTCCAGAGAGCAATGGATATTGCTTTTGCTGAAGAAAAGGACAAATCAGTGGTGGTTTATCTTGATGACATCACAGTTTTTTCAAAAAGGGAAGAAGACCACTTAAAGCACCTTGAAAGGATCCTACTGAAGTGTAGGAGGTTTGGTATTTCTCTAAACCCAACCAAAAGTATTTTCGCTTTAACTTCTGGCAAACTGCTTGGTCATATTATTTCTGAAGAAGGAATTAGGATTGATCCTAATAGAGTTAGTGCAATTCAAAAATTAGATCTACCAAGGAGTAAGAAGGAGATTCAATCCTTTCTTGGGAAAGTTAACTTTGTTAGAAGATTCATTCCTAATTTTGCTGAAGTTGTCAAGAACATAACAAAGATGTTAAAGAAAGGAGCAGATTTTAAATGGACAGTTGAAGCAAAGAAATCATTTGAAGAGATCAAGAAGGCACTTACTCAAGCACCAGTACTTATCAGCCCAGATTTTACCAAGGAGTTCCTCATCTTCACATTCGCTTCTGAAGACACAATTGTTGGAGTTTTACTGCAAAAAGGAAGTCAAGGTACTGAACAACCCATTTCTTTCTTTAGCAAGACATTAGCCAATGCTGAATTGAAATATAATATCTTAGAGAAACAAGCCTATGCATTGGTGAAAGCAATTAAGGATTTCAGAATCTATGTTTTGCACTCTCACATTGTTGCCTACGTCCCAAATGCTGTTATAAAAGATATTCTTACACAAGCTGATCCGGATGGAAAAAGGGGAAAGTGGATAGCAAAACTGTTGGAGTATGACATTGAGATCAAACCCACAAAGTTGGTAAAGGGTCAAGGCCTAGCCCAATTGTTGACTCAGTCAAATTTGGACTGTATTGATATTAATTTAAGCACAGAAATCTCAGAAATTTCTGAAAATGAAGAGGAATTGGTCCAAATAAATGAGAAATTCTTGATCTCAGAATGGTACAAGGATATAGCATTTGTTTTGCATCATAATAGAGCTCCTGATAATCTTTCAAAATCCAAAGCTCGGTTTACCAAATTGAAATCTCTCAGATATTTTGTGTATGACCAAAATTTGTTTTGGAAAGATGCAGGAGGAATATTATTAAACTGCCTCATTGAAGAAGAAGCTGATAAAGTAATTGATGAGTTTCATAAAGGGGATTGTGGAGGACATCACTATTGGAAAGCCACTGCAAACAAGGTCTTGAGAGCTGGCTATTTTTGGCCAACTATGTTTAGAGATATCTATAAAAAGATAGCCACATGTCATGAATGTCAAGTGTTTGAAGGAAAGAGAAAGCTTATGCCACTGCCCTTGGTTCCTATTTATGTTGAAGCACCTTTCCAGCAGTGGGGATTAGAATTTATAGGGGAAATCCATCCTCCTTCATCAGGACAGCATCGCTGGATTGTCACAGCCACCGATTACTTTACAAAATGGATAGAAGCAATACCCACAAGGCAAGAAAATGATTCAGTGATTATTTCTTTCTTAGAAAATAATATATTATCAAGATTTGGTTGCCCAATTAAGATCATTACAGACAATGCTCAAGCTTTCAAGTCCAAAAGGATGATTAATTTTTGTCATCAGTATCACATCTCCCTTGGACATTCCACTGCTTATTATCCACAGGGAAATGGTTTGGTTGAATCATCAAACAAGAACCTTGTGAGAATCATTAAGAAGCTGCTGCAAGAAAATAAAAAAGCTTGGCATTTGAAACTGAAATATGCTTTGTGGGCTGACCGGATTTGCACAAAGAGGTCCATTGGAACATCACCATATGAGCTAGTATATGGGGTAGAGGCTATATTTCCAACATCCCTTGGAGTACCAGTAATGAAGTTGATTCAAGGACTAGAAGAGGAACCAAATGCTATACAACGAAGGATCAATCAGCTAATAGCTTTGCAAGAGAAAAGAAATGAGGTGTTTGACAGTCATCAACAAAACCAGAACAAGATCAAGAGAGCATTTGACAAAAAGATCAAAGAAGTTACATTCCAGATCCATGATAAAGTCTCGAAATGGGAAGCTAGAATTGAAGAGAAAGGTAAACATGGTAAATTTGAAAATTTGTGGAAAGGGCCATATCAAATTTCTGCTTTCCATGGGAATAACACCTACATTCTACAAGAGATTGATGGTACACCGTATGTTGGAGGACCTGTTAATGGCAGGTTCCTAAAGCATTACAATTGATTAAATCTCTGCCAAGTTTCTCACAACATTGTATATAACCGTTTTATTAGTCTTTCTTTGTTGCAAATAAATGACAAGCTGAACAGGAAGCTCAAGCCCGAGGTGAAGGCTCACAAAGCTAGAAAAGGATGCTTGTCAACTCCATCTATGTTTTCATAAATTGGACAAAGCATTGGACATACGAGTTCTTAGTGTACT
The DNA here is from genome assembly GCA_031772625.1 of Pinus tabuliformis. Taxonomy (NCBI): domain Eukaryota; kingdom Viridiplantae; phylum Streptophyta; class Pinopsida; order Pinales; family Pinaceae; genus Pinus; species Pinus tabuliformis. The sequence continues at coordinate 1,697,055,203 of CM062817.1, forward strand.
ACAGGAGCCCACTATCCCAAGTGGAGCCACTGTTATCACTTAGAACTAAAATTGATATATGTAACTTTTCATCCTAGCCCGATGACAAAGCTCAATGCTAGTTTATTTTTGTTTTAATTTTCTTCCCTTAGAATATGAAGTTTTGAAGAGTTTTTGAGTCAAGTTATTCTCAGCTCCCATTGGTTCCCCTCCATCTACCATTGTCTTATAGCCACCTGTTATCTTATGTCAGTCACCGTGCCTTTTTGTAATTTCGCAGCGCAATCCTGATTAGGCAGTTTCGCAGCGCACCATTCAACTTTAAAGCTAACAGCGCTGCGAAATAATGGATTCGTACATTTCGCAGCAAATCTTTCCCGAAATGTCAAATCTGTTAGGTGAGTCATAAGCCGTGTCTTCTCATGTCAGCTCATGTACCCCTGTTATCACATTTCACCACTCATTGCCACTATCACCACCACTAGATCTGTTGATACGCATGAATCATCATTTCCAAGAAAAGACCACCATGCATAAAACTTAATAATAGTCGTAAGTCTTGCATGAAATGACAAATCTGCAAGATTACAACTTGAAAGATTTTAAACAGCAAAATTTAAAATTCAACTGCAAAGATAATCAAGCGAGGCTGAATTCAAATAGAAGCTGAATCACAATTCCAACCGAAGCTGGTAGTCATTGTTTGTGAAGATTTGGAAGAATCAATGGAGAAAAAGGAGCACAGATCCGGCAAATGTCTAAGGACTGAGCCTCAAGGCTTAGATATAACGCTGAGAAATAAAGAGGTGGAGAAAGTATTTAAAAAGGCCGGGTGCTGGAATTTTTGCAAAAAGTTACAAGGAGGGCACACACAGGTAACTAAAGAATTTGCACTTAAAAATTTCAAGTTTGACATGAATCCTTGCAAGGAGTTTTTGAAGGATGAATTTGTAAATGAAGATTTAAGTAAGGCAGTGCCCAGGAGTTATGTCAAAGAATATTATGCTCATTTACTCACCTGCATACAGAAATATCTGACTTGTGAAGGAAGGTATAACAAGGTTTACTCTTACCATTTTAAACTCCTTTTGCATTTCACCGGGAAGGTCTCCATAGACTTACCTTTTTATCTTTTCCGTAGTTTGAGTAAGATGTGTGATAAGGTACAACTGAGGAAAGAGGATTGTGAAACCTCTTTGTTTCATCATGGTTTGATCAAAATACTGGTTTTAGATGGGCTCCAAAAGGTAGACAGAGATTGGAATTCATTCATTTTTATGGCTGGCTTCAAAAGCCAGACTGGCCTCACTCCTCTACCTGCTAGAGATTTTACAATAGCTGAGCTCCAAACAGAAGCAAGAGCTAAAAGAGTTCCAAATTCACAAGTAAGAAAACAAGTGAAGCCACTCATCATCCAAGATCAACCTCAGCAATCAACTAAGGAAAAAGCTCATGGTAAAAAGACTGTACCTGAAACAAGCACATCTGAAGTAGTCTCAAGGATAAGAACAAGAAGCCAGATGAATAAGGAAAAAGGTAAAGCTATAGCATTCGAAGAAAGTCCAGTGTCCAAGGGAAGTTTAAATGCCTTATTACAAGCTATTGACTTTGAGCAGTCTCTACCAGTTCAAATTGAGTTGATACAGTCAGAACAAGAAAGCACCAAAAAAGCCAAGGCCTCAAAAAGGCTTAAATTTGATGAGCCAGCTGAAGAGTTTGTTTTTAAACCTAGAAGACCTATGACAAGGAGATTCCAGCAAGTACAGGAAGCACTGTCAAGAACAGAGGAAACAGGGGAAGGGACACAACGTTCGCAAAAGAAAAACACAGGAAAAATAGTCATCACATCTAAAGAAGATAATATAGCAGACCTGAAGAGCCAATTAGAATCAGCTAAGCATGAGATTGCCAAATTGAAGAAAGCTGCTAGAAGACATGCAATCATACAAGCAAACTATTATAAAACTCTATGGAAAGGGAATGCAACTGTAGAAGCCCAGCTGAATTCAGTGGTTGATGGCCATTCACAATTTCACACCTGGACAATACCAGCAATCAAAGAAGCCAAGTACATCAGAAGGATCAATATGCAACTGAGAGCTGGGAATAAGGTTATGAAGAAACAAAATTGAAGATCTGAAGGCACATCTAAGCCAGCTTAAAGGACCTGCTAAATGAGTTTTCATTTCAAGTAAGATTCTATTTCAAAATTTTGATAAGTTTGCTTGATCTTATCTTTATGAAGAAATCTAAATCCATATTCGGCCTTTGGAAAGTCTAAAGAAGTTTTTGGCAATCAAGAACTCGGTTAATAAAGGTCTCAGGTTAAAAACAAGTTGTTTTAAATAACTCAGTAGTTTCGTAGTGCACTACGAAACTGCTGAAAGTGAAGATTTCAACATAAATCAAGCAGTTTTGAAGTTGAAGCGGGAAAATTTTGAAGGAAAGTTGTATACAACGAGAACACCTGAAGTTACAACAGCCAATCAGACTAACACAAGTGGAAATAAATAGTTTGAATCAAAAAGTGGCATTTTGTCATATCATAAGGAAATTGAAGCATCATCAAAACAGTGGATACGTTTTCCTTTTTGTTTTCGAAACAGTGGATGACACATCATCAAATCAGGTTTCATAACAGCAGACAACACATCAAAACGTGGCCACCGTCATATTTTAAGGGACAACAATTAAAAAAAACCGACTTATGAAGATTCGAAGATCATACAGCCGAGAAGCAAGGATCGTCTCCTAATTTTTCTGGACAGTGAAGAAGATACAGCATCCAAGGTTAACATGGAGCATTAAACACCCATCTCAGCCAAACTGAAAGAGAACCAGATGTCATAGAAAGGAATCATCTTAATTAAAGTCATCATGCATGTAATATGGAGTTAGAATCATAGTTGATTTAGATCTCTAAAAAACTCCAGTCAACACTTTGTTGTATTTATTAAGTAGTTAGAGTTTAAGAGTTGTACGTAATAGAAGTAGTTTTCGAATTCCCCTCATGCTTGAGGAGGAATCTCGATCAGTTATAATAAGAGCTCTATATATAACTGAAACAACAATGTAATCAGGGTTGGAAAATTTTATGGAAAAGCTTGTATTTGGCCTATGTAAGACTCATTTTCAGTAATACATGCTTGACTTTACTTCTCAGGATTCATGAAGGATTTTTTATGTTCAGAATATGTGATGTTGTCCTTTTCTTAATTCTTACAGTGGTATGGATGTATAATCACTCAGAATTCACTGAATGTGCTCTGACTTCCTGTATACATTTATAAACTGTGTGGTCCCATATGAGTTTATGTTCTGAATGTTTAAATGCTGAATGCCCTAACTTCCATGTAGGGTTGAGTTCATTGTTATATTGAGGTGTTGTTGACTCCATAAGCCCAATGGATAGTTTTGTTTAATGTGTTTCCACCATTCATATTTTTCACAGTTGTTTTATAAGAGTTAGCCATCTTATCTTTAATCAAAATCATTAATCCATCAAGAGAGAGCCCTCTCAGGTTGAGGAGGTTAAGCCTCAACCTAAAGTAGGTTGAAATAGTTACTTAGAGTCAACCTGACTAGCAGCCTATCAGGATCTGATTTTGAGATAACAGGAGGTTAAATCCCTTCAATCCACATAATAATTATTCATAATTAAATTAAAATTATGGAAGCTCTATTCCAAAATAAACATGTCTATTCACAAAATTAAAAGAGCATAACTACTTTTGAGATAAATCTCAACCTTTGGTCTGACACTACTACTAAGAATATTCTATAACATTTTATAGAGTCTAAATCTTATCATCCACATAATTGTCTATAAGGATGTCTATTTTGGAATAGGGTTCCAAAATTTTAACTTAATTATGAGTATTCTAAAATGTTTTTAGTAGTATCCATAAATCAAAGGTTGAGATTTATCTCAACAATAGTGATGGTCTTTTTATCGTTATAATTAAATTGGTTAATTAAAAAAAATGTCATATGAACATGAGTTATGGTTTTTTGGGCATGTTGTATTAATAAACCATGGTATTGGCCCATGATATCACAACAAAGCCTATTTATAGGTTAAAATTCTTGTTACATGTTTTTTCAAATGTATATATATGTTTAACTCATACATTAGTTCTAGTTAATTTTTATGATTTTTAAAAATCTTGGTAATGTGAGATGTATCTTAAGGTAAGTGTTTTGATGCTTATGAACGTTTCTCACTCATTTAATTTATATGGCTATACTAGTAATTATTGATATTTAAATTAAAATTATGGAAATCCTATTCCAAAATAGACATGCCTATCCACATAATTAAATCAACATATGTGTGCAAAAAAGTCAATGGTGTTAAGTTACATTCTATCAACTTTGAAAATTACATTATATGTTGGATGTGATTTAAAGGAGATAAATAAGTTAAATTGGTTGCAACCCTTTTAGCTTTTACATAATAACTAAATAATAAAATTGCATTATTTAGTGTTTTATAATTGAGTTATTTTAGTATAATTCATAAATGGAAAAAGGAAATTTATTTACATTAAGTTAATTTTAATGTAATTTTCACCAATGAGGTGTAGTCAGGTTCCTTTGTATGGGGTTTAGTCCTCACCAAGTCTCATGTTCAAATTTCATGGGGAGGAGTTGAGGATGGAAGCCCACTTTGGGGAATTCAAACTATCCTAGATAACGTCCACAATCTTGGTGATAACATCCCATTTATAGGTAGACCATTCTTCCATCAAATATATAGATTATTTTTGGGTAGATTATTCTTCCATCCAATATACATGCTAACTTGAGCTTGGCCTAGTTAAAAAAAAAAAGGAAAATAGTCCAACTAAACTAAACTTTATTATGTGTGTGGTTTGATTAAAAAATATAATAAAAAATAGCCCAATTACAAAAAAGGGAAAACTAACTAAAGTTTATTATATTTGTGTTTTGATTAAAAAAAATGTAAAAATATTTCATTATTATTGGTTCTATGCTCTTAAGATTGTAAAATAAGTGAAAGAAGAAAATAGAGATATCAAATGGAATTTTTTATTAAAATAACCCTAATTATTTTTTCTTTATTGAAAGAGGTAAAACAAATATTAGTGATAATAATTCCAACATTAATTTCCAATCAAATTTTGGATAACATAAAGAAAAAAAGCATAAAAAAGAATAAGTCCATAGCAAAGGAATTGATAGTATCTCATTTCAATATAAATGCAGATTTGAGATAAAATTTATAGCAGCGTTTTAAAAATCGATCTGTTTGAATCGATAACCAGTCAAACTGGTCGGTTCATTAGCCATTGGGTCAAACCGGTAGAAAAATCAGGTTCGGCCCCTCACTTCGCCCAGAAACCACAAAAACAGGTGCTAATCGGTCGGTTTAGGACGGAATCGGCCGATTTATGGTCAAACCGATTGGTTCCATCCTAAACCAACTGGTTAGCTTCCAAGGCCGTGGAGGACCCACACAATGCAATTTAGGAAGCTTCTAGGGTGTTTTGGAGGGAAAATAAGGGTTGTTTCCCTCCAAAAACACCATCTCCAAGCCTTTAAAAGGAGCTCACCCCCCTCTTTTGCCTCACACATCTCATTTGGAGTTTTTGTGAGTTTAATTGAGAGCTCAGAGAGTGTTGAATTTTTGTTGGAGTAGTGGAACAACAGAGAGTTTGAGCTAAGTAGTAGTCATCATGCCTCCAAAAGCCAAGGATACTACATGGGCTCATTGTGATATGATTGATGGCAAAATGATTTGCAAATATTGCCAAAAATCTATTGAAGGAGGGGATATTCACAGGTTCAAGCAACACTTGGCTAGGATAGGAGACCATGTAAAGCTATGTGGAGCACCAAATGAAGTAATAGGGCACATTAGGGAAGAATACCTTCATAAGTTTGAGATTCAAGTCACTGAACCAATAGAGAAGTTTGTGACTCAAACAGTTGTAAAGTTTAGGAGTTGAGACTCAACCAACTGAGTTTGATCATGATGACTCATGAGAAGTTTCAAGTGATAATGTTGATCACTAATATCATATATGTAGACTTGTAGTAGGTCAGTGGCCCCATAGTTTGTAGGCTTTGTTTTTGCACTCTAGAGGCCATTTAGAGCCTCACTGATTATATATTTTGTTGTTGATATGTATTGCACTTGGTCCCATTTTGATATATTCACCTTTACATGGTACATATATGAGCAAACTTTGCATATTTTGTGTCTATTGATTTGGAATCATGGTTTTAAATATTAAAAATAATTTTTTTCATTAAAAATTAATTATTTAATGTATTTTTTTAAACCAGTTCATTTAGGCCTGACTAGTCTCGGTTTGACTGGTTCCGATTTGAAACCTGGTTTATTAGGTGGACCTATCCGGTCACCGATTTCGGTTTTTAAAACTGTGCTTTATAGTGTTAAGAGGGAAGTGATAAAGAGTTTGGGGGTGGTGAATGGTAGGGTATTGAACAATAAAGCTAGGAGTAGGCTAGGGTTTCATGGAGGGTGGAAGGCAATGGTTGTGAATGGGAAGGAAGAAGGTCGACATTGTTGTTGGTCAAGACACACAAATTTTTACCTTAAGAAATAAATGCTTGCATCCATATCTACAATAGGAAAGGAGAGTTTCAATTCCTCACAACCAATTCCGGAAGGGGTCATTGCTTTAAAGGATAAGGCATTGATTAGTCATTTTTGCAATAGGAGGTCATTACAAAAGTTTCTCCATTATATAAATGGTTCGTGTAATGTTATGGTTAGAGGTAAAATCAAAATTTATCCATTAAAGAGGGGTTTATTTTCTTTATACTTCGAAATTTCTACAAAGAAAGAAACAATGGTTGAAGGAGGTCCCCACATTTTGGGTGGATTTGGACTAGTCTTGATCTTATGGAATGAGCATTTTAACTCCTCTATTGGTAAGAGAGGCCTATAACTCTAGTGGATTAGACTTTTTGGTCTACCACTTCATTATGGAATTTGAATACACTGAAAGCCATTAGAGATTCCCTAGGAATTTATTGATCTGCAATACTAGTGCCTATCGAAATGGAAGGATTTCCTTGGATTTTAGTTCTCATGAACAACAATGGAAGCATGCTTGCTCAAATAAGATTGGTGTGGGGTGAATCAAAGTGGATTCACGAGCTTTCTTATGAGAATTTGTCTTTTTTATGTAGGCACTACCATAATCTCATATTTATTCTCCATGATTATCCTTATACAAACTCATCATACAAAAAAAGATGACAAGTTTATGAGACATGCTTGAGGGAGTTGGATGTTTCTATAACCCTCCTTGAAAGGCAATGAGTATGGTGATCAAAAGTGTTATCACTCAGATTTTCCTTGAAGTTGTTGGAAGAAGGAAAGGGGTATGAGGTAACCACAAACCAATCTTTTAAGTACATGTTCTAGCCAACCTATACTCAGAGAGGGCTCTCTCTTTAAGTTTTAGCTTCGTTTTTGAGGTTTTAGGCTAGTTATGACAGCTTGGAGGGTTGTGCTTTTGTTTGGTGGTGGAATTCAGGAGCAGATGGATAGAACAAGGTATTTCAGGCCATTGGGCTATGGAGTCAACTAAAGATGGCTTAATTGGATCAGGTTGATTTAACAAAGGAGAGTTTAACAAGGAAATATAGCTAAAAAAAAGATAAATGATAGCTTAAAATGGGTGAAGTGGTCTTGAAGAGGGAGGAAGGGCAACTGAGAATCCTTCAACAGGTTTCAAGATGATGAAAAGGGGGTGCTCATTAACAAAAAGCAATTAAGTATTCTTTGTTAAATGGTCACAGTGATAAACTATGAAAGCAGGGAGCAATTAAGAATTCCCTACCTATAATAGCCTGGAAGAAAACATTAAGAATATAAACGATTTTAAAGACAAAATGCAGTAAAGCTCTTTTTGAAATATAAATTTTCGTTTATCATTCAGATATGAAACACATATGAATATTGATTAAACCATAAAACTTGTAAAAACACAAGATATAGAATACTTATTTGTTTCTCGTTTGAAATAGGTATCCTGTAAAAGTCCTTTGCTTTATTACTTTGTTCCAGCCAGCCATACAAAAGTTGTTCAATAGTACTTCAATTCCAAAAGTACATTGTCTACAGAAATGTCTAAGAATCCACCCCTTAATACTTCGAATGAGGAAGTATTTATACAAATGTTTACATCAAAATATCTCCTAACTAAGAGAGATATATTCTAGGAAAACTAAATATCTTTTACATGAATATAGAGACAGATGGTCTCGAATGTAGAAATAGAATGTGAACTGATTGTTGTTGTCCCTATTTTTGTTGAAGGAGCTGGAGGCAGGTCCTATGAATGTGCATCTTGTTGTCATGCTAGTAACTCTGTGTTGGACATCTGATTTTATCTTTTCACTGATACTCTTTCACCTGTATCTGATACTCTTTACCTGTTCACCATTGTTCACCCTTTTTACCAAAATTTATTGTGGTAATTATTTCTCTTTACCTCACTTAAGTCATGGTAATTTACAGGATGTCATTCATGTTGGACCACCAATCATCTTTTGGTATTCTTGTCCTTGTCAGCTTCATGTAGATTTCATCTGCTTTAGTATATTTCACAAAATTGGGTTGCACTGGGAATAGGTGCTTCACTTCATGTTCAATGTAAAAAAGGTTCTCCAAACCATCATAGAGAACTTTCCCTGTGGGCAATGCCTTGACTGCAGATGAACTGGCCTGATGGTCAGCTTGCTGATGTAATTTGTTGATGTAGTCTATCTGAACCATTAGCTTATCATTGATGACTAAAGGACTTGGGAGTCCTTTACTTTGTAAGATTCCAAATTTCCTCATGAACTCTTTGATATCTTCTTGCATGCTTTGACATCTTCATTCCAAACCTTGCATCAGATTTCTCTTGGTCAATACTTTCTTTATTTCAAGGATGGTAGTAGTCCTATCCTCAATGTTTAATTGCTCCAACTGTTGCCTATTTCTACTGTTTAGAAAATTGATTAACTGGATTGCCTCTTTAGGCTTTCTACCCAATTCCTCTCTGGTCTTCCGAACTTCTTCAAGAGCATGCTTAACCAAATCAATTTGTTCAAAAATAATTTGAATTGATGACCAAATATCATTGATGGAATCAATGATATTGGTCCACAATATCCTCCTGATCTCTGTTAAAGGCCTGTCAAATGTCAGGTCCTTCTCTAAGGCTTTGATTTGTTGGGCTATGCCTTTGTTTTTCCTTATCTCTTCTGCATAATTGATCTTTGATATATCATATTTCTGCTCCAAAGTAGTGAATTTCTCTTTTACTTTCTGCAGCTCTGTTACTTGGAGTTTCATCTCCTCCATGGACTTAATCAAGTCCTTTGTGCTTTGTGTTGGTGTATCTGTCTGTGATGTACATGTTACCTCTAAGGGTGCAGCTGTTGCCAAAGGAATATTTGGTACTAAAGTTGATGCCAATGTAGAAGGGTCTGCTGTTGAAACTATAGGCACTACAGTCTGGGGCTGTGTGGTCGACTCATTCTACCTTGACTGTACTATTTTTTCCAATTCATGCTCTGTCTATTTTAATTGCTCATTTAGCTTAAGGACCAAGTCCATAAGCTCTTCTTCATTTTTCTTCTCAATCACTTCAGCAGTCTCAGGGTGAATGAGTGGTGGAAATTTCAATTGTTTCCTAAGTGCAACTATATATTCATTCTTCTTTTTTACTAGGCTCTTTGCTGCCTTGACATCCTTTGGGTCATGGCCCAACTCAATAATTAACTCCTCCAATGATTTGATTCTGTTGTCTTTTGCCTGTGAGGAGGCCTTTTCTAGTTGCAATTGGGCAGTAGTGTTGCTCAGTGAATTTTGCAACCTATGTGCCATCATTGCCTTGCTAGTCAGTGTAGAATAGACCATCTCCCCTGTTTGTTTGTGCAATTCTATCTGGTCTATGGGGTGGATGTCTTTAGCCATGACTTCAAAGTCAGTCTTGAGATAATCTACCAAAGATTTTGGCTGCAGCACTGTGGGCTTTAGGAAACTCATTTGCATTTTTCCTTCTTTGATGTCAAAGGCTGACATCAATCTAGTTTGGTTTGAAGGGGCCATCTTTAAATACTGAGCATAGGCTTGGGCCTTCAGTTGCTCATTCTTTGTCTTGATTTCTTTAAATTTTCCCTTTATATCTATAACTTTCTCAGAAGAAGACCTGAGAGATGAAACTTCTATACTCTGTTGTCTTTCTAGTTCTTGCCTCTATGAACTTGAGGGTGTCCCACCTGTGTGTAAACTATCTGTTCCTTCCTTTCTCATGCTCTCTGTAGTTTCTCCAATGAACTCTTCCTCTGAATAAGGATTCAACCTTTGCCTCTTTGATCTGTAGGTGTGTTAGAAGGGGTAGCTACTTCCCTATCTCTTTTCAAGTTATTTTCCTCATTTAGAGGAGTTTGCACTACTGGGGGATTTCCCATGTTAGTCTGAACTGGATGTGGCTGTGGTGGATCTAACTCTATAGATATTTCAGGCTGCTCTGATTTCTCTGGTTGTTCTGTTGTTTCTGGTTGTTCTGATGTAGCTGGTTGTTCTGCTGTTGAGGAACTTGGTTCCTGAGTTTCCTTCTGCGAAGGCTCTACTGTGGGAGCACTGGTTTCCTGGGCTGGCCTTTGGGAAGACTCTGTTGCCACCTGTTCAAAAGAGTCTAGGTCAAGTCTCTTCTCCAAATCTTTCATCACATTGTCAACCTCAACCTGATCACTATCCTGTTCTATCAAAGTCCCTTCCCTCCATTCATTCAAATTTGCATACTGTTCTATCTCAGGGATTCTGTGATGGATATAGGGTGACAATTTATGTTTCATTCTCCTGTCACAAATGAAACTGTGAGGATCATATGTCCAAGCAAAGCTTTTGTTTAGTTTCATTGTTGTTTCTATGATTTCTTCTGCCCTTTTCCCTGCTTCTCTATTGTTGCACACAAATGGGCCTAAGTGGTCTTTGATCCTCAATTGGGCTTTCTTCTTTGCCTTGGTGAAATGAATTTGGTCAGAGTTTAATATTTGCCTGTAATATTCCAGGGCAAACAATCTCATAGGGACATACTTAGGCAGCTTGAAAGGAGGGAGCTCACAACCATAGATTCGGATCTCAGTGTGATTCTGGTACAAGTACCAGTCACCTATCTTGTACTACTTTGACAGTTGAAGGATTCTCTTGATATCATCATTGATTCTTGGGGGAGGATGTCCTGTCAGCATGGTGGTTACAGGATAGACAAATTGATCTATGAATTCATTGTATGAATAGGGAGAAGTGTATGAGTAGTGGAAGATGGAAGTCCAGAAAATGACTGATCTGGGATTACCTCTGGTATCAAGCTTATTCATAGAGAATGGGAATTTGTCAGTTTGGTAATATAGGAAGAGGTGATACAAGACTGTGGAATACTTGAACACTCTCTCATTTTCTAATCTCATGAACTGATCATGGATTTTGTCAGCTATGAATGCAGCATAGTCATACTTGGCAGCAGGGGGCTGGCCAGGGGTGAAGATAGTCATATAAGCAAAGGTCATTTCATCCACATATTCATTGGTTGTGAAACCAAGAATACAGGCAATCATGGTAATAATATCCCTCCCTAAGCTTGTAAAAGCACTTGTCATGTAGGGTGGAGGGTTTTTTGAAATGTATTGTTCTAACATGAACATTTGGCAAACTCTGGCGATCTCTGAGCTGGATAGTTTGGAAGATTTGTCAAGTAAATCAACAATAGACAGAGGGGTAAGGTTCTGACTAGGTTGCAACTGCAATATTTCATTGATGGAGTCTACTGTAATGGTAAAAAGGATTTGCTGGTCGGGGGACATTACAGCTCTGAGATTAGGGTTATAATTGGCATGGCACTAGTGAACAATGTCTGGGAAAATGTGCACAGAAGGGAATTGGTACTTTGGGAGATTTGATTCCCACAGACCAATATTGTCAACATTATTGAGGTAAAGGTTCTAGTATTTACAATGCAGTCTCAAGGGGGAATCATCAAATGTGAGGTCTTTTATTTGAAAATCTTTATCTGCTAAGGGCAGATAATCCAAATCTCTATGAGGAGTAGTGATAGGAGGTACATTGAGGGCTACAGGGGTTTCCATTTCTAGTTCTTGTGGATTCAGAGATGGAAATGGGGTTTTTGAGTAAAGTTGGTGAAAACAGAGGGTCCTGGGAGTCTTTAATTTTAAGTTCCGCAACTGAATTACACTAAATTTTGGGGTTTTCAACGTAATCACAGAGGAAATTAAGTATTTACAGGGTTTTTGGAAGGAAACTGGTAAATACCTGTTTATGGAGTGATTGGAAATGGAGTACTGGTTCACTAGGTGCAAATGGTGGACTGGAGCAGCGTCGGACTGCAATTTTCGGGGTAGTTGATGGTTGGAGTACGAGCTGGTCGAATTCACGTTCTGGTTGCATGCATGAGTTTTTAGAATAAGGACAGAAAATAGATTAACTTTGTTTTTTAATGCAAAGTCAAAGTTTTTGGCGGGTTTCGTGATACGGACAGGTGGCGTCAGCGGGGAGGTGACTTGACGTTTTGTCGTTAGCGGGAGGCGGTAAGCGGGTTTCATCGCACCGCTTTTGGAGGGTAAGTGGTATTTGGGGGAAGCAATGTGATTCCATACATCTTTTGACACGTAGCATCAGCACTGTTCATGAAATCGCTCACATCGCGCACTAAAGGTCAACCAAAAGGCCCGCGCAATATGAGCGAAGTGTTGGGTATATGAACAAAGTCCCACATTGATTAGAAGTGGTAGAAGTGGGAAGGATCATGGGTATATAAGGATGAACAAATATCTCCATTGGGATGAGGCCTTTTGGGGTAAAGCCCAAAAACAAACCCATGAGGGCTTAGGCCCAAAGTGGACAATATCATACCATTGTGGAGATATGTGGTGTCTGGAGTCCCAACAAGTGGTATCAAAGCCAAGTTCGAGGTTACCCAAGTGGATGAATCCTCGGAATGCCGAACAAAGATGGTGAGCCCCCGTAAGCCTGTGGATGAGCTCGGTTAAACAGGCAGTGTGCTCCGGATTCTTCATGGATGTGTCTTGTCTACCAACACGGTGAAGAGGAGTTGACCTGGGATGGAGCAAGCTCTCGAGACAGGTGGTGCTACCATGTAAGGCGTGTGCTTCCAACGCATTTGGAGCGGAGAATCCTGGTTGGTAGAGAGGGGAGAATCCTGCGGATGGTTTGAGGGGAGGCTCGATGGTCCTTTGTTCGAGGGGAGGATTGTTGGGTATACGAACAAAGTCCCACATTGATTAGAAGTGGTAGAAGCGGGAAGGATCATGGGTATATAAGGATGAACAAATATCTCCATTGGGATGAGGCGTTTTGGGGTAAAGCCCAAAAACAAACCCATGAGGGCTTAGGCCCAAAGTGGACAATATCATACCATTGTGGAGATATGTGGTGTCTGGAGTCCCAACACGAAGGCCATCAGATCTGAAGGATCTGATCGGACGGTGGTCGAGGTAATGACGTGACTGATAGATAACAGGGGTGGGCCCGATATTAATTAAAGGAGTTAATCATATCGGGGGCGATTTGATTGGTTGGGAGAGTTATTAATTAGTCTAGATGACTAAATTAATCTCATTAAATGGTGGCGGGGTTGAGTTCTTAATCAACTACAGATTAGTTAATTAATCCCATTTATTATTTGTTTTACGGTTATACTTAACCATTGGGGCGGGATATGTAAATATGGGTTTTTAATAATAATACGGGCTCAGGTATTGTTGTTTTATTTAGGAATTATATAATAACATTAGTGGTTAATATGAAAAATATGAATGCACACTAAGTAAATAATGTTTCTGAAAGCTTGTCATCATACACATTTAAAACTTAGGCTAAGTGAATGAGAGGGTTTTTATATAGAGAATGTGTTAATTTCCCTAAGTAAAATAGGATTTTACTTAGGAAAAGATTTATCAAAGGAATGAATGAGTTTGTGGAGGGATAAATGTTGATGAAGAGATTAAGTACTTTAGGCATTTCTAGTTATTGGGCCGATGGTCTGGTCTCTCCAAAAGTCAGAGAAATGCTCTGAGTCCCTCTAACTATGGCAATTACATTTAGCACTTAGGGAATTAGTGAAAAATTAGGGGAAATGAATGGGGGGGTTAATTATTGTGACTTTGAATGTTGATGTGCCTTCCATGTGATACATGCCTTTGCCTAGTGATGAACGTAAAAGGTTTAAGCATTTAAACTTAACATTCACCACACATTTATTCTGCAACCATCATCTACTTACCTTACCTACTTTACCCTAGCATTTTCACTTCTTTATTAGGGTGCACTTAAACTAGCAAACCCTTTTCAAACTTTCTTTTATTTTACATAGTGATGCCTATCTAAGTCTACACTTATTACATCCAAGGGCTCAGATTAAACTGTTGAGCTCCTTTTATTTCCTCTACCTATCTACTTAGCTGCCAAGATTAAACTATTTGGTCAGATCTTTATTATCTATATCTAAAACATGAAATTGAAAACATGGAATAACCAAGATTAAGCTATTTGGTTACCATGGATTTTGGAATAGGTAACAAGTTGCACACAATCTTTATTGTACATAAAAGTAAATGGTAGTAGCATTTAGACTTGCACACTTTCATGGTCTTTTATTTTTCTTGGGGTTCATTTTCTTCCATTTATTTGACCTTTCTTTATTCTTTTTACCCTTTTATTCTTTTTCTAGGGTATACCCTCTTTACATTTTTTAATTTTTTATTTTTTTCAAATGTGGAAAACCTTTGCAACAAGTAAAGGTATGAACATATTTCAAAGCTAAACCAAGTCAATCATGATATATGACACCTATTGGTATAGGGGCATAACAAAAAGTATTCACTAGTGCCCTAAATATCCATAGAAGTAGTGAGGGATGACCCTAGAAGTGTCAAATTGGTTATTCTAGGTAAAATATCTCCCATACTAAATGTTTTGGTGATTATCTCAAGCCATGGAAAATATAAATTCTTTCTTAGCCCAACCTCTTCAAACTCAATATGTTTCTCATGTCAATGTCAAGTTTATGATGGTGTGGAGGATATTCATGTGGTCTCTCAACAATGGTGTTATATTGGTGATCTCCTTCCAAATATCTCTACATATATGGAAGGGCGAGTGTTAGACATTGCAATCTATCAAGCTCCTTTGATGGCTAATCCTGTGGCAGAAAAATCATCTCCAACTTTATTTTAAGTTTCTCCACTTTGAGAAGGGGATGATATTACTCTATTGTGCTTAAGGCCCCTTCGCCCCTGAGGTATATAAATGATTTCTTTGATCTCCACAATTTGGATTCTAACCTCATCATAGTTGTTTCTATGATTATGTGTGAGATCTCCTGTAAAGGTCAGAATTTCCCCCTTTTTGATTTGAAGGATTTTGTGGAACTTTCTTATGTCTTACATGGTTCACCTTCAATTTTGAATTTCCTTGGGAAGCCATGCAAGATCTAAAGGAAGTTAGATAAGTCTAGTGTAAAGGGAAATAAAGTAACTCTTTTATCTTATGGTGTGTTGCTACGAAGTTCCTAGACAAGGGGGGCTAACATTTGGAAGCTTCAATCTTAAATATTTATTATCCTCTCATTAAAGGGAGGCATTTTGTGTTTAGTGCTCCTGGACAAAAAAATTTCATAATGTTTGAATTGATACTCTAATTTCATTTTCCTTCATTGGTACAATTCTCATATTCTCCTTATGCATGATTTTCTACAGCAGGTTTCTTGACACTATTTTACTCTTGATTTGTGTTGTATATGCTATGGGAACACTAGCAAAGATATTATGAATCACTTACATAGACATGCAACCATAGAGAGAAATCCTCCTTAATTGATTTTTAATGAAAATCTATACAAGATCTTCAAGTCTGTTGTAAGTACATTATATGTGTCTTTTTATTATTAAAAAACTTACTCTTTCTTTGCAAAAATAAACTATATATTATCAGACATAATGAATATAGGTTGGATATTCTCTTCATAGGAGCATCCATGGCTAACTTCATTTCTCCATCTATGTGGTGTGCTCTATTCTATACCAGAGCCCATCGTCAGTACTATGTTGAGGCCTCTCATATTCTCTACATGATCAAAGCCCTTGTGCAAATCCAAAACCAATCTATAAGGTGGACAAATAAAGATCATTCCTCAAATCCTATAATTAAATGTAAAACATCATTAATAGTAGTTATATATATTTTACTCTTAAAAAAAAACAATTTTCTTTCTACAAAAGTAGTTGTCAACAGTAATGACATTGCTACAAGAAAAATGTGGTTATGCCACTATAACAAAGTGGTAGTGGGGTCACCATAAGAAATGTGACTATGGCACTAGAACAAAGAACAAAGAGGTAATAACAAGGACAATGAGCTTACTTGATATTGAGCTTATATCATTGTTGCAACCACACTCCAAATTATCACCAAATATTCTTCATCACTCAGTTTTTATATTTTAATACATATATATTTTTAAAGATAATTACTATATAATATTTACTTTATTTATTTCTCTAATAAAATTGGTTGAATTTAATTGATAGTAAAACTTGTCATCATCATTATTAAAATTTAGCTTAAAATTTTTTTGGTAAGACACTAAATTGTATTGATCCACAAAAAAGGAGTGCATCAATACATATTAATCTTCTTCCTGTCACGATCTGCCATGGGAAATAGATCAACGACAAAAGAGTAGGATTTTAGTCCAAAATAATACATGGATAACATAAAAACTAAGTTCATGACTTGTCTCTGCATAACTTGCACTAAACATTAAAAAACATAGAAGATAACATGTTACAAAATTGCATCCTTGCTGCCAAAAATTTGAGAGTTGTAGACATCAGGTTGGAGCGTTATTGTCAAAAGTTGTGGGAACCATAGTAATAATAAAGTAGATAGCGATGAGGTTGTCCCATCACCCCATTCCTTCATGGGTATCTCAAATTTAGTTTTAGCTTTAATGTAAATATATTGAACTTTATTTTTATTCAAAATAATTTTATAAAATTAATAAACATTTATTAATTATGTCTTTTGACCATCTTTTAATTGAGCTAATAGGCTCATTCTACAGCCTTGTATGAGGGGATGTGTAAGTTTGTTCTGTCACCCTTTAATATAAAATAAAAATTAAAACTAAAAATTATGTTCTAAATAGAAAAATAATGTCAGATATAATAATAAAAAAATGTGTAAGATGTTAACTAATTTATGTCCATATCAACTTCATATATATCTATATATAGAAAAAAAATGATAAAATAAAACATTTTAATGTTGTGTATAAAAAATATTCGATGTAAAATGTCTCAATGTACATGTGATGTAAAATATTTTAATGTAAATTATGTATATATTATGTATCATTTAAATTTTTTTATGTATATATCATGAGAAAAAAATGTTAAAATAAAACATTTTAATGTTGTATATAAAAAATATTCGATATAAAATGTCTCAATGTACATGTGATGTAAAATATTTTAATGTAAATTATGTATATATTATATATCGTTTAATTTTATTTTACTTTATTTTATTATTTATTTATTTATTTATGTATATATCATGAGAAAATTAAGTTTTTATGGTTAAAACATTTATTTTGTCCTATATATACTCTATTTAGCATTCAAAAATACAATTTAAACAATGAAAAATAACACATTGTATTTTGCACTCTAAAGAAGTTTGCACGTGAAGAAATTTGATCCCTCTTGGGTCATGTTAGATCCATACTTAAGGTGGATCTATGCTGGTTTTATATATTTCCAATTCAACGTTTTTATTTATATATATTCTCGTTATCTTTATAATATATTAATTAAAAAATAACTCTTTTTAAACTATTGTTTTTATGTAGCCCATGAAAAAGTAAGGAGAAGACTAGCATAAGAGGATTTAAAACATTAAATAGACAAATGCATGAAAATAAGAAAGTATAGGTCATGGTTAATACTTTTATTCTTTGGCATTGTAGAGAAAGTTGGTCTCTTTGATAATATTTTTATCATAAATAATTATAATAAATGGTTTATTTTACTTATTAATTCAATATAATAAGGGGAATAACTTAATGTAACATAGTCCCTGCCTCTACCACTGTTTAATTGATTTTTTTTGCATAAAACTTTTCTCAGTGTGGAAGTGAATGGTTGTGCAGAGTGTGGAGAAGACTCCGTACAAAATATTTCTCTGCACAAAGCTCTCTACACAGTGAAAGCTTTCCACACAAAGCTCTCTACATAGTGAAAGTTTTCTGCACAAGCTTCAACAATAATTTAATTGACATGAAATGTTCTATGGAGGGGTATGTTTTTGATAATTGCGATAGTATTAGAGATATTGTTTTCAATAGTAGTACGAAGAAGTTGATTGTGCAGAGAAATGTGTTTTTTCCTCACTCTCGCACAACCATTCACTCATGTTTTGCAATTAAGTTTTTAATAATTTGAATATATAGTTTAAAGTTGGATTGAGTTACAATTATGTTTTTTAATAATTTAAATATATAGTTTTATTCATGTTTTTGAAATTAAAAAACATCATAAAGGAACGATTTTTCACGTCAAGCATAGGCATAATAAAGGATAAGGTATAGCTTGCAATAATAGTGTGGAGAAATGTGTAACTTCTCACGTCAAGCATACACATAATAAATGATGCATAATAAAGGATAAGATATTGTTTACAGTAGTAGTGCGTAGTGCCCACACAACCATTGGCTCATGTTTTGCAATTAAGTTTTTAATAATTTGAATATATAGTTTTATTTATGTTTTCGAAATTAAAAAACAATTAAGTTTTTAATAATTTGAATATATAGATTTATTCATGTTTTCAAAATTAAAAAACATCATAAAAAAACAACTTTTCTCATGTCAAGCATAGGCATAATAAAGGATAAGATATAGTTTGCAGTAATAGTGTGGAGAAGTTGATTGTGTGGAGAAATATGTTTTCTCACTACACAACCATTCACGAGTTGTGCAGTTAAATTGTTAATAATTTAATAGTTTAAAGCTGGATTGGGTTACAATTAAGTTTTTAATAATTTGAATATATATTTTTGTTTTTATTTTCGAGATAAAAAAATAATTGTGTTTTTAATAATTTGAATATATAGTTTTATTTGTGTTTTCTAAATTAAAAAACATCATAAAGAAACGATTTCTCACGTCAAGCATATGCATAGTAAAGGATAAGATATCACTTGCAGGAATAGTGTAGAGAAGTTGATAATTTGGATAAATAGTTTTATTTATGTTTTCTAAATAAAAAAGATCATAAAGGAACGATGTTAAGCATAGGCATAATAAGGATAAGTCAAGATGCAATATCATGTAAAGTTAATTACTAGTTTTCGGTAGGTGGAGATGATAACCATTATGCGAAGAATCTCATTGTGTGGAGGTTTTGATTGTGAATTAGCTCATTGTATGGAGCTCCACACTCAACACAAGTATAATAACTATTTGATGTTATCTCATTATGAAGTTCATTACTAGTTTCTAGTGGGTGGAGATGCTAACCATTATGCAAAGACTATCATTGTGTGGAGGTTTTGATTGCGATTAGCTCATTGTGAAATAATTGTTAATTATATATGTATCTTAATTTAATACTTTAATTATGAAATAAGTCATAGGGATAGTTAATAAAAATAATTCATGAAGAAATGATCCAAATTAACATTTTTTAACTTATTATATGGAAACACCATAAGTTTATTGAATTTAATGGTAATAAATTATGATATGAATATTTCATTTGAGGTAAGATGTTAGGGTCCAACCCTAACCCCTTTATTTATGTAATAAAACCAATAGGGTCGAGTCATAATCATAGTTAGTTAAAGATTCAATAAAGCCCGTATTAATAATTGTAAGTGGTTGACCTGCATTTAAGAAAGGGATCATAGTTAGTTGCAAATGGGCCATAGTTAATAAATAAAGTGGTTAACCCGCATCATGTAAGGGACCACAAGTAGTTAGAATAATGTGATAAGTCCATTGTGTTAGATATATGGTATTGAGAGAACCATGGTAATGACCCATGGTATAGTATGTATGAATCCTATATAGAGGCTAGAGATTCTCCATTGAGAAATGTCAAGGATTATTTTTGTAATCGAGCTCTGCTCTGCTGGAGGTTTCCCCCTTGAAGAGGCAAGTGAACATTGCT
Source organism: Pinus tabuliformis (assembly GCA_031772625.1). NCBI lineage: Eukaryota > Viridiplantae > Streptophyta > Pinopsida > Pinales > Pinaceae > Pinus > Pinus tabuliformis. The sequence continues at coordinate 1,697,075,448 of CM062817.1, forward strand.
TTTATCTCTGAATAATAAAATACTTTCTATTTTTCTCATTTATTATGTGTTCTGGGTTGTATTTCTTCGCATATTTGGCATTCTGAAAGTTCTCATAGGTCAAGAGCATAACAAGTGGTATCAGAGCGCTTTCCAGGGCCAGTGGTATCTCCATTTTTGCAAAAAAAAAAAAATAGGCTAGAAACATGTTCCAGTGCCTTTAAACCACGGGATCTGTCGTTGAGCGCATAAATCTGTGGATTTGGGGAGGCATGCACGCAGGAAATACAAGAGGTGGTCACACTTGTTGGACTTCCTTGTAACCCCTGTAGGTACCCCTTCGAGTAGTAGCACATTAGACAGAACCGCACACGAACTACACTTCAATGTACCCTCTGGGTATATCGGAAGCCCCCTCGGCTCACTTGAAACCTTGTCGTAGATAAGCCGTAGGCCATCTTTCTACTACAGTACACTGAGAACAACACTTGGGGAGATTACTCACACATGATGGGGTAGTCGGGTAGTACGACTAAGGGTAAAATTGATCCTCCTTAGTTAGTGCCCTGAAAGATTGGGCTGAGTACTATTGTTGGACCCTTATGTATATTGTGATCTGTAGCATCTGACACTCCTTTGTGAGCATAGTTCCCTCGGCTCTCTGAAGATCGCCCATTATCTTATCTGCTAGATCCAATCCATCAGTTGGGGTTCTACCACCGCAGTGCAATTCATATCTAGCAGTTGGGGTTCTGTCACTGCCGCACCAATCAGATCCACCAGTTGGGGTTCTTCCACCGCAGTACAACACGAATTTAGCAGTTGGGGCTTCGCAGGCATATCTAACTCTCTGTGCAGTGAGGCTTGCTGCTACTATAGTCTGGGCCCATTTTTTGCGAGACATTGGGCAGGATCAATTTTTCTAGAATTCGGCCACTGCAGTATTGATCCGCGAGGAGTAAAACTTTGTTCAGATGCTTACAAGAGACTTAGCCCATAATATTCAGGAAGACGAGCTAATCATAGTGATAACATTCACTGGTCAGCCTCAATTTTCGGGCAATCCCAAATTTTTTCGGCACGACTTCAAGTAACTGGGAGCTGTGCATGGTAGAAACCAGAGCTCATGTCATGGCCAATGAGAAGATCGAACACCTTGAAACAACGTTGGAGTCATTCAGGGAACAACTGGACAACATTACAAAAACGCTTGAACAATTCACCAAGAGCAGGACGGGGTATCATTAGGAGGTGCCTAGTATTGATGAACACCTTAAAGGAGAATCTAGCCATCATATTCACTTTCATGGAAATCATCAACATTCCCACCCTTGGCCACCCAGGCTATACATGTATAAATTTGATGGCTCTAATCCGATAGTATGGGTAGGACAAATGGAACACTATTTCACCCTAAATGATATCTATGATGATAAAACTAAACTCCATGTGGGAGCCCTTTACTTGGACCAAGAAAGATGGCAATGGTGGCAGTGGCATCAGAAATGTTATCCCAGGAACATAACGTGGCAAGTGTTCACAAAATCCCTTTATGACCGCTTTGACAGAGAATCTAATTTTTTGGGTCGTCTCACTAAGCTTTAACAGACAAGCACAGTAAAAGACTACATTGCAGCCTTTGAGACATTGGCCTTCAGAATGGAAGGTCTAGGAGATGAATTCTACTTGGAGTGTTTCATCAATGGTCTCAAAGAAGCTATCCAAGCACCTGTTCAAATGCACTGCCCTCCTACATGGATAGACGCTTGAAAAAAGGCTGTCGAGGTAGAACTTGCCTTATTTACCTAGTCTACTCGTCCAAATTTCATAGCCAAGGGGCGGTCTACCCAGGGTTAGGGCCCTACCCAAACACTTAAGGTTCAAAAGGTGTCCCTAGCAGAAATGGCTGAACGAAGAAAACAAGGATTATGCTACTACTATGATGACAAATACTACCCTGGGCATTAGAGCAAGGAGCCAAAATTCTTTCAAATTGATGTTATTGATCACAGCTCATCTGAGGAAGCCCCACTCCTTGGGGGGCCAAAGGACGAAGTTGAGGAGAACCAGCGGGACAATGATCTCACAGTTATTCCAGATGAACCAGTTATCTCGCTACATGCTTTGGCGGGCATTTCTACGCCTCAAACTCTCAAAATCAGAGGCTTTCTTGAACATTGCCCTATAGTAGTATTGATTGATAGTAGCAACACTCATAACTTTATCCATAAGCGAGTCGCTGAAGCTGTTCATTATTTTGTAAGGGTAGTCTCTAATTTCCAGGTCCTTATTGCTGATGGGGGCACAATGAAATGTGAAAGCCGATGCAAAAATATTAAACTTCAGATGGGAGACTACCATCTAAAGACCCACATGTTTGCAATTAACATGGTGTTTGTGACATTGTCTTGGGTGCCGAATGGCTTCGTACACTAGGCCTAATCACAATGGATTTCCAGGAGTTATATATGAGCTTTAAGAAGAATGACCACATTCATATACTTTGTGGACTCCAGGCAGGGGCGCCTTCTATCACCAGCTCTCATCGAATGGAAAAGTTGTTGAAAAAGGGCCATCATGGAGTCATCGCCTAGTTTAATGCCATCCAGGCCATAGAATCCACTCTTCATATTCATCCTGAGATGCAACAGGTATTAAACTGCCACTAGCCGGTATTTGACAAACCTAAATAACTTCCACCCTCTAGAGGGGAAAATGATCATAACATCACTTTGGTCCCAGGGGCCCAACCACCTAATGTGCGCCCATATAGATATCCTTTCGCCCAAAAGAATTAAATTGAAAAAATCATCAAGAAACTCCTTGAAGAAGGTGTTATTCATCTTAGCATCAGCCCTTATTCATCACCAGTGGTCATGGTGCTCAAGAAAATGGGGAATGGCACATGTGTCCGGAATTTCGGGCCCTCAACAAGCTCACTGTCAAAGACAAATTCCCTATCTCGGTGGTTGATGATCTGCTTGATGAACTACATTGTGCTTAATTCTTTACCAAGCTAGATCTTCACTCTGGCTATCACCAAATCCACATGAAGGAAGTAGACATTCCCAAGACTGCTTTCTGCACTCATGAAGTCCATTATGAATTCTTGGTCATGCCATTTGGTCTCTCAAATGCTCCATCCACTTTTCAGAGACTCATGAATCACCTGCTAAAACCATATCTCTGAAAATTTGTCCTCGAGTTCTTTGATGACATTCTCATCTACAGCCTAACCTGGGAAAAACATCTCCATCATGTAGACCTGATGTTGCAACTGCTCCAGAATCACACATTATTTGTCAAAATTTCCAAGTGCTATTTTGGCGTGGAAGAAGTTGAGTATTTGGGACACATTGTGGGCCGTGAAGGTGTCAAGGTTAATCCCAAAAAGATACAGGCAATGCAAGATTGGCCCCAACCAAAAACCTTGAAGAGTCTGACGGGATTCTTGGGTCTCACTGGCTACTATAGAAAATTTGTCTGCAATTATGGTCGCATTGCTAGACCCCTCACTAACCTTCTCAAGAAAAATTCATTCCTCTGGACTGATGCAACACAACATGCATTTGTGGCTCTCAAACAGGCCATGTGTTCCACTCTAGTATTGGCACTACCCGACTTCACCAAATCTTTTTTGATTGAATGTGATGCTTCAGGTACAGTATTGGTGCTGTCTTAATGCAGGAAGGTCAATCCTTGGCTTTCACCAGCCAACAACTGAGTGGGAAACATCTGGGACAATCTACCTATGAGAAAGTGATGATGGCCATCTTACATGCAGTAGATACCTGGCGACCATACTTATTGGGATGGCGTTTCCAAATCCACACAAACAACCAAAGCCTCAAATTTTTTTTGGAGCAACGTCTATCATCGCCACAACAAAACAAGTGGCTGGCCAAAATGTTGGGATATGATTATGAGATAATTTACAAGAAAGGGTGTGACAATGTAGTAGCGGACGCTTTATTGTGCCAATTTGAGGATGAAAGCACCCTGATATCAATCTCTCTTCCCATACCAGATTGGTTGAAGAAGCCTGCAAGGAATGGTTTTCACACCCCTTTCTGTCCCAACTCATTAATAACTTGAGAGTAGATCCTAATTCCTTAGTTGGCTACTCTTGGAAGGATGAGATTCTTTGCTACAAGGATCGAGTAGTGATATCACCAACATCCACCCTCAAAACTCACATTTTGGCAAAGTTGCACTCATCTCCCACTACCAGACATGCAGGCTTTCAGTAAACTTATGCTCGCACTCGTCGTTATTTCTTTTGGATGGGCATGAAGAATGAAATTCTTACCTTTGTAGCTGAATGTGATGTGTGTCAATGCCACAAAGGAGAAACAATCAAGTTACCATGAACCTTACAACCATTGTTGATCCTTGCCTTTGTCTAGACGGATGTTTCTATGGATTTCATTATTGGTCTACCAAAGTCGGGCAACAAATTAGTCATCATGGTGGTTGTGGACATACTTTCTAAATATGCTCATTTTTACGCTCTACCCCACCCATTTACCCCCACTTTGGTGGCTCAATCTTTCATGGACCAGATCTTCAAACTGCATGGCATGCCAACTTCCATTATGTCTGATTGTGACTCGACTTTCACCAGCAAATTTTGGCAAGAACTTTTCAAGCTACAGGGAACCCAACTCCAACTAAGTATTGCCTATCATCCCCAAACTGATGGTCAAACTGAAGCAGTCAACAAATGTTTGGAGACATACCTAAGGTGCCTCACTTTATAAAAGCAGCATCAATGGGTACAATGGCTACCTTTAGCTAAATGGTGGTATAATACTAACTATCATGAAGCCACCAAGATGACTCCATATGAAGCAGTGTATGGCCAACTCCCACCTTCACCTATTTCTTATATCCCTGGATGCTCTAAGGTGCAAGCAGTTGATCAACTCCTACAAAACCGTGCCGCCATGATAGCCTGTCTCAAAGATAATCTCCATCAAGCTCAGAATCGAATGAAGCAACATGCAGACCAACATCATTCAGAGTGCACATTTCAAGAAGGGGATCAGGTATTCTTACGGCTGCAACCATATAAGAAAACATCGCTCAAAGAAAAGGGATGCCATAAATTAGCTCCCAAATTCTACGAACCTTATCAAATAATTCATCTCATTGGAGCAATAGCCTACAAGCTGGCCTTGCCACCAACTTCAAAGATCCATCCAGTCTTCCATGTATCATGCCTCAAGAAAGTGGTGGGGAACAATTGCAGAATTCAAACCAGTCTACCCGAATTGGATGAGGAAGGTTGACTCTGGCTCAAACCTGAAAAGGTCCTCGATATTCGTGAAAGACATCTACGTGGCCGCAAGATCAAGGAAGTCCTCGTCAAGTGGAAAGATACCTCTCAAGAAGATGCGACCTGGGAATCAACCAGTATTCTTCAACAGTTTCTGCAGCTTCAGCGTTGAGGACAAGGCTACTTTTGATGATGGAGGGCATGTTAAGGTCCAACCCTAACCCCTTTATTTATGTAATAAACCCAATAGGGTTGAGTCATAGTCATAGTTAGTTAAAGAGTCAATAAAGCCCATATTAATAATTGTAAGTGGTTGACCCTCATTTAAGAAAGGGACCACATTTAATTGGAAATGGGCCATAGTTAATAAATAAAGTGGTTAACCCGCATCATGTAAGGGACCACAAGTAGTTAGCAATAATGTGATAAGTCCACTGTATTAGATATATGGTTTTGAGAGAACCATGGTAATGACCCATGGTATTGTATGTATGAATCCTATATAGAGGCTAGAGACTCCCCATTGAGGAATGTCAAGGATTATTTTTGTAATCGAGCTCTGCTCTGCTGGAGGTTGCCCCCTTGAAGAGGCAAGTGAACATTGCTTTTATCTCCGAATAATAAAATACTTGTTGTTTTTCTCATTTATTCTGTGTTCTGGGTTGTATCTCTTAACATATTTGGCATTCTAGAAGTTCTCGCATGTGAAGAGCATAACATAGGAGATCAATTGTTTGTGTCGAAACATATTTAATCAATATAAGCAACTAGAGGCATTGAAATAACCATTTATTGAGAGTTTGACGTTTCCTTCCATTTACACATTTACCAACATTTATGACAATGATCTATTTGTTATATGTGTGCAGAGCTTTCACTTTGTGGAAAGCTCCAAACAAAACAAAACCATGAATTTTTGCACAAGTGATACTTCCACACAATGATTTAATATATTCTTATCCCTTGTGGATTGAACTGATGGAAGATGCAATGACATATACATGGAATACATTTAAACTTTGTTCATTTAATTATTAAGAATTACATATATGGAATATTCATTAGAAGATAACCCCGATAAGTAATTTTCCATTGGAGGCAAAGATGATTAAAACCAAACAAAAAAAATTACATTTATTTGCCAAATGTTTGTCAAAAAGTTTGCATAATTTTAAAGGTAGTCAAGATAGAAGTGATGCCCAGGATTTTAGTCTCACGATTTGACAAAATTTTAAGATAAAATTGTATAAATATTATTAACTATTTATTATTCACTTATTAAAAAAAGTGTCAAAAATGCTACATAATTTTAAGGTACTGAAAATAGAAATGATGCCTAGGATTTTAGTCTCACGGTTTGGCAAAATTTTTAAGACAAAATTGTATAAATATTTTCAACTATTTATTATTAGTTTATTAAAAATGTGCTGCAAAACATTAAGCATGAGTGAAATTTTGAAGTGTTTCTTGAAGTGAGTTATTAATTATGTTACACTGATTAAAAAAAATAATAAAACCATCATTCCATTGCTCCGACACATAGAAGGCTCTGCACAAGATATGATATGGGGAAACACTTAAATTTCTCTCCATGGAATGCATAATAGTGGTGATGAATATCAATCTTCCTCCGCACAATTGTTCACCACCCCCCTTTGCCCATGTAAGGGACCTGCAATATTGGGCAAAGCAATAGCAGTGTCAGACATCACATGGTTAGCAGTGTCAGGCATGGCAGGGTCAGACATAACAGTGTCAGTGTCAAGCACCCACCCACTGAATAACCTCTCAGAAAATTAGTTGTTTTTTTGTACCAAAAGTAAAACGCCCTCCACCAAGGGAATTATGTCTCATCATAGCTAGCTAAGTCATTGAAAATTAGAAATAGGATTTCCAAGAAATTAGGAAATTATATTTGAATTTATGAAAAATAAAAATATTCAACATTTTTCCGAAACTTTGGTTAAAATTGAAAAAGAAAAAACAAAAGATGCAACGTCTAAGCACTTTGACCACGAGATGAATTCTATAGTCCCTAGTGAGGCAGGGATTGATAAGTGCCATTTTATAATTGTTTTTATTTATATTAAGTGAAATCTTTAAATCTTATGTTATAGAAAATTTTATTTTTGATTATGTTGGTGATATTATGGTAATATAATGGAGAACTTTGTGAGTAAATTTTTAAAACTCGTTATAGTATAAATATAGCCAATACATTATTTTTGTTAATATAATTTATTTATATCCTTGTCAAAATAAATTAATAGCTATGATCATTACAATTAAAAAGAGTTAGTAACTCAAGCATTTATTAGTTATTCTAGTTAGTGGGATGGATATACACAACTAAAGAATAATTTCACATGAGCATAAATATTTGTTAGTTGTGAGATAGTTGATAAAGAGCTTTCAATTAAGACATGTAAAAAAAAGGATTATTAAAAACTCAATTCGGCTCCCCCAAGCTAGTCTGCTATAGTCAAAATCACATTGTTGATCAATATATTCTTACATTTTAGTGAATACAACTATCATGCTATCAAAATTATGTTTGAAAATAGGTGTATCACATAAATAAATAATTAAAAATGAAAGAAGAGTCAATGGTATTAACAAATATCATTGCATTAAACCACAAGTAACATCATAAGACACCACAAAATCGAGTGTTTGATTAACCGATCTAAGTGATCATATACGTATATATTTGAATGTTTCACCATTTTACTGAAACTAGGTTGATATGGTCCACTTAAATCATCCAAATTAGCCCCAAAGTGGTTAGATAAATCCACCTTTGTGGTCCTTTGTTGCGCCCATTCTATTACTCCACTTAGCCAATATCACTTTAGTAAATCCAATCTGATTATTTGAAGTTTCCTTAGTTAGCTAGTTGACTGGATAATCGACTATTAACATGCTATTTACTCACTAAATAAGCTACACACATTGGCACTAAATTCAGGTAAAACCTTAGGTTCTAAGACCCCCCACCCCATCCCCCTGAATAAATTTTTTTGGAGGTTCAATAGGTGGCATTATTGTTGCTCACCCTAACCCCCAATAAGGGCAAGATATTGAAGCACAATCAATGAATGGATATTCACAAATTTAGTTACAATAAATTGCTTTGCAAATGCAATCATGTCATTTATTTTGCATTAAATAAGAGCAAGTGACATTCTCCGACATCTTGTGTCTATATGGTGAGCATAAAACTCCACATGCTTCACCTTGCTTTGAATGAAAAGTTCATGGCCACTTGTATTACACTTTGTGATCTGAACTAAATCTACAAAAAAACAATTGTTATCGACACAAGCTCTATGATGATTGGAACCAAGAAAGTTCAAGGCTATAGATAATGAGTGAGACTATATTGTCGTCATGAAAGGCCCCATGTCATCATTATCAATGTCCACCCCTATATTCAATTAAATTAAAGGCAAGCACATGAGATGTAAAGTCAAGGCAAAGAATTGTAGAAAATAAAAAATAAAAATACAATGTATTAAAAAAATTAAAATTTTCATGATAACTCTTCCATATTGTACAAAAAGACAAAAGAAAGAGGAGGAGAGACAAGATCGGGGAAGTTGATGGGTAGGGGATGCTTGAACTTTTAGCCACCCAATGCTTGACCTTTTAGCCATCCCCCAGCTGAGCCAACCTCCTATATGTTGTTTCCTCACATATAAAGAGGGGATCTTTAACTATGAAATATTTTTTTTTGCCCATAATTCATTAGAGTGCATAGTGATGAAACAAGGAACTTATAACCTACCCATTGTTTCATACTAAAAGGCCTAGTTGAAGCCAATTAAATGTCAGCTTTCCCATTTGGGTTTCCAAGGTAAATTTGGAGTTTTAATTTGTGAATTTATTGGTTTCTATGTTATTTTCCTTATCTATTGCTTTGAAATGGAGCTAGATTGTAGTTTAACGGTTTCTTATGCATTGTTTAGCTATGAGTATTCTTTACCAGTTACCGTTTCAAATTGTTTTCCATAAATGCAATCACCATAAGAAAGTAAACTAATGTAATAACTATTTAGTCACTTTCGTATATTTATTTTAGAGTTGGGAGATCAACGATCCTCATTTCAAAGTTGTTGCAAATGAATAGGGAGTTTCTAATTTTCTCTTCTAATGGTTTTTTGAGTAATTATGTCTCTTGCAAGTCACCATCTCATTCCCTAAGTTGAGTTTTAATTGTTAGCTAGTGTTTTTTCACTACCCACAAGTTGTTCACTCTCTCTAGGTTGCCACTTCATTATTGGCTAAGTTATTTACCTTCATCACAAACTTATGTGCCCCTTGGGCTATAATCTCATTAGTGTTTGAGAAAATTTCACATACTTATGCATGGTAAAACTTCTCAAGACTAGAAATCAAATATTGTTGAGTCAGATTCCTTTACCCACATGTTGTATGGTCACTCTAGTCAATTTATTTAAACATTGGCCTATTTCCTTCTTTACTTGATCAAATTTCCTCTCTAGGCATATTTATTATCATTTCAGTTGATCATAATTCATATCTAGTTGATTTCATTTTCTTGGTTGACTAGACACTTAGCTAGATGACTTAGCCCTTCCTTGATCAGCTTGACCATTAACTAGTTGACTTAAGTTTGGTTGGTAAAATTGGCTTTTGGCTTGTTTAAGTAGCCTCTCACTTATTCAACCACTAGCCGCAAACTTATTACCTCATGGCACTTTTTTGATTGTAGTTTGGTACTTACTCAGAGATAATCATTGAAGTCTTTCACATACTACGTTTAGTTGTGAGTGTTTGGTTATATGTGTGTTTTTTTGTGTTATATACCTACACCATACTTTGGGTAATAGGCTTATAGTTAACACAAAATAACTACTTCAATTCACACACAAGTGAAAATGCATGCACTCCTCATATGCATTTTGATTTGTGTGTGAATTGAAGTAGCTACTTTGTGTTATTGAATTAAAAGTCCATCACTTAAGGTTTCCATCCAAGCATACTTGGTTGTACAATAAAAAACATGGGTGGCCAAACTAAGATATAACCATTGTCAATATCTTCTTCTTCAAGCACTTGAAAAAAAAGAAGGATTCTCTAGCATGTGACTCAAGAATTTGTGTTCGTGAATGGACAAGATTTAATCCTACCATTTATAGATCACTTTGATTGTCATAATACACTACAATGGATCCCATAAAAGGAAATTTGAGCCCACTCATTTGTTTTCAAATCCATACAATGTTAGGTCCAATGTTCATTGTGTCACTATATTCAAATTTAGAAAAGAGGCAACATTATGTTTTCCTATATGATCAAACAATTTGACAACATCTAAGATGAAACACATAATCAAAAGTTTGACTACATATCACATCCTTCACTTGCAAAATAAAAATATACATATCTAACTTAGTATCTCAAGTCCTTGTTGTAATCTTTGATACCATGCTCATATGTAACCTTGATATATCAAACAATTTTCTTTGCAACCTTCAAATGGTTGTACTTTGAACCCTAAGTGAATCTAGAGACCAAAGTAATAGTGAATGGAATGTTGGGAAACTATGAGTCAAGTATACAAGATTACCAATATGTTGCATGTACATAGTAGCATCAACTTTAAAAATGTCACATTATTTAGTCAACTTCACTCCCTATTAAAATATATAGAACAAGAATTACAATTTTCCATCTTGGATCTCTTTAAAAATCCAACACGTACTTAGATTTAGATTGAGAAATGAAGATCTCATCATCCAATTGCATAATTCATATGTGAAGAAAGAAATGTAGTAGAGCTAGATATTTCATCTCAAATATCTTCTTTAGTGTCTCATTTAAACTCACATTCAAAGCACCATGCTTCTAGTGATGATCAAATCATCTACTGTTGGGTCCCTATAATACTAGTGATTACCCCATTACTATTGTAGTTATACCCCTTATTTATATTGTTGTGCCCCTATTACCCCCATATTGTTATTTCTGTGCCCCATAGAATCCCTCTATTGTTATTTTTGTGGCTTTATATTATTATTGTTAGGTCGGCTGGATTATATTGTGACTCCTTAGACTCCTATATATAGAAAGGAGGTTTTGTCATTTGTATCATCCAAGAATTGTTCATTTATGTAATGTAAAGGAGGTTGCCCCCTCGAAGAGGCTGAATTCTAAGGCGTGGATCTCTCTTTTCTATCTTTTTGTGAGCTGGTTTCATAACATTTGGTATCAGAGCTTTGGATTCTAGGGTTTCGCTGCTCCAAACAGGTCATCGTGGCATTTTTGCTATAACTTTTTTTCTGTGACGTTTCAGAAGTCGTAAAAAAAACCCATTTGAGAAGAAATCGCGCTGAACCTTGGGTCCGAATTTCAGAGTTTGTCGCGTGATATGTTTGGATATATGATCTGAGGAAGTTGGTATTTTTGCAGACTCCTGAATTACATTCAAAACAGGTGACCTGGGGAAAATCGTCATAACTTTCTTTCTGAAATTTCGTAAGAAGGTACAGAAAGAGGACGGACTGTAGTTTTATTTTATATATTTTTCAGAGTCAAAGGTTGAAACAGTGACACGTGGCACGTCGTACAAGTTTGCTCTACTGAACTAGTCTATAATCAAGTCACTGTGGGAGATTTCGCATAACTCTTCCTTGGAGAATCCAATTTGGGTCAGACTTGTGGCATTGGAAAGAGGACACAAAGGGCTACTACAGGTCACAAATTCAGAACTAGATGATCAGAAAGTACAGAGATACATCAGAGGCAATATCGAGCTCCTACAAAGTGAAAAAAGGTGTGTAGATTTTCTTTAATTTTTGCTTAAGCTTGGTTTGAAAATTTATTTTGAAGGAATTCAAAGGGCATAGTAGAGCATTATTATCGGTAACTGATGCCCCGAGGAAAGAAAATGCAAACACCTAGTAAGGAACCTGAAAGCTCTAGCATGACTCATGAAGAAGAGGAAGAAATGCTACATGATATATCAAAATTACAAGAACAAGTGCAACAAATGTCACTTGCACAAAAAGAAACAGAATCTAAAATGGATGGTTAAGGAAAGATGTAGAAGCTAAGATGGATGGTTTAAAGAAAGGTGTAGAAGCTAAGATGGATGGCATGGAAGCTAAGGTGAATGGCATGGACGCTAAAATTGATGGCATGGATGATAAGATGGATAAGTTGCTACAAGAAATAGTCACTAAGGGTGAAAGAGTACTAAAGGAAACTCATGATGAGAACAAAAGAAATGTTAATCATGATTCCATAGACTCTAATGTTGGATCGAAGACTCACCATGTTCCAAAAATCGATATGAGGAAGTTTGATGGCAAGGATCCCGCCACATGGATATTACAGATGGAGCAATTCTTCGATCTCAATAATGTGCAAAACACACAAAAGGTACGTATGGCAACTTTATATTTGGAACCAAATCAGTTTGTATGGTATCAATGGCTTTGTTCTCGTAAACAATTTATCACTTGGGCAATTTTTACGGAAGAATTGATAGCACATTATGAGGATACAAAAAGCAACACTTTTTTTAGCCAATTGATAAGTCTCAAACAAAAGGGTTCAATAATGGAGCACATTGAGGAGTTCCAAAAATTGAACATAAGGGTAAAAGATATTCCAGAGGAGCATAGGATTGATGTGTTCATAGGGTCTTTAAAGGATAATATCCAACATGATGTGCGCCTTTGGGAACCTGATTCATTAGAGAAGGCATTCAGGTTAGCAAGAAAAATGGAAAGCAAAATTATGGCAACTAGGAAGCATACCATTCACAACTATAAAGACGGAAGTGTTGTTGCCCATAGTCTTCCACAACCTACAAGGTTGACACCACAACAATTGGAAGAAAAAAGAGCAAAAGGGCTTTGTTACAATTGTGATAGCAAATACACAAAAGGTCATAAGTGTGCTGAGAAGAAATTATTCTACATAGATTGTGAAGAGGAAGAAGAAAAGGAGCAAGAAAGGTCAAAAGAAGAGGATATATTCCAGGAACAAAGCCTAGATGAAGAACAAATAAATCCGACCATATCTTGTAATGCATTGGCGGGAATTACCACTCCTCAAACCATCAAGATAGAAGGACAAATCAAGAAGAAAAAGGTAATAGTGTTGATTGATTCAGGAAGCACCCACAATTTTATTCATTGTAGGGTAGCAAAAGAATTGAATTGCTTCCTATATCCAGCACCAGAGTGTCAAGTGATGATTGCAAATGGAGGAACAATAAATTGCTCTGGAAAGTGCCATAATATCAAGCTATCCATGGGAGAATATGTATTGACTAGCCCAATGCTTTCCATTCCAATGGGAGGTGCTGATGTTGTACTAGGAGTCCAATGGCTACAATCCTTGGGTACAATAGCTTTTAATTTTCAAGAACTTTTCATCAAATTTTCTTCGGAAGGAAAGGAAGTTGAATTAAGGGGTATTGCAGGGAAACCAGGAAAGATAATCAGCTCTAATGGTATGACAAAGCTTCTAAAAAAGGAGCAAAGAGGTGTAATTGCACAATTATGTTCGCTAGATGTTTCCACATTGGAATCATCTATTTCTCCAGATCTCCAAAAAGTCTTGGACAATCATTCCAAGGTATTTGAGACTCCCAAAGGTCTCCCACCTATGCGTGATCATGATCATGCTATTCATCTGATTCCAGGAAGTGTTCCTCCAAACATCAGGCCGTACAGATATCCCTATGTCCAAAAAAGTGAAATTGAACGTATGGTTGCAGAAATGCTAGAGGCTGGTATAATTCAACCGAGTCAAAGTTCTTTCTCAGCTCCAGTAGTATTGGTGCACAAGAAGGATGGATCATGGCGCATGTGTCCAGATTATAGGGAGCTCAACAAGCTCACTATTAAAGATAAGTTCCCCATTCCTGTCATTGATGAATTACTGGATGAATTGCATGGATCAATTTACTTCACCAAGTTGGATCTTCGTTCGGGATATCATCAAATCAGAATGAAGATTGAAGACATTCCAAAAACAACATTTAGAACTCATGAGGGTCATTATGAATTTTTGGTCATGCCTTTTGGCCTTACCAATGCACCTTCAACATTTCAAGGTTTGATGAATTCAATTTTCAAACCATTCCTTAGAAAATTTGTGTTAGTATTTTTTGATGATATACTAATCTACAGCAAGTCTTGGAAGGATCATGTTGAACATGTTGACAAGGTGCTACAACTATTGGAGGAGAAACAATTATATGCAAAAAGATCCAAATGTTTCTTTGGAGTCCAGGAGGTGGAATATTTGGGTCATATTGTATCTCATGAAGGAGTTAAGGTAGACCCTAGCAAAATTAAAGCCATTAAGGAATGGAAAATCCCCACATCCATAAAGCATCTGCGAGGATTTCTTGGGTTGACAGGGTATTATCGCAAGTTTGTTAAGAATTATGGGAGAATAGCAGCACCTCTAACAACATTATTGAAGAAAGATTCATTTTCATGGACTCCGGAAGCAACAAAGGCCTTTGAACATCTTAAAGAGGCAATGTGCCAAGCACCGGTCTTAGCTACACCGGACTTCACAAAAACCTTTATTGTGGAATGTGATGCTTCAGGAAATGGAATTGGTGCTGTTCTAATGCAAGATGAAAGACCCATTGCTTTTGAAAGTCGTCCAATCAAGGGAAAGTTTTTAAGCAAAGCTATTTATGAGAAGGAAATGTTGGCAATACTCCATGCACTTAAGAAATGGCGACCCTACCTAATGGGAAGACACTTCAAGGTAAAAACGGATCATGATAGCCTTAAATACTTTTTAGAACAAAGATTATCCTCTGAAGAGCAACAAAAGTGGGTCACAAAGATGTTGGGTTATGACTTTGAAATCATCTACAAAAAAGGGAAGCAAAATGTGGTGGCAGATGCACTCTCAAGAAAGGATGAGGATGTGGAAGCATTGTTGTGTGCCATTTCTATTATCCAACCAGATTGGATAAACGAAGCAAGGGAGGAATGGAAGAATGACGAAGAAGTGTGGGCACTTATTCGAAAGCTACAACAAGATTCCAGTACTTCTGATACATTTAGCTGGAAAAATGATTCGTTATGGTACAAAGATCGCTTATACCTCTGTAAGAATTCCCAGCTAAAACAAAAGATTCTTATGGAATTGCACACTTCTCCCTTAGGAGGGCACTCAGGATTTTTAAAAACTTACCACAGGGTTAAGAAGGAATTTTTTTGGGATGGCCTTAAATCAGATATTCAAAAGTTTGTGGCGGAATGTTTGGTTTGCCAACAAAATAAAGTTGAAACAATTAAGACACCGGGTCTATTACAACCTTTATCCATTCCAAGCCAACGTTGGGAGGAGGTTTCAATGGATTTTATCACAGGTTTACCCAAGTCTGAGGGAAAGAGTGTCATCATGGTGGTAGTTGACAGACTTACCAAGTATGCACACTTTTGTGCATTATCACATCCATTTAAAGCCAGTACAGTTTCTACTGCATTTATGGAAACAGTTCAAAAGCTACATGGAAACCCAAAGATTATTGTAAGTGACAGAGATCCCATTTTCACTGGAAATTTTTGGACAGAATTATTTTCTTGTCTTGGTACTCAGTTAGCTCATAGCTCATCTTATCATCCTCAATCTGATGGGCAAACTGAGATAGTAAACAAATGTTTGGAAGGATATCTTCGTTGCTTTGTATCTGATAAACAGACACAATGGGTCAAATGGTTGCCTCTGGCTGAATGGTGGTATAACACTTCCTTCCATACAGCAACAAAAATGACCCCATTTATGGCACTTTATGGGTATCAACCACCATCCATCACATCATATTTAAGAGAAAATTCTAAGGTTCAGGCAGTGGAACATCACATCGAACATCAACAACAAGTCCTCCAACTCTTAAAGGATAACCTCGTGTTGGCACAAAATAGAATGAAACAACAGGCAGATCAACATCGCAGTGAAAGAAGTTTTGATGTAGGTGATTGGGTATTCCTACGGCTACAACCATATAAGCAAATGTCCCTAAAGCAAGCTAAGAAGGATAATAAATTATCACCAAAGTATTATGGTCCGTACAAGGTGTTGCAAAAGATTGGTACTATGGCATACAAATTGGAGCTTCCTGCAGCTTCTCGATTGCACCCAGTTTTCCATGTTTCATGTTTAAAGAAGGTTATAGGTGACAAGCTCCCAATTCAAACAATATTGCCAGAACTTGACGAGGAAGGAAAAATTATATTGGAACCGGAAGCAGTCACAGAAACAAGAACTCGACAGCTACGAAATCGATCAATTTCAGAGTATCTTATCAAGTGGAAGAACTTATCCGCTGAAGATTCCACATGGGAGGATGAGAATTTTATGCAGAAGTATCCAGAACTACTCAAGCGTTGAGGACAACACTTTTTTGAAGGAGAGGGGCATGTTGGGTCCCTATAATACTAGTGATTACCCCATTACTATTGTAGTTATACCCCTTATTTATATTGTTGTGCCCCTATTACCCCCATATTGTTATTTTTGTGCCCCATAGAATCCCTCTATTGTTATTTTTGTGGCTTTATATTATTATTGTTAGGTCGGCTGGATTATATTGTGACTCCTTAGACTCCTATATATAGAAAGGAGGTTTTGTCATTTGTATCATCCAAGAATTGTTCATTTATGTAATGTAAAGGAGGTTGCCCCCTCGAAGAGGCTGAATTCTAAGGCGTGGATCTCTCTTTTCTATCTTTTTGTGAGCTGGTTTCATAACATCTACATATAAAACAACAACTAAAATTTAATTATTTGCATGTAATACATAAACATTGTGATGCCATTTGCATCATTTGAAACCAAACAAATATGGAACTTATTAATTTTATCATAACATGTCAAAGGGGCTTGTTTCAAATCATAAAAGGATTTCCTTCATTGACACACTACAATACCTATAACATACTTGTTGGGTAATTTAATTGATGGTTAAATCGCTTCATTAATTGTCAACCAAGGTTTGTGTACTTATGAAGTGCACGTGCACAATATATGCTAGGAGTTCTATTTTTTTTTATTTTAAAAGATGAAATTGATCTAAAATATGAATGTGGTTAGATTAACTCAAAATATCTCTACGCACATGTTATGTCCATTAAAATTACTATTTTTCAAAGCAAATCAAACTTCAAGGCGAAATCAAGTAAAGATTCTAATTATTAGATTGAATTGAAATTTAATCTATTGCAACATGAATTCAAAATTACTCTATTTGAATTGAAGTATGGAAAAAAATATAAATAAAATAAATAAATAAAAATTAGCTCCAATTGGTACTGAATTGAAAAGTATACTCTAATTACATAATGGAATTTTTACTCCTAATTACAAGAAATCAAAATATTCTAACTACTTTTGCAAATTGAAATTTTACTTTTCTTGAAAGAAATAAATAAATCGAAATCAGACTTCTTCAACAAAATATCAAATTGAATTGTAACTTCAAATGATTACTAGTGTGCGCAATTATACTTTAGAATTTTCCCTATCCATCCTTCATTAAATCAATGTCATAAATTAACTGAATTACCAAATAAAAATGCTAAATGAAATTAACTGTAAAAAGCAAATATTTTTGCCCTTTTTTATGAGCGCTGGACTTGTTCAAAATATTGAGAATTAAACTAGAAATTGATAGATAGAATACTAATTAAAAGTATCAACAAATTACAGTGAAGAAATAGCTATTCATCTAATGAATTGAAATGAACATAATCCAAAGCTAATCTAGTCTTACATCTCTCCAGGGGGTCCTCCTGTTGAGTGAAAGCACGCAATGAAATATCAAATTACTTAGTCACACATTGGTCACCAAAGAACAAAGTATTTATATTAAATGTCGAAGTCTTCAACAACAAAAAATTACATAAATTGACAAGGATAATGATTGTCTATTGTTTTTCCTTGAGGCTTTTTATACTCTCTTATTAAATAACTATCTTAAGAGTCATAAGCCGAGAGGTAAGTTTCTAATTTGACAGCTAAGAAATGAAATCATAATTAAAGTCTCTCTTCTCATGATTTTCTACTGAAAGAGAAAATAATGAGAGATTTATTTTGGTACATCAACTTCAAACTCTACAACTTCTACACTTACTTGATAGCGCCACAAACCGCCTTCAAAGTTTGCGCATCATTGGAGTGTCGTAACTAGAGTTGACTTCTAGTTTGACTATGAGATCCCTTGAACCGAGTGGCTTTCTAGATCACTATGATAAGTGAACATCCATGTGTCGATCATTTTCCATCTACCTGTGTCCTTTATTCCTTCTCCAATGCTATGAAACTCATCTAATCATGGATGTAGCTGCAAAATCTTCAATTAGTTGCAGAATGAGTGCAATTTGGTAGCTATAGGAGTGTTTTGATTAAATTTCATAAAGAAACAACAGATTATAAATCATGGATGATTGATACCTTTTGGATGTTTGAGCATGTCTAAGATGACCTTTTAGCTTGAAACTACAACAAAATTATTATGGAAAAAAGATGGAAAGGAAGGAAAAAGGGTTGTTAATTTGGACTTAAAATCAGTATCTCAAGTTCTTGTTGTAATCTTTGATACCATGCTCATATGTACCCATGATATATCAAACAATTTTCTTTGCAACCTTCAAAGGGTTGTCACTTGAACCCTAAGTGAATCTAGAGACCAAAGTAATAGTGAATGGAATGTTGGGAAACTATGAGTCAAGTACATAAGATTACCAATACGTTGCATGTAAATAGTAGCATCAACTTTCAAAATATCACATTATTTAGTCAACTTCACTCCCCATTAAAATAGATAGAACAAGAATTATAATTTTCCATCTTGAATCTCTTTAAAAAGCCAACACATAGATTGAGAAATAAAGATCTCATCATCCAATTGCATACTTCATATGTGAA
This sequence comes from Pinus tabuliformis, assembly GCA_031772625.1. NCBI lineage: Eukaryota > Viridiplantae > Streptophyta > Pinopsida > Pinales > Pinaceae > Pinus > Pinus tabuliformis. The sequence continues at coordinate 1,697,094,640 of CM062817.1, forward strand.
GAAAGAAATGTAGCAGAGCCAGATATTTCATCTCAAATATCTTCTTCAGTATCTCCTTCAAACTCACAATCAAAGCACCATTAGTTATAGTGATAATCAAATCATTTTCATATAAAACAACAACTAAAAATTCATTATTTGCACGTAATACATAAACATTGTGATGTGATTTGCATAATTTGAAACTGAACAAATATGGAGCTTACTAATTTTATCATAACATGTCAAAGCTCTTGTTTCAAATCATAGGATTTTTCATTGACACACCACAATGCCTATAACATACTCATCCCCCTTTGTACCATATTAATGGTATGGGGTGACAAATTAACACTAGAAACTTTGTTTATGAGATTACCATCACCTTTTGCGCTTTTCGGCAATATAAATTTTAATGAAAACATATAATCAAGATATAATCATTCAAATATTTTCACATTTGGCATCGAGAATTAATCATCTTACCTTTAATTTAAGCTAATAATTGATTAACAACTCAATATATTTAAGTTCATATAATCATATTGATTATTATTAAAATAAATATTATACATTTAATTAACTTTATCATTAAGTTGATAAATTACCCACTTGCACAATTTCAAAAATCACAATGTTTCATTGGCCACCATAAAATCCAAAATATACCCATGTAAAGCATTTGGCTTCCCATGGAGTCAATATTCGGATGAGTTAGTCGACCATCAGTAAAATCCAAATTTTACCAAAGTAAAACCCAAATGTGATACAATCAACCCCAAAATGTGGATGGACTCATTGGCTATCGATGAAATTTATTATTATCATTTTGGAAAGATTATTAAATCTTTGAAGCCCCCTTGATATTATCTACTTGGTAAAAACCTCATGAGTTCTCCCCATAGTGGATAGAGTATATTTTTTCAAGCTCCACAACAAATCTAAGAGGATTTACATTAGACATTAGAGGGGATGATAAATCATTCAAATTTAAGAAGAATATGCTCTTTCCAAATGATTATTATCTAGGTAAAAATATTTCCTTTTTCTTTATAAATGTAAATGACCACACACATTTCAACATACCCCCTACCAACCCAGCCCAAAACAAGGGTGGCAGAAGGAGGTAGTTACTAAGCTTACCCAAATTCCAAGGTACTTTCATGGCGATGGAGTCTAAATTTTCACCTTTTTTCTTTCTTTTTTCTTGAGAAGCTTGAAATGGATGATACCATCTTGTTCATCTCAGTGAGATGATTCCAACAATATATATTTTTTCCTCATTCAGGTTCCAGATTCATAAGATAAAACTCACAACATTTAGCCTATTAAACTCTGATAAGTCATCTTGACCTACCATGTGGCACTCACGTGGACCTATGTGGTGCCAATGTGGCCAATTTAGTCAGCACCACATGGCGGCTTGACCCTAGCTGTCAACTCATCCATGAATTTATATGCCTAATGGCACCCAACATATGCATGGGCATAAGTAAAAAACTTGTGACACCCACTCTATTAGAGCTAGGCACATAATTCCAGCTCACCTTGGAAATATGATCCTAGGGATTTCGCTCAGTGCTCCTTTATAAAGGTTTGAGGTACCTTGTACTTGAACTGCCAGGATTACGTGGACCTTAAGGCATGTCCCTCCATTCATCGGTCCCATGACGACCACGTAACCCCGCAATAGTGAACCTTGACGACTCTCCACACTACTCCCCGCCAAATTTCTAAAGCATTCCTTCTGGGCTGCATTGGAAGTGCTAACTCTACACATGACCTCGTGCACCATAGTAATTGTTCCCACTAAACAAGGTCCCACATGCCAATTCATCCCAAAAACACTCACCCCAAAAATAACTCTTACTAACCTCATCGTTCCATCGGGGGTTAGCACTCTCAAGATTACGTGGAGTTTTCCATGTCAGGCGTGACCAATTGTATGGACCCACTCTCTTCCACCTATACTAATGGGCTCCATCATACCACATCATCCTTGGGATAATATCCCTATAATTTACAACCGCGTTCCATTCGAAAACTCTGAGGTTTGAGGCCCGGGGTGATATCTCCCTTGATCATGCCTTCCTTGCCACTTGACTTGCAAACTATGGATGCTACCAAGAGTTTTCAACAATTCCACTAAATGGGCTTCACTAGCCATGTCATCCTAGAGATACTACCCTGAAAAATTCCTTTGACGCTCCCCTTGAGTCTTAGGGGGTACCAAGCTTCTAGGGTCATTCGATGGCCATGAGTGCTTCCCCATTGATGGCCTAGATTTATCCTGCCATAAGAATTTGGTCATAGCGCCTAGTCACAAGGTTGAATAGAGTTAAACCAATTCTTTCTGATGCCCTATGCTTTGGGCTTAAAATAATTCTAGCCCCATGCTTAGCGGCCGCTTATTAAGTGTACAACGCTTTTGCTCAAGACTCCAATACAGAGTCAACGACATATAGGTAATACACATTCTCTTCTTTCCTATCCCTCTTGAGATTTATAAAAACTCAGTCATGGCCATAGGCCATTATACACGCATGATTATAGTGATGTGTGTGTGTATAGACACACACGCACACAACACTATCTCTTTTGAGCTTAAGCAGGAAAAACACAACCCAATACTTGTAGTCACATATTTATGCATATTGAAAGGCTGCATATACACCACTGCACTAAGTTCCAATCTCGGGATAAACACAGAGATCATTTAAATAAGAGATTTCACCCATACATTTAACCAATTATTAAGGTTACAGTACAATCCAAAAATAATCACAGAAAAAACAATTTTTTTCTTACAAATCATTGCATAGAGTATTAACATTCCTCTTTTATGAATGGAGTCCCAATTTCATGTCATGAATACAATGTTCAACCAAGGCTAATCACACACACAACACATTTAAGAAAAGGAGCACATATAAACACTTAACTTATGCAACACAATGATTTGATGACTAAGAGTGAGACTCTAACTCTCCACCCAACCATAGACAAACTACACCCATTGTTACTTTTAGTCGTCACCCCCGACCCAGGTTCCAGTGCTTGAGGTGGAGTGCTTCTTAAGAGGAATTTAAACCAATAGAACAAATGAAATAGGATGCCATAAGGCCACACTGCCTTCATCCACCACCTAGATAATTTTTCACCCTGTCCTTTCATATATAATTAACATCCATGTTAGGATACTACAGTGCAGAGTGTCTCATCTCACTTTTAGGAGAAGAGAGTCTGCATTAAAAGAAGGTTCATCACTAGATAAGCTACTAATGGGTAAGATATCACCTCTCTAGGTGGTTCATTAGTGATTCAAGCACTAGATCTTCTGCCCTAAGGAAACTCCTGGTGGTTCAACAACCCTCACAAGCACTTGAGTGACTCTTCCCAAACCAGTAGGTTCATAGATCCACAAGCTTCTAGTGGGTTCTTCAACCTTACATGCAAGCCTCGGTGAGGGTTTTTCAATTGGTTCATATCTCTCCATAGATTTTTTTTGGCCAAATCTAATCAATGCACTTTCACTATCTTCTCACCTCCACAATTAGAGGAAATTTTCTCATAGTATTACTCACTGCCTCATCTCCTCTGTTACTTTTACGTGTGCATGAGAGGGTTAAAAAATGTATTCCCTTCTTCCATTGTCTCAGTGTGTGAGAGAGAATCCTTGAAAGTCTATTCTCCACCTTCTGTGTATGCACCTTCTCCTCCCAACAGTCTAACCATCTGTCCCCTTCCTAGTTCCATGCTAGTCAAACCTTTTGAAAGCGCAACCCATGCCTATATTTAAATTTTTGTCCCCTTCTTGCTTGTTGTTGGAGCTAGGGGACACTTGGACATATCCTCTTCCTTTCAGTTAAATTTATTGCATAGTCAACCCATTTAAAACCACTCATCCAACCAACATTATTATTTAAAACAACACATTCCTTAAGAAATTTCCCTCCTCAAGTTGTCTGGAATCGGTGCCCCTTTCTCTCAACCCTTTAATTAATTACAATTTATTCACAAAGGAAAAATATTAACTAGGGGATGTCATAGTCCCCTCCCCCTTGGGGGGAACACTGTCATCGGTGTTCAATATCCATATACCAAAAAACATGTTTTAGACCCAAAATTGTTTATTGTGGAGCTTTATATACACAACTTTGTAGAACATTTACATTACATTTACATTTTCCTTACTCAACAAATAAGAAAGGATACATTTCCTTCATTTGGTCAACCATTTCCCATGTAGTTTCCTTGGGACCAAAGTGCCTCCACGGCACTTTGACTTGCTCTATTTCTCGATTCTGAATCATGAGTTGCCTTCGATCTAGGATGCATAGAGTTTCTAGTTGGAACTCTCCCTTTGGTTCTACCTATAATACAAGCAAATTAATCACATGATTAGCATATTGCACATATATTTTAAGCAATGAAAAATGGAAAACATCATGCACTCTTATTGAGCAAGGCCAACCTATGGGCCACTGCCCCTATCCTTTCAAGTACTTCAAGGGGCCCAAAAAACTGTGGTGCCAGCTCAGCACATGACCCAAATTTTAAGGAGATTTTATTGGGTCTAACTCATGAGAGAACATGTTCCCCAACTTGGAACTCTTTATGCACTCTACACTGGTCCACATAGTTTTTCTGCCTGTTATGTGCCACTTTTAAATTTCTTCTGACAATTTGCATACGTTGGTCCACATAGTTTTTCCACCTGTCATGTGCCACTTTTAAATTTTTTCTGATGGTTTGCATATGTTGGTCCACATAGTTTTTCTACCTATCATGTGCCACTTTTAAATTTCTTCTGATGGTTTACATTTCCTACTCCATGTCTTTCAAGATATCAAGCCCAATAAGGACCATGTCCATTGGATCACTCCAACTAATAGGAGTGTTACAACATCTCCCATAAAGTGCTTCAAATGGGCTCATTCTCAACAACTCTTGATACCCATTGTTGTATGATAATTCCATAACTGGAAGGTACTTTTCCCACGTTTTGGGTTGGTGCATCACATGCATTCTTAGCATGTCTTCCAAAATACTGTTTGTTCTCTTTATTTTCCCATCGATTTGAGGATGGTATGATGTGTTGAATGCTAGTTCTATTCTTAGGCCCGCAAATAGTTCTTTCCAAAATTTTGAAGTGAATTTTCCATCTCTATCCGAGATGATTTTCTTGGGAAATCCATGCAGTATTACAATTTCCTTTATGAAAACTTGAGCCACCTCACTAGCTGAATTTATGGATTTAACAACCACAAAGTGAGCCACCTTGCTCAACTTGTTAAATCAGGCCTGAAATAAAATTTCTTGATTGTTGCCAATGTCTTTTGGTAACCTGGGTGGCTAGAATATGACTCAGTATGAAACTCCTTTAATATGAGTTTCTTCAAGTTGTTGTTATTTGTTATTTTGCACAGAAATTCTGCTTCTAAATTTAATGAACCCCTTTTCTGTAAGGTAATAGTCCTTACCTTCATGTAATTCAGAGCCTTGATGTAGCTTCTCCTTTAATTGTTGATACTTTTCGTCTTGCTGCCCAACATTTTTGATCTTTTCTTCAAGGTCAGTTCTATAGGAACTTATGGCTATTATATGATGTACTTTCACTCTCCTGCTAAGTGCATCAATCACTATGTTCTCCTTGCCTTTTATATATTTGATTTCAGATTCAAATTTGTTGACTGTGGCCAATCATCTGTCTTGTCTTGCATTTAACTTGGGTTGTTCAAATAAATACTTCAGCCCTCCATGATCAATCATTAGAGTAAAATATCTACCAAAAATGTAGTGTCTCCATATCTTCAAGGCATGAATGATGGAAACCAATTCTAGATCATGAGCTACATAATTATGCTCGTGCTCATTTAATTTTGGAGATTCATAGAAAACCACTTGGCCTTCCTACATCAAGACTCCACCAAGTCCCTCCTTACAAGCATCCACGCATGAAATGAAATCTTTTCAGGATCTACTATTCTTAGCATTGGTTTGTTTGATAATAGTTGCTTTAGCTGATCAAAGCTTGTACTATAATCAATTGTCCATTCAAACTTCTTCCCTTTTATTTGCAATGTGCTAATTAGGTGTCCGATCTTAGAGAAGCTCTTAATGAACCTCCTGTAATAGCCTGTTGATCCCATAATAGACCTAACTTCAGCCAAATTTCTAGGTGTTGGCCATTCCATGATAGCCTTGACCTTTTAGGGATCAACTGCTACTCCCTCTCTTGAGACAATGTGTCCCAAATAACGAATCTATGACTTAAAGAAATCACACTTCCTATGTTTTGCATAAATGTTATGCTCTCTTATCAATTGTAGTACTGTGACCAAATGCTCTTCATGCTCCTCCTTGGTCCTCAAATAGACCAAAATGCCATCAACAAACACTATGACGAACTTATCCAAATAAGGGCGCAACATGTTGTTCATGAGGCACATACAAGTTGTAGGAATATTGGATAATCAAAAGGGAACTATAATGAATTAATAATTCCCATACCTCATTCTAAAGATTCTTTTATGGATGTCCTCATCCTTTATACACACCTAATGATAGTTTGATCTCAGATAAATTTTAGAGAAGACTTTTTCTCCTCTTAACTGATCAAATAAATTGTTGATTAGCGACAATGGATTCTTTTTCTTGATGGTCATTTTATTCAATTTTCAGTGATCAATGCACAACTTGAGTGTGCCATCCTTCTTATTAATAAATAGAACTAGTGCCCCCCATCGGGACACACTTAGCCTTATGTAGCCCTTGTCAAACATCTTCTTGAGCTATATCATCAACTCAAATAATTTTGGAGTGCTCATTCTAAATGGAGATTCATACGATGGAGATTCCCCAAGAACTAATTTGATGGAAACGTTGACTACTCGATTATGAGGTAAACTAGGAACTTTTTTATAGAATACATCTGAAAACTACTGTAAAACAAGGTATTTCCTTAGGATATCACTACCATCATTCTTAGCGTTTCGATTAACTTCAGTGTTGCTAGATATTTGCACAACAAACAAAAGGCATCCTTTTCTGCGACTTCTTTTGGCTTGCATTGTTGAAATTAATCTCACCAAAGTAAGTTTTTGTTTTCCACGCAATATTCTATGTTTTCTAGCTTCATCTAGGCATTTGATGGTATTCTCAAAGAAGTCAACCTTGGTTCAGTGTGCATATAACCAATCCATCCCCAACAATACACTATATGCTCCCAATGGTAGTATGTTCAGGTTTGAAGCTATCGTCATCCCATTTAATTCGACTGGGAAAGCCTTCACCCAATATTCAACCCTTCTTTTCATCCATGTAGCCAGTTGAACTAGCTAAGACTCATCATGTGCTTCCTTCTTTAGTGCACATCTCTCAACAACAATGGGACTGATGTAACTAAAATTTGAACTAGGGTTAATCAAAACTGAAATGCTTTGGTCACAAAGCATACCTTTCATTTCTATAATCGCTACATGATGATCAACTTGGAAATTATCCACTATTGCGTAAATTCTGGGCACATTTTGAGCCACGTCCTTGACTATCTCTACCTCCTGTGCATTTTGTAGTCTTGGGCCAGTGTGCTTGTGCTGTGTGAAATCTTTCGTTAGGTGATTTCCTCCACAAGTCCAACACTTATATGGACCCTTCCCATAACTTTTGACTTCATCTTGAGTAAAATAGCCGTTCCTGATAACGATGGAATTCTTCTCTTGGTTAACATGGGTCACACTCACTCCATGGGTTTCCTTTTTCCTTTTCCCTTTAAACTTAGTATTGCACTTGAATTTCCAATCTGATTTATATTCAGGCCTACACCTAGAGTGCTCGTTACAATGATTCATTTTTCAAATTGCATCCTCTAATGTTTTGGGCTCATCAAATTCTATTATATCCTTGAAAGATTTTGGAAGTCCATTGACATGCCTTTGAATCTTTGCTTTCTCCTCCTTAAGGTAGGGAACGTACCTTAGCAACTCTAGGAATTTGGTGGTGTACTCATCATTTTTCATTTGTCCTAATCTGACCTCATAGAAATTCTTCCCTTATGCCATTTACATTTTTTAGATCTGCCCACCATATATTTTCCTTGCTTCTTAGGCTAAAAGTGGTTACCTTTGCTTTCATGTTCTTTGAATAATCGTGGATTAAAAAAGAAGAAAATTTCCCCATAGTTAGGCTTCGTCATCCTATTATCTTCTCATTTCACCATGAAAGGTAGGAGGCTTAGCCTTTTTAAACTCCTCTAGTATATACTCTCTTTCCCTTCTTATCCCATGATGGTGATGATGCTAATGATGATGATCCAACATTCTATGAGTGTCCTCACACTACTGCTCATGTGTCCTTGAATTATTTCTAGGAGTGCTCAATAGAGTGCTTCCTTTCACGGTGTCTTCACTAGACAATCGATGACTCTTTCTAGATCTTCTTTCACTTTCCCCATTGGTTCTTACTTCCTACTCTAATGGGATTCACATGCCTCTATGGTTGATCCCAAACTCATTCTACCTCTACCTTTGCAAGTGTGATAAGCTTTGTAGTATGACTACATTGACTTCAACTTGCTTTTCTTGCACTCTGACAAGCCTCTCATTGTTAGATTTACAACTCCTTATTTATGCTCTCAGGCTTCTAAATTTTCCATCCAATGAGGAGAGTCTACCCCTCCTTTCTATTCAAGTGATATTTCCTATTCATCTCCATGTTGTGATTGGTTAGAGCTATACTGCACCATTTTACTATTTTTTCTTTGGTCCATTTTTCTAGACTGTACCACCCTTTTTTGTTCACGTGGTCCTTAAACTTAATCTCTTTGAGCCTTGGTGCCTTTTATGTGCTATCATACACACATATAACTGTTAAATTTAAATAAAATTTAACTAAATAATAAACACCATCACCTTGGCTTGTTCATGGAAATCTAGTAGTGCATAGCTAGCTGCAACATTACACCTCAATTAGTGCATTAACATTAGTAAACCATATAAATCATCCATATTATGCCACATGCAAATACCATGATAAGATATACCAAGCAACACATATAATCAATATGAAAAAACCAAATTTCTAATGCTTGATGCGAGGCTTAAGGCTTCACTGGATCTCCCAAAGTCTTGTGTTAAATCCTCACTTATTAGTTCTACAATGATGCCATTCTAGTCCAATTGTTTAACCTAGAAGCTTTGATACAAATCTGTAACATACTCCCTACTAACCCATCCCAAAACAAAGGTGGACAAAGGAGGTAGTTACTAAGTTGACCCAACTTCCAAGGTATTGTCATGGAAATGGGGTCTAAATTTCGCTTTCGTTTTTTTCTCACGAGAAGCTCGAAACAAATTATACCATTGCATTCTTCTCGTCGAGACAATTCTGACAATATATAATTTTGTCTCATTAGGGTTATGGATTCATAAGATAAAACTCACCACATTTAGCCTATCAAACTTTGTTGAGTCATCTTGGATCGCCATGTGGCACTCATGTGGACCTATGCGGCGCCTACATGGCCAATCTAGTCAGAGCCCACAAGGAAACTTGACTCTAGTTGTCGACTCATCCATGCATTTTTATGCCTTACGGGACCCAATGCATACATGGGCATATGTAAAAAAACTTGTGGCGCTCACTCCATTAGAGTTGGGCCCGCAATGCCACCTCACACCAAAAATACAATCCTAGGGAATTCCCTCAACACTCCTTTATAAATTTTTGACGTACCTCACACTTGAATTGTCAGGATTACATGGACCCTAAGGCATGTCCCTCCATTCATCAGTCCCATGATGACCATGTCACCCTGCAACAATGAACCTCAATGAATCTCCACACTACTCCCGCAAAATTCTGGGGCATTCCTTCCAAGCTACATTGGCAGTTCCAACTTTGCACTTGAGCTAACATACTGAAGTACTTGTTCCCATAGAATAGATTCTAACATGTCCAATCATCCCAGAAACACTCACCCTGGATATAACTCTTGTTGCCCTCATCGTTCCATCTTGGGTCGACCCTCCTGGGATTACGTGGAGCTTGCCACACCAACCAACACCTCAACACAACTCGACCAACTATGTGGTCCTAATATTTTCCACCTATATCGGTGGTCTCCATCAAGCCACATTAGCCCATGGATAATACCCCAACAATTACCACCTCGCTCCATTCGAAACCTTTGGGGTTCGAGGCCTGAAGTGATCTCACGCTTCATCACGCTTTCCTTGCCACTTGTCCCACAAAATATGGGTGCTACCAAGCGTTATCAATGGTACCACCAAATGGGATCCATTTTCCATGTCATCCCAAAGATACTACATGGAAATTTCCTTTGATGCTCCCCTTGGGACTTCTGAGGTTCCAGTGTCATTCGACAGTTGTGAGTCCTTCCCCATTGACAACCCAATTTTCTCATACCGCAAGCGTTTGGTCACAACTCCTAGTGACAAGGTTGAAGATGGTTAAACCAGTTCCTTCTAGTGTCATGTGCTTTGGGCTTAAATTAATTCTATTCCTACGCTTAACAATTACTTATTAAGTGTACAAAGCCTTTGCTCAGGCCTCCAATTGTTAGGTCTCTATAATACTAGTTTAGCCCCCATATTGTTATTATTGTGCCACATGTAGCCCCAATATTGTTATTGTTGTGGCACATGTAGCCGCCATATTTTTATTGTTGTGCCCCATAGAAGCCCACTATTGTTATTATTTTTCCCTTAAATTATTATTTTTATGTAGGCCCTTACTAATAATAATATCCATTTTTAAGGTCACAACCAATCCAGACACCAAATTGGTGTATGAGACCCCCTTGTTTATGGGACAAGGGACCCACCTCCACGCAGTGATTTGACTGATAAGTCTACGAAGACATACATACTCTACCCCCTCTGGTTTTGAACCTGTGACCTCTTACGAGGAAACACATGCTCTTAACCATTAAGCCCACTCAAGTTGTATATTGTGACCCTTTAGACTCCTATATATACCAAGGAGGTATTGTCATTAGTATCATACAAGAATTGTTCATTTATATGATGTAAAAGGAGGTTTCCCCCTTGAAGAGGCTTATTTTCAAGTCATTTATCTATCTCTTTTTCTGTTTTTTGACTTGGTTACATAACATTCGGTATCAGAGCTTTGGATCCTAGGGTTTCGCTGCTTCAAACAGGTCATCTTGGAATTTTTCCTATAATTTTTTTTCTTGCGAAGCTTCATAAGTTGAAATTTCAAACGTGTGGATATGAAATCTTGGTGAACATCATGGAAAATTTTAAGAGCTTGGTTTGCTATATTCTCGGAGATATGATTCAAGGAAGTTGGGGTTTTTGTATGCTCCAAAATTCTGTCTCAAATATGTGTCTCGGGGAAAATTGTCATAACTTTCGTTTCGGGCATACAAATTTCATTTCATAAAAGGTGGATAAAATTTCATAGATTTTAGTTTCTTGGGTACCATTTTCAGGGTTGAAGGCTAAAACAATGACACGTGGACTTCTGTACAAGTTCACTCTACTGAACTAGTCTAGAAGCAAGTCATATTACCTTGAAGAAACCAATATTGGTCTAATTGGTGGTGTTGGAAAGAGGACATAGAGGGATACCACAAGATTAAATTTTAGACATTGGGAGGCCAAAACTATAGATACAACAATTTCAAGATCAAGCTCCTAAAAGCAAGAAAAAGATGTGTATTTTTTTAAATTTGCATAACTTTTGTTTGAAAATCAGTTTAAAGTGATTCAAAGGGCATGGTGAAACATAAGTATCATCGTTTGGTTCCAAAATACCTCGAAACACGAAAATAGATACACCTAGTAAGCAACCAGAAAGCTGTACTATGACACATGAAGAAGATGAATAAATTCAATATGATATATCAAACTTACGAGACCAAGTGCAACAAATTTCGCTCTCGCAATCAGTAACCACAAATGAATTGGAAACTAATATGGATGGTTTGAATAATGGTTTAAAAACACACATGGAAGGTTTGAAGAATGGTTTAAAAACAAAAATGAAAAGGGACTTGGAAGGTTTGACAAAGTTGCTACAAGAAATGCATCATAGTGGTGACAAGGTACTCGATGAAAATCATAATGAGGAAAAAAGGAATATGAATTACGATTTTAGAGACTCTAAAGTTGGGTTTAAAATCCACCACATTCCAAATATCGATATGAGGAAGTTTGATGGCAAGGATCTAGTAACATGGATACTACAAATAGAACAGTTCTTTGATCTACACGATGTGCAACACAAAAAAAAGGTAATAATTGCATCTTTATATTTATAACCCAATCAATTTGTATGGTATGGATGGATTTGTTCTTCGAAAACACTAGTCACTTGGACAATTTTTACCGAGGAATTTATAGCACATTATGATGATACAGAGAGAAATTCCTTCTTTATCCAATTGATAAATCTCAAACAAAAGGGTTCAATGGTAGAGCACATTGAGGACTTCCAAAGATTGAATATCAAGGTAATTGATATTTCAGAGGAGCATATGATTGATGTCTTCATAGGGACTTTAAAAGATAACATCATACATGACGTTTGCATTTAGGAACTTAATTCATTATAAATTGCATTTAGGATGGCAAGAAAAGTTGAAAACAAAATTATGGAAACAAGGAGGTCTAACACTCATAATGTAACACCCTCCTCCCACATCTACCCAATTAACCGGGGTAAAAACATGACAAGAAGTTACTATGATATGATTCGACTTCCTATGTGTCAGTTAAGGAAGTGGAACTGATGTAAACACACCATACAAACCTTCCACATCCGCAATAGAACTCCTAGGAGCCATCCCAATCACTTAGGTAACCAACCCCTGAGACCAACTAAGTTTTTAGACCATTAAACACCTAGATGCTCCCTTGATATGGGCATGCATGCATCCAGGGACTTTTCTACCCAGTGTTGTGCTTGCGTCTCTGGGATTTGAGCCACTTTTTTAGGCCTAGAGCCCAAGTCACTGTCATAAACTCAATGACACTTTCAAAACTAAAAGATAACAACATAATAAGGAAACAAATGTAATTACTTAAACAAGGGATTGACTGGACCCCTACTAGCCAAGACAGACAATTCGTCAAACATGTCACAATTATGTAATCTACAGGTCTAAACAACAAATCTGAGCATAGGGGTCTCATACTCATATGAGAATCACTAAGAAGCATTGATGCCTCAACACATTAGATGTAGTTTCATCCATCCATTAGGCCATAGATACATTTTTCATTAATTTACAAGTAAACAAATGTTGAGAGCCATAAATAGCCACGATCATAATACATATTCATAACCAGCATAATAGGAACAGAAATACCAAGAACATCACATCCATATCGTCCGACATATAAACTAGTACAATACTCATGAAATAACAAGGATAAATAACCTCATATTAATGATGCAAAGGCCAACTAGTTGTGGGACTTCCACGAACCACCCAACCATAGACATAGCTGAGCCAAATCTATCTTCAACCAGTCACCCCCATGCCATATTCCAAGCATGAATGTGGGATCTCATAAAACACATCAATCAAACCATCCAAGGCTTCCAGAAGCCAAACCACCTCAACCCATTAAACATTGATTCCACCTCAAGGTCGAACATCACAAAACCATCACCAGATTGGTCTCTACCCAAGCCTTCCAGTGCTCTAGAGCATTTGTTCCAACAAAGGCTTCCAAGACTAGTAATTCAACCCACAACTTACTCTGGGCTTCCAAGGTGCTTGTCCAACTAGGGCTTCTAGGACTAGTAACTCAACCCACCAAGGGCTTCCAGAGCATTCGTCCAACCATGGCTTCCAGGACTAGTAACTCAACCCAAGTTGTTATAGGGCTTCCAGAGTGTTTGTCCAACCAGGGCTTCCAGGAACTAGTAACTCAACCCAAGCTAAAGAAAACATGAGAACCAACCAGAAAAATGAAGAAATGAAACCACAACACCATGGCTATCTAGGAAATGGCAAGGCTAGGAAAATCCACTATCAATCCAGGAAATCCTACATGTCAATGGTAGATCATGACCAATGAACCACATGCATATGCCATGCATGCCAAAACTAATGAGGACAACATACATGCAACTCGGTATCTAGAATAAAATCCCTCTATAGTTGTTGATCCTGATATCCTCTTGCGCTTTCCTGCTCTTCCTTTGCCTTCTTGCTCCAAAACTACAAGTATGCCACACTCCTCCAAGAGTGATCCAAGAAAACTATAAGTGTCCAAGAGTATGAGAGAGAGAGAATAGAGAGATAACTCCAAAATTGAACGGACAAAAGTCTGTGAAATGATCCCCATATTAATGAGGCCCCTATTTTCTTCATTTTCCATTATTTTCCTTCATTTTCCTCCTCACATGCAACCTGTGACCTTTCGCCTCCATTTTCTCCTAATTTCCATTATTTTCATAAATAAATGTGCCAAAATTCCACTTTGCCTTTCCAAAACCTTAGTCATTGCCTTTAACAATTTCCTTAGCCATTAATTAATCACCAGTGATCCCCATCACTATGCTTTTTTTCCCAACATTCAACTTGGAATATGTGTCCCATAAACCTTGGTTATTATTTTTCCTTTATTCACTTTTATTACAAGGAATTTTCACTAGGGTTGTTACAAAACCCTCCCCTTTGGGAGAACACCGTCCTCGGTGTTCAACAACGCTCACAGCCAACAAGGTTGTTGTAAGCACAACATACTTCCCATGGATCTTTATAACTTAGCTCATTGCAGTATTTACAATGATTATCCTACTGAGAAGCAAACCAACATGACAACATAACAAGTATAACATCATAAATACATGACGCTCATACCACTTATTGGAGCTTTATAACATAACTCATGGTGGTATTTACACCCATATACAAAACATCACCAAAACATGTACCAAAAACATATACCAAAGACATATACCAAAACACCCACTCAACCAATGAATAAGGAAGGATACATAGTCCCCATATGATCTTCCATCTCCCATGTAGCTTCATTGGGCCCAAAGTTCTTCCATTGTACTTTAACTTGCTCGATTGCTCGGTTCCAGAGCATGAGCCTATTTCTCTACAATATACATTGAGGCTCCGACTAGAATTCTCCATCTGGCTCAACTTGCAATACAGACCAAACAATCACATTATCAACATCTTTAACATACTTCTTAAGCAATGACACATGGAAAACATCATGGACTTTTATTGTCGGAGGTAGTGCAAGTTGATAGGCTACTAGCCCAATCCTCTCAATAATCCTGAAAGGTCCACAACACTGGGGTGCCATGTTGGCACATGATCCAATCCGCAAGGAGCTCTTCATTTTGATCTGCAAGTACACCTCTTCCCCAACATGGAACTCCTTGAACAACCTATTTCGATCTGCATAGCTCTTGTGCCTATCCTGCGCTGCTTCCAATTTCTTCTTGATTATCTGCATTTCCCACTCCATGTCTTCCAACATGTCTGGTCCAATCAACACCTTGTTAATTAGATCACTCAAATTGATGGGAGTATTACAAATCTGCCCATACAATGCCTCAAACAGACTCATCCTCAAGGATTCCTGATACCCATTATTGTAAGAAAACTCTACCAATGGAAGATACTCTTCCCACTTTTGTTGCTAATGCATCACATACATCCTCAACATGTCCTCCAATATTATGTTGAACCTTTCTATCTTTTCATATGTCTGTGAATGATAAGTTGTACTGAAGGCCAACTCTGTGCCCAAACCTGAAAATAACTCCTTCCAAAACCTGGCAGTGAACTTCAAATCCCTGTCTGACACAATCTTCTTTAGAACTCCATGCAATTTGACCACGTCCCTACTGAAGACCTGTGCTACATCACTCACTGAGAATGTAGACTTCATTGTAATGAAGTGCGTTACCTTTGTCAACCTGTCCACCACTACCATAATGGAATCATGTTGTCTCACTATCCTCGACAAACCTATGAAAAATTTCACGGAAATGACCTTCTATTTCCACTCTGGAATCAGAATCAGTTATAGCAGTCTACCTGGATGCTTACACTCTGCCTTCACTTGTTGACAATCCAAGCACCTAGCCACAAACTCTGCTATATCTCTCTTCAAATTTGGCCAATAATAGAATTTCTTCACTATTGTCAGCATCTTTTGATAACCCGGGTGACCTGAATATGGTTTCGCATGAAACTCCCTCAATATCACCTTCTTGAGCTCGCTACTACATGGCACATATATCATGTCCCTAAATCTAGCCAATCCATTTGTCGTGATACAGCAGTCCACATCCCGTGCACCTACACATGTACCTGTACCACTACCTGTACCTATACCTATACTTTGCCGCAACCTGTGCACAATCTCCATATACCTGACATCCTATTGACCTACCTGTAAGATCCTATCTTGTAAATCTGTCCCATAGGAGCTCATAGTTGCTATGTGATTTACATGTATCCACCTATTAAAATCATCTTCCATCATGTTCTATTTACCTTTGTTATACGTGACCTCAAAGTTGAACTCACTGATAGTGGGAAACCACCGAGCCTACCTTCCATTCAGATTCGGTTGGTCAAATAGATACCACAACCCATTGTGATCCCTTATCAATACAAACCTCCTACCAAGAAGGTAGTGCCTCCACATCTTCAATGCATGTATGATCTATGCTAACTCAAGATCATGTGTCGGGTAGTTATGCTCGTGCTCATTCAATTTTTGTGACTCATAGCATACCACCTATCCATCGTACATAAGGAATCCACAAAGTCCTCCCTTGCAAGCATCTGTACATACTACAAACTCTTTGTCTAGATCTGCAATTTTTAAAACTGGTGCATGTGTCAATAACTACTTGAGCTGCTCAAAACTAGCCGCACACTCCTCTATCAATTCAAACTTCTTACCTTTCCTCTGCAATGATGTGATAGGATAATAAATCTGTAAGAAGTTCTTGATGAACCTCCTATAATAACCTACTAACCCTATGAAAGATCTCATCTCATCCACATTACTGGGAGATGCCCACTCCATGATAGCTATTACCTTTTTTGGGTCCACTACTATGCCTTCCTTGGAAACCACATGTCCCAAGTAGTGGAATTTGGTCTGAAAGAAACTGCATTTGTTGATCTTAGCATACAACTAATGCTCTCTCAACAATATCAACACTGTTGCTAAATTCTCAACATGCTCTTCTTCATTCTTGGAATATACCAATATATCATCAATTAATACAATAACAAACTTATCCAAATATGGATGCAACACACTATTCATCAAACACATAAAAGTAGCTAGAGCATTAATCAAACTAATTGGAACTACAAAAAACTCATAATGCCCATACCTGGTCCAGAAATCTGTCTTGTAGATGTCCTCTTTAATGCGTACTTGATGATATCCGGATCTCTGATTAATCTTCGAGATCACTACTGCTCCCTTCAACTGATTGAACAAGTCATAAATCCTCGGTAACAGATACTTGTTATTGATGGTCACTTTTTTCAATTACCTGTAGTCAATGCATAACCTGAGAGTACCATACTTCTTCTTCCAAACAATACCGATGCACCCCAAGGTGATACACTTGGCCTAATGTATCCCTTGTCCAACATTTCCTTCAACACAACTTCAACTCTACCAACTCAGGTGTACTCATCTTGTAAGGTGCCTTTGATGCCGGAGCTACCCCTGGCACCAACTCAATAGAAAATTATACTTCCCTGTGAGGTGGAAACTCTGAAATCTATGCAGGAAATACATCCTGAAATTGTTGAATTATTGGGTAACTGCTCAAAATATTTTCATCCTCAACTTCCTTACCTTTGTCACTAGAAATGTGCACTGCAAATAACACACACCCTTTCCTGCGACTACGCTTGGCCTACATAGTTGTCACCATTCTAACTGATGTTTCTTTCTTCTTACCCCGTAAAACTCTTTGTTCCCCATTGTCATCCAAGCACTCAATGGATTTTTCATAACAATCCACCTTGGTTCTATGAAGGTACAACCAATCCATGCCCAACAACATACTGTATGATCCCAATGGTAATACATTCAAATGTATTGAGGTAGGAATACCATTCAAATCAAATGTACAAGCTCTTACCCAATGATGAAATCTCGCTTCTTTGTACCCATAGCCAACCGCATTAACCAAGACTTTGCATGTACTTCTTTATTCAAACCACACTTATCCACCAAGTCATGACTAACATAGCTACAATTAGATCCAGGGTCAATCAAAATAGAAACAACTTGATCACAAAGTTTACTGTCCATCTCAATGATAGATGCCTGATAGTCTGTCTGTCTGTTATCCAGCATTGCATAGATGCTAGGAATACTCTGTCCAACATCTCCCACTATTTGTGCCTCTTGAGCATTGTATCTGCGATCTATCACCCTGATGTTGTGGAAAATTTCTCCTGCGATGATCTTTGCCACAAGTCGAACACTCTATAGGCTTCCAGTATGTATCCTTATTCTGCTCCTTAGATCGATGTCCCTATCCTCTGTCAGATGCATTGAAATTCTTAGATGGCTTTTCATTCTCTTTATTATATGTACCCTAAGGTCTTGCTCGCTTCTTGTCCCATTTTCCTTTCTTCCTTGCATTACCATTCCATTTTAGCTTAGTCTCAGATCTGCGCTCCAATTACTCATAGAAATACTTTAGCTTTCAGATGGCCTCATCCAATGATCTAGGCTCATCAAAATCAATCCTGTCTTTGAATGCAATCGGTAACCCACTAGTGAATCTCTAATCTTGGCCTTCTCCTCCTTGAGGTAAGGAACATACCTCAGTAGCTCCAAGAACATACTAGTGTACTCCTCATCTGTCATCGATCCCATATTTAGCTCATAGAATTACTTTTCCTTGCCATCAAAGTATCTCTCCGATAGGTACTTCTTCTTGAATAGTTGCTCAAAGTCATTCCAAGTCAATTCCCCCTCATGAATACCTCTGGCATTCTTCAAATCTTCCCACCAGATATCTACTTTACCTTTGAGACTAAGTGTAGTTATTCTGGCTTTCGTGTTCTTTGAGTAATCATGTAACCTGAAGAAATTCCTCATACCAAGCAACCATGTCTCTGTATCCTGTGATTTCTTCATCTCTCCATCTAATGTAGGTGGCTTTTATTTCTTAAACTTGTCAGGAAAATATCCCCTATCACTCCTCCTGTAAGGATGATAACGATGTCGATCATAATTCTTGTCTGAACTAGAACTAGAATCGTACCTGCGCCCATCACCTCTCCTATCTGGAGTATCCAGAGACCTACCATCTCTGATCGTTTCATCTCTATCTAACCTGTACTCACCATGATACCTACTTCCATATGCCCCATTAGTTCTGTCCTCCTACCCATGGCTGATCCGAAGGGGTCCCTGTCGCTGCAATTCTAACAAACTCGAAAGTATCATTGCATTTACCTCTGCTTGTTTCTATTGTGCATGTATGATTTTGTCATTGTCTACCTTACAACTCCTTATTTCTTCTGATGAGGTGCTCACTATTTAGCTCAAAAATCAAAGTACTCAGAATGGCTTGAAACCTGAATGACCGTGTCTGTCTCAGAAAAATATCCTAACGCAACTCATTTCATCGAAAACCGAGTTCGTATGAGAAAGTTATTGGGTTCTGATTGCTTTGCTAAATGGGCGAAATTTGCAAAAAAAAATGCCCAGTCACTGCACAGTTAGCAGTCCGTACTACTGACGTGGCACGTGACGAGGCATGGTCAAAATTAGTCAATGGCGAATCAAGGATCGACAAGTGGCATTATTTGGTTGGATTGTACAGTGGTTCGTTGGCACGTTTTTATTGGTTCATTTTTAGACCAATGGAAGAATGCCATGTGGCAAGCTCGAAGGCCTCCAAGTGGCACCTCCTAAGGGTTGGGTTAGTGGTCTACGATTTGGAGGAAAATTTATTGGCATAAGTCAGGGTCGAACCCATGACCTACTGCATGCAAAATCTACGCCTTAACGGTCCCCTCTACACAATGTTTCTTATCCAATATGTTTGCAGTGTATATTTGAGTTGTAAATGTTTTGAGGTTGGGCGGTTAGGGGATGGCCAGCCCCCAAGCTAGCCCTCTCCCCCATGTGAACACCATATAAAAAAACCACAACATTTTATGTTACAATGATGGAAATCCAAACCACTGCTCTGACGGTCCCCATGTGATCGCAATATAAACAAACCACCACCATTTATGTTTACCACGACGACTATCCAAACCACTGCTCTGACAATTCTGCACGTGAACGTTACATAACCCCAGTGATCAAGGTAATAAAATCCTCCAAAACCATGACATTAAATTGCATGTGAACACCACAACCTCAAACCATCAGTTAACTATGACGCTTCTGCTCCAACATTCAATGCGACATAACCGTTACATGTGACCAGGTCTATTAAGCTGTCGGAGGTTACGGGTTGTTTAGGGCTAATCCGGTTTTGAATTTAATTAAGCGTAGTTAAGCCTTAATTAACTATGAGACAATATGGTGGTAAATTCGGTGGTGCCCCTAAATTCGAGCATGCCAGCAAATTTAGCAGCGTTAACTGGAGATGTTCTAGAATTAGAGGAGAAAATGTAGGAAAAGACTGACTTAGCTCTATAGAAGTCAATTTTCGACCAAATTGAGCTCAGAAAGAGGTGTTATTATCTAATTTGGACATTATAAACACATTGGTGTAGGTATCAGGAGCCATAGAGCTTTTTAAACAACATTTTTTCCACATTGAGCTAATACAGAGGCCCAAGCCATGGGAGCTGGACCAAGAAGATGTAGCCTAGGAGGGGTGAACTCCTTCATCAAAAAATTGCGTTAATGTGTCTCTTTGATGGTTTGCTGCACTATGAATGTTTGCTATTTAGTATTTGTTTTTGAATCTATTTTTCTCATGAATGTCTTCTTAAACTTAAGGAAATTTACATGATTATATGCACAAATAGCTAATGAAACCTCAACACAAGAAGCAATAAGCAAGCACATATTTATAAATTTGTAATTTTTATTAGCACAACAAAACTAATCATACAAAAATAGATCAAGTTGGTATCATAGCACAAGGTTGAATTGCTTGATTGCTTGAGTTTGTGCAAGTAGGGTTTTAATGGTTGCAAAATTGTGATTCTTACAAGGTTAAAGTTGCAAAAAGGAGAAGGGAAGCTATTGGTTGCAACTCCTAAGGTAATGCCCAGAAGAAGGAGAGCCACAAGGCCACAATCTCCACCACCCAAAGTTCCAAGTCAACTGCACTTGAAACACCTCAAATTTTGCCTTCAATTGAGATTGAAGAGGTACAAGCAGTACCAATTTCTGAGCCTGAATCCATAGCCATTATGTCTAGAGAAAGAGAGCCTAAAAGTCCCTCTTCAGAAGAGGAAGAATTCAAGAAATATATCTTCACTTTAACTGGGATGGTTAAAATCCTCTATGAAGAGAGGAACACTAGAATGGTTGGAGAGAGTTCTAAACCTTCACATGGAGAAGGAAGCTCAGAGGACAAAAAATATGAGACGAAGGATTCCAAAGGGAATGGTGGAAAGCCACTTGCATCTCCACCATCCTCATCATCTTCCTCATCATCTTCACCATCTCATACAACATCATCTTCCACTACCACCACTAAAACTGCTTATAGTCATTCAAAAACCCCAAAAGGAAAGACTCCATTACTGAAATTGAACATAAAATTCGAACTTCCCATGTACAATGGAGAGGTGAATGCAGAAAAGTTGGAAAATTGGATTCGACAGTTGGAGGTATACTACAAAATTCAGAACCTTCAAGAAGATGACATAAAGGTCCAGTTGGTTTCACTGAGGCTAGAAGGAGTTGCACTAGTTTTGATCTGATAATGAGATCTTAGACAATTATTAAGGTATTATAGACTCATGTGCATGGATTTGCCTATGTTACTTTGTGAAATGGATCGATAAGATTGTGAAATACATAGACAATGAAGCAGTTAAAGAACATAATAGACAAACACAAATAAACACAGCAAGTTTAATAAGGAGTTCACCCAACACTCCTAGGCTACATCTCTTGGTCCAGCCTTCAGTGGTGACCTCTCTATTATGTCTTCAGAAGTAGAGTTTTTACAAAAGTGAGCTCAATTTGAGTCTCACATAACAGATACAAAACAACAAGGCTTCACTTGGATCCCCCAAGTATTTCTGAGTACATAGACTCTCCTCACTGACTCTATGTCTCTGTTTTCTCTCTATCTCAACACTTCTTGCCTCTGTCTTCTGTCTTCTGTGGCTTTAAAGCCAAATGGCATTGTCTGTTCGTTTCTCCTTCTCGGGCTCTCTGGCTTCATGACCTCTGTCTGCTCAGATACCCCTCTAAGTGTTAGCAATCATTGCTAAACGCCTTCAGGGATGGTGGCCACCTATTCTGTAATGGAATGGGTCATCGGGCCTTTGAAATCCAAAAAATGGTCATTTTTTGTTTACACAGAAAAACACTGCAAAACACAGAAAAATCCGCTAAACATTGTTCATCGAAATTCAAATATTCATAAATCCACACTATTTTTCTATTGGGTCCGCCTTTATATCACTTATCGCATCTCCACAGTTGGTCTGAGAAATCTAGATCCAACAGCTGAGTTTCATTTCGGGTAGCTCATTCGTATGGGGGTTAATCATCCGAAAAGGGTAGTTTTCTCTTTCCAGGGCCTGGACACGTGGCAGCCAGTGTATGGGCTCGGGCGGAGGTCGACCAAAACCTCTTACCACCTTCGGTCCTCCCAAAATCCCGCTTGTTTTGTGGTTTCCTCTTATATTTAAAAATACATTAAAACATGAAAATCCCACTCATATCGGACTTGAAATAATATATATTTGCATTAACAAACCCTTTCGGGTTCGGTTCATCACATCGGCGTATTTTATTTTGTTTTTCGTTTATTTAATGAAAATGCGATATACAATGAAAAAACCCTTTTACCGGACTTGAAAATATATCAAATATTGTTTATAATTTTATCGGGTCTGGTTTATCGCAGTCATAGTTATTATTGGCCTTGATCCTTTGCGTAGCTCTGATGCAATATTGCGATGCGATTGATCGCAATCACATATCACATATACCCCCAGGCCATTTGTAAGCGCTCCTCTGTAATCACCGATTGCGATATCGCTATTCAACTTGGGCCGTCGATCTGCGCGCTTGATCGACGGTCCTTGTTGACCACGCTGATTGCTATCACAATATCTATGTGATAGCCTCTAATAACCTCTGATAGCTTCCGCCGATTGCGATATGCCAATCGGATCTGGACCATTGATTGGCCAGATCGACGAATCTCATGCAAAGTAGTTTTAAACCGTCGATATTGTGTTTTTCCACTATTTCTTCATGTTTTTGCCTCCTACTAGTGTTATCCAAATTTTCTAAAATTTATTCTCATGCGATAGTTTTGATCTTTAGAAGACTTAGAGGGTTTTATAGGATCCATTTGGATCACGCCTTCCCACGGAAAAAGCTTTTGGACCACCAAAAGTGGGTTTTTAAGCATTAATCAAGTGAGGATACAACTTCCTCACTTGTCCAATCTCTATCCATCTTGCACTGCTTGGTTTTGAACCTTTGAGTCTGATTCTAAGGTACTCAACATCCCCTCTGTGCATAGTTCTCACCTTCCTGTACAGAACTGTATCTTCCTACAACTCATTGAGATATTCAAGCAAACAGATCATCAATAGAAGGCAACTGACTTTTCTCTTCAGGATCTTCAATCAATGAAGGTTCAAATAGTCTCAAGTTCTCTGCATTAAATACTGAATAGATGTGCATGTAAGCTGGGAAATCAAGACGAAAAGCGTTCTCACCAATTTTCTCAAGTATCTTGAAAGGCCCATACCTTATTGGCTTCAACTTTTTACCTTCACCTTGCATTCTGTCTTTGCTAATGTACAACCAGACTTGATCACCAACTTGGAAGCTATGCTTAATTCGATGCTTGTCATGTCTTGCCTTGTACTTGGCCTGGCTCCTTTCCAGTTGTTCCTGCACTACCTGGTGAACTTCTTGGATCTGTTCAATGAACTTGGTTGCTTTGTCCACATCACTGTGTCCATCAACTACCATGTCTTTACTAAAGACAAAATCCAAGGGAGACCTTGGTATAAAACCAAAACAAGTCTCAAAAGGAGATCTCTGTGTAGAAGGGTGTTTAGCACAGTTGTAAGCATGTTGCACATAACACAAATGTTCATCCCAAAGCTTGGGATGCTTGCTGCAATAGCCCCCGAGCAACTAGATCACTGTCCTGTTGACCACCTCTGTTTGGCCATCTGTTTGTGGAGGAAATGTTGTGCTCTTCTTCAATATGGTGTCCATTAACTCCCATGGACTTGACCAAAACTTCCCAATAAATCGGGAATCTCAATCAAAGACAATAGAAGTGGGGAACCCAAAATGAACCCATACATGCTGAAAGAAAAACTTTGTTGTTTGTTCAGCTGTAATCTACTTATTACAAGGTATTAAAATACACATTTTGCTAAACCTGTCCACGATAACATATAAATAGTCATGACCTTTTCTAGATTTTGGCAATACCCCAACAAAGTCCATGGAAACACTTTCCCAAGGACGAGAAGGAACTGAAAGTGGAGTGTACAAGCCTAGTTTTCTATTGCTGGGCTTGCTTTTAGCACACATGGTACACCCTTTAACATATCTAGAAACTGTTTCATGCATTCTTGGCCAATAACAAAATATTTGCAACTGTGAAACTATTTTACTTACACCAAAATGACCTGATATTAGAGAAGTATGTGCTTCTCGGATTATGTTAACTCTTTTAGTTTGAGGAATGCATAACTTTCCCAAATGATAGAAGAGTTGGTCCTTAACATAGTAATCCAATTCTTCTACTTGTTTACCATGACTTAAAGTTGCATATACATCGTTAAAATCTACATCTTGAGCATACTGTTCAATGTAGCTTTCATGCATTACTTGGTTATGCTTAAGTATAGTAGATGCATTTATGATTGGTCTGGACAACATATCTGCAACTTTATTGTGTATTTCCTTCTTATACCTAATGACTAGATGAAACTGTTGTGGAAAACCCATCCACCTATAGTGTCTTGATTGCTGCAGATTAGTTTGTGAGTGTAAATATTGAAGTGATTGATGATCAGTATGTATAATTGTTTCCTTACCCAATAGGTAATGTTTCCACTTTTTCACACTCTGCACTAATGCCTACAATTCTTTATCATATGTGGGATAATTAACTACTGCAGAATTAAATGTCTCAGAATGATAACATATGGGTTTACCGTGTTGCATCAACACTGCTCCCATGCCATAGTCACTGGCATTTGTTTCAATCTCAAATGGTCTTTGAAGATCTGGCAATGCTAGTACTAGTGCTATACTAATTTTTTCTTGCAAGGTGTCAAAGGCTTTCTGCTGTTTGCCTCCCCACTGAAACACCTTGTTTAATCCTGTCAAATCATGTAAGGGAGATGCAATCAAGGAAAAGTTAGCAATAAAATTTCTCCAATATTGTGTTGCTCCTAGGAAGCTCCTAACTTCTGTAGGAGATTTGGGTTTAGTCTAGTTCACAATGACTTTGACCTTAGAGGGATCTATCTTCAATTCACCACCCCCTACAATATGACCCAAATAATTCAAAGATGTTTTGCCAAATTCACATTTTGATAATTTAACATAGAGATTTTCTCTTTTCAAAACATCTAAAAGTCTGCTTTACATGCTTCAAATGTTCTTCCCATGTTTTACTGAAAACAAGAATGTCATCTAAATATACAATTACAAAATCATCAATAAAAGTTCAGAGTACATCATTCATGACTCTCATGAAGGTGGCAGGAGAATTAGTTAAGCCAAAAGGCATAACTAGCCATTCATACAACCCTTGCTTTGTTTTGAAAGTAGTCTTCCATGCATCTTGTTCTGCAACTCTAGCCTGATGGTAGCCACTACGCGAGTCCAACTTGGAAAAGTAAACAACTTCTTTCAATTGATCTAATAGATCATCTATGTGAGGAAGAGGATAACAATTCTTGATCGTTATTTTATTCAGTGCTATGTAATCAATGCACATCCTCCACGAACGATCTTTCTTTCTCACCAACACGATTGGAGATCCGCATGGTGATGTGCTTGGTCTTATGAACCCTTTTTCGAGCAGCTCCTGTACTTGCTTCTTGATCTTTGCATTCTCTAAAGTGGATAACCTGTACATTATGATGTTAGGCAATGGAGCATCTTGCTGCAAATGAATATCATGTACTATTTCCCTTTTGGGTGGCAAACCTTTAAGTTCTTGAAACAGGATATCGTATTCTGAAACAAATTTTTCTAAATCAACTTTCTGTTTAGCATCATAGCCTTCAAATACATTGGTTTTATCAGGTTTCTTTTCCTTTACAACCATTAGTAAAAATTGCTTGCGTGAATTTACAATTCTTTTCATCTGCCCTGAGTTAATTAGAGTGTAGTTATTTTTGAGCTGATGAGCTCTTACAATATATTCTATTCCATCTTTTGTGAGTTGATACTTATTTTCAGTTCTATAGAAAATGGCTTTTCTATCATACAAGTAAGGAATTCCTAAAACAATACCACATATATCCAGGGAACTATATCTAACTCAACCTCATCTACAAAAGTTGAACCAAAAGCAAACCTAAGTTTACATTGTCTAGTCACTTGTAGCTTTGCTTTATCACATACCCAACCTAATGGATATGACTTCTTGTGAGGTGTTGTTGGTAGTCCCAACTTTTTTACAATTGCTTCAGAAATCAAGTTTACTTGTGAACCACTATCAAATAAGGTATCAATCTTTTGGTGCTTGGAAATAACTCTAATATGAAAAAGCTCATGTCTTTTCCTCTCATTTTCTTCATTATCAATAGATTGTGCAAAATTACTAGTAGATGCTTTAGAATTTTTACCTTTTATACCTGTAGCTACGAATGTTGTTTCATCACCTGAGTCTGACCCCAAATCTTTCTGAATAACAACATCAGTCTTCTTCTTCTTGCCATCGAACTTCTTGGGTTTCAGCTTCGGATGCAAATACCAGTAGTGTTCATCATCGTGTCCACCCTTCTTGCAGTGAGTGCATGAAGGTTTGTCTTTTTGTATAGCGTTTGCCTTCCTCTCTTTCCATTTCTTCTTCTTCTTTTCCTTGTTTTTACTTGCAGTGGGTTTTGATGAGCCCCCAGCTCTGGGTTCACATTCTTGCCTCTAGCCTCTAGATGTGTAGCCTGAAATGATGCATACCACCTATATACTTCAACAAAGTTTTAGGTGAGTCTAGAGAAATGCCTAGAATTAAAGCTCTTTTTCTAAATTCCTGGGTGTAGCTTTGTACACTTTGGCCCTTTAATTGGCAAAGAGTTTGCCAACTTATCATCACTTGTTGCATATAAGCTAGTGGATAGAACTATTTTTTAAGGGCAAAAACAAATTCACTCCAAGTAGAAAGAATTTTACCATGCTTCTTCAAATCAGCTTGGGTCCTGCCTTCCCACCACACTAGGGCAGTTCCTCCAAGGTGAAGGCTAGCCAGCTGAATTTTACTCCTTTCTGAATCAATGTTCTGCACCCTGCAATACACATCAATCTATCTAATCCAATTATCTAGCTTTTCTACATTTAATTCTCCATCATATATTGGCAAATCAAATTTTACATCTAATTTAATCAAAGATGTTTTCTTCTTTTTATTTTTAGGGCTAGAAGGAGGTGTGGATAGAAGAGCCTTTTCTCCTTTACCTTTTCCTTCTGAATGGGAAAATAGAAGAGGTTCCTCTTCTCCTTTGCTTCGTTCGGGTGTTGAGGTGCTTGCAACTCGATCCTTCTTAAATTCCCGATACATTTCTTCCACCATGGCTCTCATAATCATGAAACTGTCCATGAACTGAGAGTCTGATTCCAAGGGAATTTCTTCTTCCATTTTCTTCCTAGGATAGACTCTTCCAATTTCTGGGTTAGCATCAACCAGTTCTCTTTCTCCTAATTTGAGCCTTGACCTAGTTAGCATTCAATAATCTAGCACAAGCTTGTCTAACCTTAGCAAACCTAAAGCTCTAATACCACTTGATCTGATAATGAGATCTTAGACAATTATTAAGGTATTACAGGCTCATGTGCATGGATTTTCCTATGTTACTTTGTGCAATGGATCGATAAGATTGTGGAATGCATAGATAATGAAGCAGTTAAAGAACATAATAGACAAACGCACATAAACACAACAAGTTTAATAAGGAGTTCACCCAACACTCCTGGGCTACGTCTCCTGGTCCAGCCTTCAGTAGTGACCTCTCTATTATGTCTTCAGAAGCAAAGTTTTTACAAAAGTGATCTCAATTTGAGTCTCACACAACAGATACAAAACAACAAGGCTTCACTTGGATTCCCCAAGTATTTTTGAGTACACAGACTCTCCTCACTGACTCTTTGTCTCTATTTTCTCTCTGTCTCAGCACTGCATGCCTCTGTCTTCTGTCTTCTGTGGCTTTAAAGCCAATTAGCGCTATCTATTCGTTTCTCCTTCTCAGGCTCTTTGGCTTCCCAGCCTCTGTCCACTCAAATCCCCCTCTGAGCGTTAGCAATAATTGCTAAACGCCTTCAGGGATGGTGGCCACCTGTTCTGTAACAGAATGGGTCATTGGGCCTTTGAAATCCCAAAAATGGTCGTATCTGTTTACACAGAAAAACACTGCAAAACACGGAAAAAATCCTCCAAACATTGTTCATTGGAATTCAAATATTCATAAATCCGCACTATTTTTATATCGGGTCCACCTTTATATCGCTTATTGCATCTCCACAGTTGGTTTTAGAGATCTAGATCCAACAACTGAGGTTCATTTCGGGAGGCTCATTCATACGAGAGTTAATCACCTGAAAAGGGTAGTTTTCTCTCTCTAGGGCCTGGACACGTGGTAGCCAGTGTATGGGCTCGGGCGAAGCTCGGCCAAAACCTCTTACCGCCTTCGGTCCTCCTGAAATCCCGCTTGTTTTGTGGTTTCCTCTTGCTCATATCGGACTTGAAATAATAAATATTTGCATTAACAAAACCTTTCGAGTCTGGTTCATCGCATCAACGTATTTTCTTTTGTTTTTCGTTTATTTAACAAAAATGTGATTTACACTGAAAAAGCCCTTTTACCGGACTTGAAAATATATCAAATATTGTTTATAATTTCATCGGGTCCAGATTATCGTAGTCATAGTTATTATCGGCCCCGATCCTTTGCATAGCTCTGATGCGATATTGCAATGCGAGTGATCGCAATTGCATATCACATATATCCCCGGGCCGTTTGTAAGCGCTCCTCTGTAATCGCCAATTGCAATATTGCCATTCAACTTGGGCCGTCGATCTGCGCGCTTGATCGACGGTCCTTGTTGACCGCACTGATCACTGTCGCAATATCTATGTGATAGCCTCTGATAGCCTCTGCCGATTGTGATATGCCGATCGGATCTGGACCGTTGATCGCCCAGATCCGATGGCTCTCATGCAAAGTAGTTTTAAACCATCAATACTTTGTTTTTCCACTATTTCTTCATGTTTTTGCCTCCCGATAGTGTTATCCGACTTTTCTAAAAGTTATTCTCATGCGATAGTTTTGATCTTTAGAAGACTTAGAGGGTTTTCTAGGATCCATTTGGATCAAGTTTGGTGGGAAGCAAAGACTCAAGGGGAAATGAGAATCCATGGTAAGATATCCATCACTTGGGTTGAATTCATTTCTGCAATTAAAAGGCAGTTTTATCCTTTAGCCTATATGCAAAAATCCATTATGAGTTGGCATAATTTTAGGAATATTAAAGGCCAAACAATCCAAGATTATACATAGGAGTTTGGGAAAGGAATTTTTTATTAGGAATGAATTTGAATTCCCAAGATACACTGCTGAAATATATTGGGGGTTTACATTCCTATCTGAAACATACTATTCTTATGTTTAATCCAAACAATTTAGATGAGGTATGTGTGCAAGCCGCACACCTTGAATCTAGAGGAAAGAACATTTAGGAAGAGGGTTGTAGGAGGAATCCATTCAAGGGTAAGGAGAAAGAGAAGGGTGGAAAAGGGAAGGGAAAGAAAATTGCAAGTGTGAAGATGGAAGGGGAGAAAATCACATGCAAACAATTCTCCAAAGAGGGGCATAAAGAAGCCCACTGCTAGAAATTGCATCCCGAATTAAGGCCTAAGAAACAAAACAATAAGGGAAAACAAAAGACGACCGCTACCACACAACATGACCTTGGTTCAGATTTTGGTGATGAGACCAAGATTTCAGCCATCGTTACAAAAGGAAAAGAAAATGTTGCAAGCACTAGTTCATCACATAGTCAAAACAACACTCCAAACAAAGAGTCAAGAATAGAGTTGTTTCATGTAAGAGTGATTTCAAATCATACAAAGATTGATGCATTATTTGATAGTGGGTCATAATCAAACTTGATTTCAGAAGACTTGGTTAAAAAACTAAACCTTGAAACTGTACCTCATCATAAGCCATATCCATTGGGTTGGATAGTAAATAATGCAAACTTACAGGTTACAAGGAAGTGTTTATTCAAGTTCGCCATTACTGAAAGTTAATTGATGAAGTTGAGTTGGAAGATCAGAGAAGCTCTTGAAATCATCAAACATCCACATAATCTCAACAGGGACAATGGTATTGAGATTAGTGGTAGTTGGCTTCCATTAATCAGAAAGATTAAGAACGACAGTACATCTCAAGTAGAGCTTAACAGGTAAATTTCTCTTTCCCCTTCTAGCAATTAGTGGTTAATTGCTTCTCTATTAGGTTTTAACTAGATTGTTAATATTATTGATAATTATTAGCTATTAAGTATTAATTATTATTAATTCATTAACTTTATTTATTATTTATTATTAATTATTATTAATTATTATTAATACATTAATTTAATATTGTAAGATTACTAGTTATTATTAACTCGCTAAAATTAATATTATTAATAAATATTAGTTATTAATTAATTATTAATACTTATTGGTTAATAATTAATAATTATCTATTAATTAATAATTAATAGGTATTAATTATTAATTATTATTATTAATTCATTAATATTATTAACTATTAGTTATTAATTATCTATTATTAGTTATTAATCATCAATTATTACTATTAATGCATTAAACACTACTATTATTATTATTCATTATTAGTTATTTATTATTAATTATTAATTATTAATTATTAATTATTAATTATTAATTATTAATTATTAATTATCATTTATTATTAACACATTAATATTATCATTATAAATTATCATTTACTATTAAAACATAAATATTATCATTATTATTAATACATATTAATTATCATTATCACTATTTATTATTACTATTATTTATTAGTTATTAATTATTAATCATTATTAATACATTAATATTATTATTAAGGTTAATATTTAATATTTAAATATGTAATATATTAATACACTAAATGTTATTTTTAATATTAAAAAAAAATTAAAATTAAAATTACTCACTTATTATTATTAATATTTATATTTTGAATATTAACTCAAGCAATAAACATGTTAATATAATTTTGAATAAATAATTAATTAATTAATAAATATCATTAAAAAAAAAAAGAAAAAAAAGGATTTAATCAAGCAAACAGCCGACAAATTCTAGCTGATTAAAAACTATTTAAACCCTAATTAGAGCTCTTCTTATTTCTTCATTCAAGTTTGTCCTGATGATGGATCCCGATTGGGATTCGAAACGTTGATAAAAGAAATGGTTAATATTGTGGGTTCTCCGGCTTCTAATTCAAAAGATATAAACCACAGAGGTCTTAAATCCAGATCTCATGAATATTTTTGGGTAGTCCTTATTTGTATGATAGAAAAGAAGTATTTTATCATCGTGACAACAAATACATATTTCCTCAAGAATGGGGTGGAGTACATTGTGAGAGTCCATTGCAAAAAGCTGAACATTTCTTTGGTTAATGCAGGGCAGATGAAGAGACTAGTAAATGCAAGTAAAAATTTTGTGCTTCTCATGATCAAGAAAAAGAATGATATTGATTATGAATCTTTTGAAGGTTGTGATGATAAATTGAAACCTGATTTATTTGATGTGGTGATCAAGCATGGCGAGATGTTTCATGAAGAAAAGGGGTTACCTCCCAAGAGGGGAAATTAGCATGAGATTCAGTTGCAACAAGATGTTCCACTTCCGAGCATTGGCATGTATCGCATGTATATTATGGAGAGCTTGGAAATCAAAAAGAAAATTCAAGAATTGCTAAACAAAGGTATCATATGCCCATCTACTTCGCCATGTGGTTCGCCCATTGTCTTGGTGCCAAAGAAGGATGGAACTTGGCGCATGTGTGTGGATTTCCGTGCACTGCACAAAATCACGGTAAAAAATTGTTATCCACTCCAAAGAATTGATGATTTGATTGATCAGTTGAGGTATGAAAATTATTTCACTAAGTTAGACTTACGGAGTAGTTATCATCAAGTGAGGATAGTTGAAGAAGACATTCGGAAAGCTGTAGCTAAAACTAAACAAGGATTGTTTGAGTGGCTTGTTATGCCTTTTGGTCTTACAAATGCTCCAACAAATTTCATGAGGGTACTGAATGGTGTGTTGAGACCAATTATAAATGATTTTGTTATTGTCTACTTAGATGATATCCTCATTTCAGGAAGTCAAAAGATGAACATGTCATGCATATAAACAAAGTACTTGATGTCTTGAGAAAATAACAGTTGTTTTTAAAGATGTCGAAGCGTGAATTTGGCAAGACTTATTTGGTTTATTTGGGACACATTGTTGGAGGAGGTGGATTGAAGATAGACCCCTCTAAGTTTGAGGTCATCCTGAATTGGCCCAAGCCCAATACAATTACAGAGGTAAGAAGCTTTTTAGGGGCAGCACAATATTGGAGAAAGTTTATTGCTAATTTTTCTTCCATTGCAACTCCATTACATGCATTGACAAGTGTCAAGAAAGTCTTCCATTGGGGAGATGTACAACAGAAAGCATTTGATGCTTTGAAGCAACAGATAAGTTCAACACCGATATTAGCACTTCCGGATCTTAGACAACCATTCAAGATTCAAACAGATACAAGTGATTATGGCATGGGAGCAGTTCAATTGCAATATGGTAAGCCCATTTCATTTCATTCTGAAATCTTTAATGGAGATGTAATTAACTATCCTACATATGACAAAGAACTTTATGCATTGATACAAAGTGTTAAGAAATGGAAGCACTATTTAATGGGGAAGGAGGCCATCATCCATACTGACCATCAACCATTGCAATATTTACAGTCACAGTCAAAGTTGCAGTAGTCACGTTATTTCATATGGATGGGTTTTCTACAACGATTTCATTTGGTTATTAGGTATAAAAAGGGAATCTACAATAAGGTAGTTGATATGCTTTCAAGGGCTATTGTAAATTCATCTATTATACTCAAGCATAATTCTATTTTGCATGAAAGTTACATAGAACAATATGCAAATGATAGTGAATTTCGAGACGTATATGCAAGCTTGAGTCAAGGAAATAAAATTAAAGAGTTGGATTATCATGTACATAACAGCTTGTTGTATCACTTGGGAAAGTTATGTATTCCACAGGGAGAAAGAAATAGTATCATAAGGGAGGCGCACACTTCATTGATCACTGGTCACTTTGGTGTAGGTAAGACGTATTTTTATTGTCCACACATGTTAGATAATATTTCTCGTTTCATAAGAGGATGCTCTTTATGTGCTACAAGTAAGCCTAGCAATAGGAAACTTGGTTTATACACTCCACTTCCAGTACCATCACGTCCATGGGAGGGTATCTTAATGGATTTTGTAGGAGGTCTTCCATTGTCAAGGAAAGGTCATGATTACTTGTATGTAGTTGTAGACAGGTTCAACAAAATGTGCATATTAGCACCACGTAAAAAGAAAATTACAGTTGAAAAAACAACTCACCTTTTCTTCCAAAACATCTGGGTTCATTTTGGTCTTCCTACTTCTATTGTAAGTGATCGAGATTCTCGATTTGTGGGGAATTTTTGGTCAAATTTGTGGCACTTGATGGACACAAAGTTGAAGAAGAGCACAACCTTTATTCCACAAACAGATGGACAAACCGAGGTGGTCAATTGAACAATTATTCATCTTCTTAGAGGGTATTGCAGAAAACATCCCAAGTTGTGGGATGCACAATTGCATTACATACAACATGCATAAAACAAAGCAAAGAATTCTTCCACAAACACATCGCCATTTGAGGCATGCTATCTGTACTTGCCAAGCTCACCATTGGAATTCATATTTGAGAAATATGTTTCCATCGACGGTCAAAGTGACATCGATAAGGCAAGGAAGTTCATAGAGAAAATTCATATGATACATCACACAGTGCAAGAACAACTTGAGAAAAGTTAAAGCAATTACAAGGCAAGGAATGAGAAACACCAGGTTGATCATAAATTTCAAGTTGGCGACGGAGTTTGGTGATATATTAGCAAAGAGAGACTTCAAGGGAAGGTAAAAAGTTTGAACCAATCCATATGGTCCTTTTAAAATTCTGGAAAAGATTGGTAACAATGCATTTAAGCCCGATTTGCCTCATATGAAAATATACGTTGTTGTTAATGTTGAGAATTTGAGATTGTTTGAGCTTCCTTTGATTGATGATCAAGGAGAGCATGTTCAGCTGCCATCAATAGATGATTTCTTGCTAGAATATCTAGATGAGCTTCAACAAGATCTCATACTTGACTAAAAATAACCAGAACTACAAAGAGAGCGGATGTTGAATACCTTAGAGTGGGACACAAGGGACAAAAGCCCTCTCAAGCCAAATGGTTGTAGACCGAGAAGGTGAGGGAGATGTACCTTCACCTGTTGAACAATTGATAGTATCTTTTGGGGTCCAAAAGGCTTCTGGTGGGGAGGAATGATCAAGTGCTTAGTATTTAGCTAGAAAATAAAAGTTCTCAAAATGCCTCAAAACTTGAATGACCGCGTCCATCTCAGAAAAACGATCGTAACACAACTCATTTCGTCGAAAACTGAGTTCGTATGAGAAAGTTATTGTGTTCCAATCGCTTTGCTAAATAAGCGAAATTTGTAAAAAAAATGCCGAGTCACTGCACGGTCAGCAGTCCGTACCACTAACGTCGCAGGTGACTAGGCATGTTCAACATTGGTTAATGGTGAATAAGGGATTGACATGTGGCATTATCTGGTTGGATTGTATAGTGGTTTGTTGGCACATTTTTATTGGTTCATTTTTATACCAATGGAAGAATGCCATGTGGCGAGCTCGGAGGCCACCATGTGTCACCTCCTATGGGTTGGGTTGGTGGTCTATGTATTGGAGAAATTATTATCGGCAGAAGTCGGGGTTGAACCCACAACCTACCGCATGCAAACTCTACGCCTTAACCGTCCTCTCTACACAATGTTTCTTACCCGATACGTTTGCGGTGTATATTTGAGTTGTAAATGTTTTGAGGTTAGCGGTTAGGGGAGGGCCAGCCCACAGGCCAACCCTCCCCCCCATGTGAACACCATATAAACAAACCACAATATTTTATGTTACAATGATGAAAATCCAAACCATTGCTCCGATGGTCTGCATGTGATCACAATATAAACAAACTGCCACTGTTTATGTTTACCACGACGACTATCCAAACCACTTCTCTGACGGTTCCGCATGTGAACGATACATAACCCTGGAGGTCAAGGTAACAGACTCCTCCAAAACCACAACATTAAATCGTATGTGAACACCGCAACCTCAAACCATCATTTAACTCTGACGATTCCACTCCAACATTAAATGCGACATAACCGTTACATGTGACCAGGTCTATTAAGCCGTCAAAGGTTACAGGTTGTTTAGCGCTAATCCGGTTTTGAATTTAATTAAGCGCAATTATGCATTAATTAACTATGATTTAATCTAGCCGTAAATTTGGTGGTGCCCCTAAATTTGGCCCTACCACCCAATTTAACAGCGTTAACTGGAGATGTTCTAGAATTAGAGGAGAAAATATAGGAAAAGACTAACTGAGCTCTAGAGAAGTCAATTTTCGACCAAATTGAGCTCAGGAATTGGTATTCTTAGCTAATTTGGACATTCTAAACACATTGGTGCATGTATCAAGAGCCATAGATCTTTGTAAACATCATTTTTTTCCACATTGATCTAATACAGAGGCCCAAGCCATGGAAGCTGGACCAAGGAGATGTAGCCCAGGAGGGGTGAACTCCTTCATCAAAACATTGTGTTAATGTGTCTCTTTGATGATTTGGTGCACTGTGAATGTTTTCTGTTCAATATTTGTTTTTGAATCTATTTTTCTCATGAATTCCTTTTTAAACTTAAGGAAATTTATCTAATTGTATGCACAAACAACTAATGAAACCTCAACACAAGAAGCAATAAGAAAGCACATATTTATAAATCTGTAATTTTTATTAGCACAACAAAACTAATCATACAAAAATAGATCAATTCGGTATCAGAGCACAAGGTTAAATTGCTTGATTGCTTGAGTTTGTGCAAGTAGGCTTTTAATGGTTTCAAAATTGTGATTCTTACAAGGTTAAAGTTGTGGAAAGGAGAAGGGAAGCTATTGGTTGCAGCTCCTAAGGTAATACCCAAAAGAAGAAGAGCCACAAGTCCACAATCTCCACCACCCAAAGTTCCAATTCGACTGAAATTGAAACTCCTCAAGTTTTTCCTTCAATTGAGTGAAGAGGTACAAGCAGTACCAATTTCTGAGCCTGAATCCATAGCCATTATGTCTAGAGAAAGAGAGCCTGAAAGTCCCTCTTCAGAAGAGGAAGAATTCAAGAAATCTTTCTTCACTTTAACTGAGATGGTTAAAGTCCTCTATGAAGAGAGGAACACTAGAATGGTTGTAGAGAGTTCTAAACCTCCACATGGAGAAGGAAGCTCAGAGGAAAAAAAAAGGACGAGAAGAAGGATTCCAAAGGGAATGATGGAAATCCACCTCCATCTCCACCATCCTCATCATCTTCACCATCTCACACAACATCATCTTCCACTACCACCACTAAAATTGCTTATACTCATTCAAAAACCCCAAAAGGAAAGACTCCATTACTGAAATTGAACATAAAACTTGAACTTCCCATGCACAATGGAGAGGTGAATGCAGAAAAGTTGGAAAATTGGATTCGATAGTTGGAGGTATACTGCAGAATTCAGAACCTTCAAGAATATGACATAAATATCCAGTTGGCTTCACTAAGGCTAGAAGGAGTTGCACTAGTTTGGTAGGAAGGAAAGACTCAAGAGGAAATGAGAATCCATGGTAAGATATCCATCACTTGGGTTGAATTTGTTTCTACAATTAAAAGATAGTTTTATCCTTTAGCCTATATGAAAAAAGTCATAATGAGTTGGCAGAATTTTAGGCAGCTTAAAGGCCAAACAGTCCAATATTATATGCAGGATTTTAGGGAAAGGGATTTGTTATTAGGAGTGAATTTGAATTCCCAAGATACACTACTCAAATATATTGGGGGTTTACATTCCTATCTAAAACATACTATTCTTATGTTCAATCCAAACAATTTAGATGAGGTATGTGTGCAAGCCATGCACCTTGAATCTAGAGGAAAGAACATTCAGGAAGAGGGTAGTAAGAGGAAGCCATTCAAGGGTAAGGAGAAAGAGAAGGGTGGAAAAGGGAAGGGAAAGAAAATTGCAAGTGTGAAGAAGGAAGGGGAGAAAATCACATGCAAATAATGTTCCAAAGAGGGGCATGATGAAGCCCACTACTAGAAATTGCATCTCGAATTAAGGCCTAAGAAACAAAACAATAAAGGAAAACAAAAGATGACCACTACCACACAACATGACCTTGGTTCAGATTCTAGTGATGAGACCAAGATTTCAGCCATGGTTACAAAAGGAAAAGAAATTGTTGCAAGCACTAGTTCATCATATAGTCAAAACAACACTCCAAATGAAGAGTCAAGAATAGAGTTGTTTCATGTAAGATTGATTTCAAATCATACAAACATTGAAGCATTATTTGATAGTGGGTCACAACCAAACTTGATTTCAGAAGACTTGGTTAAAAAACTAAACCTTGAAACTGTACCTCATCATAAGCCATATCCATTGGGTTGGATAGTAAACAATGCAAACTTACAAGTTACAAGGAAGTGTTTATTCAAGTTTGCCATTACTGAAAAGTTCATTGATGAAGTTGAGTTAGATGTAGTTCCACTTGACATCTCAAGAATCTTTTGAATCAGTGATCGGAGAATCCACAGTTTGAACATCTTTATACCAACGTTTCAAATCCCAAGTGGGATCCATCATGAGGGTTGAAGAATGATGATACAATAAGAGCAAAAAACCAGAATAAATACTAATGAGGAAGAAGAATAAGGAAGAACATAGAGTCGGCTAGAATTTTTATTTTATTTTATATATTTTATTTTTATATAAAATATATAAAAATAAAATATATTGTCGCTCCCTCCAGACAAGGCTCAAAGAACATGGCGCTGATATCAGAAATGGAAGATCTCGTACCTCAGCATTGGCGGAACACTCCTTGAAGACTAAACATCATATTTTCCTAGAAAGCGCATCCATTATCGCAAGAGAGGAACATCATCAAAGACGAAAGATCAGAGAAGCTCTTGAGATTATTAAGCATCCTCAGAATCTGAACAGAGACAATGGTATGGAAATTAGCGGAAGCTGGCTCCCCTTGATCAAAGAAATTAGAAGTCGCCAACCCATCCCTAGGTAATGCATCCCTTTGGTATGTTGTCCCCTCTCCTTTCCTTTTCTTATTCTATTTTTTACATCATTAGAGTTCTTTAATAATTTAATTAATATATTTTTTATATTAGTTAACTATAAATATTAACTATTTATAATCACTAATATAATTTAAATATATTAATTAAATTTAATTTATTTAATAATTATTATATTAATTAATATATTAATTAATTATTATAATATTTATTTAATTATCATTATATATTAATTATTAATTAATTATTATATAACAATTGATTAGTCTTTTTTTTTTCCCCTAGGAAAAAGTCGTAATTTTATTCAAAAAATTGATAAAATTACATTTTGTAGATGCCCAAGGCATATGCAAATGGCTGATCCTGTTATCAACAGGCAGCGGTCAAAAGACAATAGCAGAGAAACTATCCTGAAAAGTCAGGAGACAACAGAGTAACAGTAAAAAGAAAAATTGTATGCCAGCGAGCCTATGCTTTCCTTCCTTTCTTCTTTTCCACCCGTCGCCATCCTCCTGAGTCAGCGGTGGGTGTAATGATAGCTAGCTGGTTCTCCATAGTGTTCACTGGTGGATCTTTGTCCGATTCCGAGCCCTCTGAGCTGTGGGTTCTCTTTATGCCACTTGCTTCCAATTGTAGCTCCGGCTGCAGATCTGTGATGATCGGCCCCGCATGAGTGGATGGTGGATTCGCTGCTTGTGCTTGTTTCTGTCCCATTTGAGAGGCTGGTTCCGTCAGGTTCTCTGTGGTTTCCACATTTATGTCTTCTTCTTCTATTGGGTCTGTATTCTGCCAGCCTTTGGGCTTTTTTGGTTGTTTCTTAGTTTTCCTGGGGTCCTTTCGGGCTATTGGGCAGTTATTTTGAAGGTGCCCTGTCTGTAAACAGGCCCTGCATCGGAATGCTGTGTTTTCATAGTCGAGCTGCTGTATCCATTGAGTATTATTAAAGTTCAGCGTGATGTGGTCAGGTAGCCCCTCACTCAGGTCCACTTCAACGCATATTCTGGCAAATGTGAAGATTCCCCTGATAGCTCTTTCTTCGTCCATTTTTAGGAATTTCCCTAGCGAATTCCCAATAGCGATTAATACTTTGTGATGCCAGAAGTGAAGTGGGAGTCCATGCAGCCTCACCCATACAGGCATTTTTGAGACTATCATTGATGTAGCATCAAAATCCGAGAACCAGGGGGTTGTGAATAGACCAGCACTGCCCCAGAACCAAGGGCCCTGATTGATAATGCTGTCCCTTTCCTGTTCTGTGTTAAATCTAACTATGAAGAAACCCTTAGGGCAGAGATAAACTTCACAGTCAGGTGACCATGTTGAGTAGATCCATTGATTTAATGCATCTGCTTTAGGCCAGAAGCCATTGAATCTACAAATAACTGCAGTGTTGGATAGATCGGTGAATAGATTATTTACCTCTGGCTCAGTAACCTGTAGGGTTGGTGATTCTGGCTTTTGTTCAACAATGTATGGACCCGGCAGCTCTGATGGTGGTGCTGTTTTGTGTTCCATTTTTTTCCCCTTCACTGCATCCCGAAATGAGCTGGTGTTTTTTGAGCTGGAACCGCTGCTACCACCACACAGTCGTAGATTAAGGGTGATGGTTGAATCATTGGTAATACTGTAGTGTTGGAGAGTGTGGCTGTCCTGTAAGCTGTAGCCAGAATAGATAAGGTTTTGATATTGAGCTGGGATTCCCAGTTGCCCCTGGATCCTCTTCTTTAGTTCGTGTACAGGCGTACCCTTACTGAGTCTCATGCAAATATGTTTGCCTGCAATAGATTTTATAAAGATCTGGAGCAGATCTGTGTTGGTGAGGAAAAGTCCCTGTTTCACAGTTTTATATGCCAGATCTGCCTGATATATGATACCAGGGCTCTCTGATTTCAGGTCCGGGTCGCTTCTTCTTCCTCCGCCTGGATAAGGGGGGATGGTGCTCAGTGTGGCCCCTGCTTGCGCGGCCCACTCCGGCCACTCTGTTCCATATTTAACGTTATACGAGGTCAGAGGGTGCGGATGGAGTTGTATTACCAGGAGCGGTTCTGTACTTTGACGGAAATCCAGCCTCAGCGGTCCATACTTGCCCTTAATGGCAATCTGAAGGTGCAGATCGCGGCTCGGTTGTGCCATCAAATGCAGATCTGGATATAGGCAGTCGATCGAGTGCAGATCTGGACATATGCATTCTAATTCATGCTGGCCGTGACCTGTTACAAGCTGGGCAAGGGTTTTACCATGAAAATAAACCTCATTCAGTAAATGAGAAAACGAAAAAGACCTGTGAGCCGAGCATTCTCCAATCAAAGCTCGATTTGTTGCCGGGGGTTTGTGCTCTAGTCCTCCGCAATACCCTATCCAGAACGGCGCAGTCAGATCGAATGGTCCGGCCTTCGATCTCCCGGGCTCCGTTGATGTCTTCGTCCCCTCTCTTCGCACAGTGTCGGCGGCCCTGCTGCAAACCCTAGCCATCTTCAGAAACTGGTAAATATCCAACAATTGATTAGTCTTATATTAATATTATTTTGATTTATTTATTAGCTATTATATTAATTAATATTTGAATATTAGTTAGCTATAAATATTAATTATTAATTTGAATTAATATATTAATTAATTAATATGATTAAAATATATATATATATATTATTTAGTTAATTATTATTATATTAGTCATCTATAAATACTAATCTCCTATAATTTAATTTATTTAATAATTATAATATTAATTAATACATTAATTAAAATATTAATTAATTAATTAATTATTATAATATTTATTTAATTATCATTATATAAGAATAATTATTTAATAACAATTGATCATTATTATGTTAATATTATACTAATTTATTTATTAGCTATTACATCAGTTAATATTTGAATTATTATATTAGTTAGCTATAAATATTAATTATTAATTATTAAATAATAATTATTAATTTGATTATTATATTAATTAGTTAATATGACTTAAGCATATTAATTAGTTAATTATTATATTAGTCACCTATAATCCTAATCATTTAAATTTACTAATATGATTTAAATAATTTACTTTATATAATAATTAATTAATTGTTATTATATTTAATTATTAATATAATATACAATAATAATTAATTATTTATTATACAATATTAATTACTTATTTATTATATAATAATTGATTACTATTGTTTTAGTTTTATATTAATTTTATTAATTAATATATTAATTATAAATATTAATTATGTTTAATAATTAATAATTAATATGAATAACAAGATAATATTATTATTATTATTAATTATTTATAATAATTAATTTATTGTAAATATTAATTATTTATAATAATTAATATGTATAACAATAAAATATTATTAATATTAATTAATTATTTATTTATAATAATTAA
Organism: Pinus tabuliformis; assembly: GCA_031772625.1. NCBI lineage: Eukaryota > Viridiplantae > Streptophyta > Pinopsida > Pinales > Pinaceae > Pinus > Pinus tabuliformis. The sequence continues at coordinate 1,697,136,943 of CM062817.1, forward strand.
TTTATTATAAAAAAAAATTAATTATTTATAATAATTGATATGAATAAAATAAAAATAAAATATATAAAATAAATTAAAAATTCTAGCCGACTCTATGTTCTTCCTTATTCTTCTTCCTCATTAGTATTTATTCTGCTTTTTTGCTCTTCTTGTATCATCATTCTTCAACCCTGATGATGGATCCCACTTGGGATTTGAAACGTTGGTATAAAGATGTTCAAACTGTGGATTCTCCGATCACTGATTCAAAAGACACAAGCCACAGATCTCTTAAATCCAAAATCTCAAGAATCATTTTGGGTAGTCCTTATTCGTATAAAAATTAGTATTTTATCACCGTTACAACAAATACATATTTCTCAAGAATGGGGTGGAGTACATTGTGAGAGCCCATCGCAAAAAGCTAAACATTTCTTTGGTTAATGTAGGGTAGATGAAGAGACTAGTAAATGCAAGTAAAAATTTTTTGCTTCTCATGATCAAGAAAAAGAATGATATTGATTATGAACCTTTTGAAGGTTGTGATGATAAATTGAAATCTGATTTGTTTGATGTGGTAAGCAAGCATGGTGAGATGTTTCATGAAGAAAATGGGTTACCTCCCCAGAGGGGAATTTAACATGAGATTCAGTTGCAATAGGATGTTCCACTTCTGAACATTGGCATGTATCACATGTCTATTATGGAGAGATTGGAAATCAAAAAGAAAATTCAAGAATTGTTGAACAAAGGTATCATATGCCCATCTACTTCACCATGTGCTTCGCCCATTGTCTTGGTGCGAAAGAAGGATGGAACTTGGCACATGTGTGTGGATTTCTGTGCACTGAACAAAATCACGATAAAGAATCATTATCCACTCCAAAGAATTGATGATTTGATTGATCAGTTGAGGTATGCAAAGTATTTCACTAAGTTAGACTTATAGAGTGGTTATCATCAAGTGAGGATAGTTGAAGAAGACATTTGGAAAACTGTAGCTAAAACTAAACAAGGATTGTTTGAGTGGCTTGTTATGCCTTTTGGTCTTACAAATGCTCCACCGACTTTCATGAGGGTAATGAATGATGTGTTGGACCATTTCTAGATGATTTTGTTATTGTCTACTTAGATGATATCCTCATTTTAGCAAGTCAAATGATGAACATGTCATGCATGTAAACAAAGTACTTGATGTCTTGAGAAAAGAACAGTTGTTTTTAAAGATGTCGAAGCGTGAATTTGGCAAGACTTCTTTGGTGTATTTGGGACACATTGTTGGAGGAGGTGAACTGAAGATAGACCCCTCTAAGGTTGATGTCATTCTGAATTGGCCCAAGCCCAATACAATTATAGAGGTAAGAAGCTTTTTAAGGGCAACACAATATTGGAGAAAGTTTATTGCTATTTTTTCTTCCATTGTAGCTCCATTACATGCATTGACAAGTGCCAAGAAAGTCTTCCACTGGGGAGATGTATAGCAGAAAGCATCTGATGCTTTGAAGCAAAAGATAAGTTCAACACTGGTGTTAGCACTTCTGGATCTTAGACAGTCATTCGAGATTCAAACGGATGCAAGCGAATATGCCATGGGAGGAGTTCTATTGCAACATGATAAGCCCATTTCATTTCATTCTGGAATGTTTAATGGAGCTGTAACTAACTATCCCACATATGATAAAGAACTTTATGAATTGGTACAAAGTGTTAAGAAATGGAAGCACTATTTGATGGGGAAGGAGACCATCATCCATACCGACCATCAACAATTGTAGTATTTACAGTCACAGTCAAAGTTGTAGCAATCACGAAATTTCAGATGGATGGGTTTTCTACAACAATTTCATTTGGTTATTAGGTATAAAAAGGGAATCTAAAATAAGGTAGCTGATATGCTTTCAAGGGCTATTGTAAATTCATCTATTATACTCAAGCATAATTCTGTTTTGCATGAAAGTTACATAGAACAATATGCAAATGATAGTGAATTTCAAGAAGTATATGCAAGCTTGAGTCAAGAAAAACAAATTGAAGAGTTGGATTATCATGTACATAACATTTTTTTTGTATCATTTCGGTAAGTTGTGTATTCCACAAGGAGAAAGAAATAGTGTCATAAGGGAGGCACACACTTCATTGATTTATGGACATTTTTGTGTAGGCCAAACAATAGCGAATATTCAGAGGTATTTTTATTGGCCATGCATGTTAGATAATGTTTCTCGTTTCATAAGAGGATGCTCTTTATGTGCTACAAGTAAGCCTAGCAATAGGAAACTTGGTTTATACACTCCACTTCCAGTACCTTCATGTCCATGGGAGGGTATCTCAATGGATTTTGTAGGAGGTCTTCCATTTTCATGGAAAGGTCATGAATACTTGTATGTAGTTGTAGACAGGTTCAGAAAAATGTGCATACTAACACCATGTAAAAAGAAAATTTCAGCTGAACAAATAGCTCACCTTTTCTTCCAAAACATTTGGGTTCATTTTGGTCTTCCTACTTCTTTTGTTATATGTGATCAAGATTCTCGATTTGTGGGGAATTTTTGGTCAAATTTGTGGGACATGATGGACACAAAGTTGAAGAAAAGCACAACCTTTCATCCACAAACAGATGGACAAATCAAGGTGGTCAGTCAAACAATTATTCATCTTCTTAGAGGATATTGCAGCAAACATCCCAAGTTGTGGGATGCACAATTGCATTACATACAACATGCGTACAACAGAGCAAAGCATTCTTCCACAAACACATCGCCATTTGAGGCATGTTATGGGTACTTTCCAAGATCACCATTGGAATTCATCTTTGATAAATATGTTGCCATCGATGGTCACAGTGACATCGATAAGGCAAGGAAGTTCATAGAGAAAATTCAGATGATACATCACACAGTGCAAGAACAACTAGAGAAAAGTCAAAGCAACTACAAGGAAAGGAATGAAAAACACCGTGTTGATCATAAATTTCAAGTTGGTGACGAAGTTTGGTTATATATTAGCAAAGAGAGACTTCAAGGGAAGGTAAAAATATTAAACCAATCCGTTATGGTCCTTTTAAAATTTTGGAAAAGATTGGTAACAATGCATTTAAGCTTGATTTGACTTCTTATATGAAAATATACTTTGTTGATAATGTTGAGAATTTGAGATTGTTTGAGCCTCCCTTGATTGGTGATTAAGGAGAGCATGTTCAACTACGATTAATAGATGATTTCTCGCCAGAATATCTAGATGAGCTTCAATAATATCTCATACTTGAAAAAATAACTAGAACTTCAAAGAGAGGGGATGTTGAATACCTTAGAGTGGGACTCAAGGGACAAAAGCCTTCTCAAGCCAAATGGTTGCAGATCAAGAAGGTGAGGAAGATGTACCCTCACCTGTTGAACAATTGATAGTATCTTTTGGGGTCCAAAAGGCTTCTCATGGGGAGGAATGATCAAGTGCTTAGTATTTAGCTCAAAAATAAAAGTTCTCAGAATGGCTCAAAACTTGAACGACCGCGTTCGTCTCAAAAAAAAATCCTAACACAACTTGTTTCGTTGAAAACCGAGTTCGTATTAGAAAGTTATTATGTTCTGACCGCTTTGCTAAATAGGCAAAATTTGCAAAAAAAAATGTCGAGTCACTGCACAGTCAACAGTCCGTACTACTGACATGACAGGCGACTAGGCATGGTCAACATTGGTCAATGGTGAATCAGGGATTGAAAAGTGGCATTATCTGGTTGGATTGTATAGTGGTTTGTTGGCACATTTTTATTGGTTCATTTTTGGACCAATGGAAGAATTCCATGTGGCAAGCCCAGAGGCCACCATGTGTCACCTCATAAGAGTTAGGTTGGTGGTTTATGTATTAGAGAAAAATATATCGATGGATGTCGGGGTCGAATCCACGACCTACATCATGCAAACTCTATGCCTTAACCATCCGCTCTACACAATGTTTCTTACCAAATATGTTTGCGGTGTATATTTGAGTTGTAAAAGTTTGGAGGTTGGCGGTTAGGGGAGTGCCAACCCGCAGGCCAACCCTCCCCCCCATGTGAACAACATATAAACAAAGCACAATATTTTATGTTACAATGACGACAATCTAAACCATTTTTCCGACGGTCCCCATGTGATCGTAATATAAACAAACTACCACCGTTTATGTTTACCATGACGACTATCCAAACCACTGCTCTGACGGTTCCGCATGTGAACGATACATAACCCCGACGGTCAAGGTAATAGACTCCTCCAAAATTGTGACATTAACTTACATGTGAACACCGTAACCTCAAACTGTCAGTTGACTCCGACGGTTCCGCTCCAACATTCAATGCGACATAACCGGTACATGTGACCAGGTCTATTAAGCCATCGCAGGTTACGGTTGTTTAGCACTAATCTGGTTTTGAATTTAATTAAGCATAGTTAAGACTTAATTAACTATGAGTTAATCTGGCGGTAAATTCAGTGGTGCCCCTAAATTCGAGCTGTCACCAAATTTAGCGGCATTAACTGGAGATATTCCAGAATTAGAGGAGAAAATGTAGGAAAATACCGACTGAGCTCTAGGGAAGTCAATTTTTGACCAAATCGAGCTCAGAAAGAGGTGTTATTAGCTAATTTGGACATTATAAACAAATTGGTGTAGGTATCAGGAGCCATAGATCTTTGTAAACATCATTTTTTCCACATTGAGCTAATACAGAGGCCCAAGCCATGAAAGCTGGACCAAGGAGATGTAGCCCAGGAGGGGTGAACTCCTTCATCGAAACACTGTGTTAATGTGTCTCTTTGATGGTTTGTTGCACTGTGAATGTTTTTTTTTCATTATTTGTTTTTGAAGCTATTTTTCTCATGAATGTCTTTTTAAACTTAAGGAAATTTACCCGATTGTATGCACAAACATCACAAGAAGCAATAAGCAAGCACATATTTATAAATTTGTAATTGTTATTAGCACAAAAAAAATAATCATACAAAAACATATCATCTTCCTTTAAGCTTCTCAGTGTGTCTGCCAAATAAGAAGAATGCTCAACACCATGCTGCTCATCTAATCCATAGGGAGATTCTCGGGATTTGTATTCTACCATCTTGCTAGTCATCTTTGATATTCTTCCTGTAAGGCATATCATGTCATCTAAACCAAATCACGATAAACCAACGTACCTTAGCATAATTCGGGGAGGATACCTAGTCTTTAAGATCAAAAAATCAACATAATACATGTATAACATAATCATAACAACATATAGAAGTATAGCACATAAACTTATAACCATATAATCATCATTCTAGCTAGAGTCTAGTCATCAATGCATGACCACATCAACTATACATTCCATGACCTCATGCATGACAACAACCACCACATCACTGTACACTTGACCACATGTGAATACTAATGTGCATAACAATTCATAATCAACCATACACTCATGATGACACACTCCAAAACAACATCATTGACTTCCCATGGTGACCTCACTGCAACCATAACCCATACCATACAAATGCAACAAGGAAATGGTCTTACAACACAAGAAACACATATGTAACCGAAATGAATGCATGATCAAAACACAACCCATCTAGTCCGAGGGATGAACCATGCTCTGATACCACTATGTAGCATCAAATATGACCCAAAGAGAGCTCAACCTACTCTGATACCAATCTGTGGTATAGGATATGACCCAAAGAGAGCGCAACCTTCTCTGATACCACTCTGTAACACCCTCCTCCCACATCTACCTAAGTATTCGGCCAAATGAGGTAAACATGTGACGAGAAGTTACTATGATATGATTCGACTCCCTATGTGTCAGTTAAGGAAGTGGAATCCATAGAAACACACCATACAAACCTTCCACATCAACAACAGAACTCTTAGGATCCATCCCAATCACTTAGGTAACCAGTCCCTGAGACCAACTGAGTTTTTAGACCATTAAACCCCGAATTCTCCCTTGATATGGGCATGCATGCATCTAGGAGGCTTTGGACGCTCCCACAACATGGGTGTGCATGTGTCCAGGGATTTTTCTACACAATGTTGTGCCTACGTCTCCGAAATTTGAGCAACTTTTTGAGGCCCAGAGCCTAGGTTACTGTGCAGAAATCAACGACACTTTCAGAACCGAAAGATAACAACATAATAAGGAAACCAATGTAATTAATTGAACAAGGTCTTGACTAGACCCCTATTATCTAGGACAAATATTTCTTCAAACATGTCACAATTATGTAATCTACAGGTTTAAACAATAGATCTGAGCATAAGGGTCTCATACTCATCTGAGAATCGCTATGAAGCATTGATGCCTCAACACATTAGCTGTAGTTACATCCATTAGGCCATAGATACATTGTTCATTCATTTACAATTTAAAACATGATGAGATCCATACATAGCCACTGTCATAATACATATTCATAACCAACATAATAGCAACAGAAATACCAAGGAAATCACAGCTATATCATCCACATCTAAACCAATACAATACTCATGAAATAACAAGGAGAAATAACATCATATTAATGATGTAAAGGCCAACCAGTTGTGGGACTTCCACGAACCACCCGACCATAGACATGGCTGAGCCAAATCTCTCTTCAGCCATTCACCCATGTGCCATATTCCAAGAATGAATGTTGGATCTCATAAAAAACATCAATCATATCATCTAGGGCTTCCAGAGGCCAAACCACCTCAACCCATCAAACAATGATTCCACTTCAAGGTTAGACATCACAAAACCATCACTAGATTGGTCACTACCCAAGCTTTCCAGGGCTCCAGAGCGTTTGTTCCAACCAAGGCTTCCAGGACTAGTAACTCAACCCACAACTTACTCTAGGATTCTAGAGCGTTTGTCCAACCAGGGCTTCCAGAGCATTTGTCCAACCGGGGCTTCCAGGACTAGTAACTCAACCCACCAAGGGCTTCCAGAGCATTTATCCAACCATGACTTCTAGGATTAGTAACTCAACCCAAGATGTTATAGGGCTTCCAAAGCGTTTGTCCAACCATGGCTTCTAGGAACTAGTAACTCAATCCAAGCTAAAGGAAGCATGAGAACCAACCAGAAAAACAAAGAAATAAACCCACAAAACCATGACTATCCAGGAAATGGAAAGGCTAGGCAAATCCACTGTCAATCCAGGCAATCCTCCATGCCAATGACAAATAATGACCATTGAACCACATGTATATGCCATGCATGCCAAAACTAATGAGGAAAACATACATGCAACTCGGTGCCTGCAAGAAAATCCCATTGTAGTTGCTGATCCTGGTGTCCTCTTGCTATTTCCTGCCCTTCCTTTGCCTTCTTTCTCCAAAATTCCAAGTATGCCACACTCCTCCAAGAGTGCTCCAAGAAAACTCTGTGTCCAAGATTATTAGAGAGAATATAGAGAGAGAAATCCAAAACTGAACTAACAAAAGTCTGTGAACTGATCCTCATAAGCCTTTTTATTAATGAGGCCGCTATTTTCTTCATTTTCCATTATTTTCCTCCATTTTCCTCCTCACATGCAACCTGTGACCTTTCACCTCCCTTTTCTCCCCATTTCCATTATTTTCATAAATAAATGTTTCAGAATGCCACTTTGCCTTTCCAAAGCCTTAGCCATTAATTAATCACCAGTGATCCCCATCACTATGATTTTTTGCCCAACATTTAGCTTAGAATATATGTCCCATCAACTGTGGTTATTATTTTTCCTTTATTAACTTTTATTACATGGAATTTTCAACGGGGTTGTTACATACAACTATAAAGATTGAAGTGTTGCTTCTCCTAGCCTCCCACAACCTACAAGGTTGACATCACAACAACTGGAGGAAAAAAGAGCAAAAGAGATTTGTTACAGTTGTGATAGAAAATACACCAAAGGTCATAAGTGTGCTAACAAGAAATTCTTTTACATATATTGTGAAGAGGAGGAAGAAAATGAACAAGAAACATCAAAGGAAGAGGATATACACCAAGAACCAACCCCAGAGAAAGAAGAAATGAATTTGGCAATATCTTGTAATGCATTGGTGGGAATTACCACTCCTCAAACGCTCATGATAGAAGGATATATCAAGAAGAAAAAAGTAATATTGTTGATTGATTCAGGTAGTACCCATAATTTTATTCATTATAAGGTATCCAAGGAATTGAATTGCTTTCTATATCCAACATCAAAGTGTCAAGTGATGGTTGAAAATGGATGAACTATAAATTACTCAGGGATGTGCCATAATATCAAGCTAACCATGGTGGAATATGTCGTGAATACTCCAATGATTTACATTCCAATGGGTGGTGTTGATGTTGTATTAGGAGCCCAATGGTTACATCTTTCGAGACGATAACTTTTAATTTTCAAGAACTTCTCTTCAATTTTTTTTGGGAAGGAAAGGAAATTGCATTAAGGGGTATTGTGGGGAAAACGATGAATGTAATCAAATCTAATGGCACAAAAAATATTTTGAAGAAAGGAAAACAAGGCGTAATTGCACAATTATGCTCACTTGATGTTCAAACATTGAAATCATCCATTTCTCCAGATCTCCAAAGAGTCCTAGACAATCATTCCAAGGTATTTGAGACTCCCAAAGGTCTTCCACATATTCACAATCATGATCATGCCATTCACTTGATTACAGGAAATGTCCCTCCAAACATCAAACCTTACAAACATCCCTATGCCTAAAAGAGTGAAATTGAACGTATGGTTGCAAAAATTTTGGAGCCAGGTATAATTCAACCTAACCAAAGTTATTTATCTTCTCTAGTAATATTGGTACACAAGAAGGATGGATCATGACATACATGTCCAGATTATAGAGAGCTAAATAATCTCACTATTAAAGATAAATTTCCCATTCTTATCATTAATGAATTACATGGAGCAATTTTGCTTCACCAAGTTGGATCTTCATTTCAAATATCATCAAATTAGAATGAAGACAAAAGACATTCCAAAAAATAAATTTAGAACTCATGAAGGTTATTATGAATTTTTATTCATGCCTTTTGGCCTTACTAATGCACCTTCCACATTTTAAGGTTTGATTAATTCCACTTTCAAACCCTTTCTTAGAAAATTTGAGTTAATATTTTTTTGATGATATACTAATCTAGTGACAAGTCTTGGAAATATCATGTTCAACATGTTGATAGGGTGCTTAAACTATTGGAGGAGAAATAATTGTATGCAAAACCCTCCAAATGTTTCTTTGGGGCATAAGAGGTGGAATATTTGGGTCATATTGTATCTCATGAGGGTGTTAAGGTAGATCCTAACAAAATTAAAGCCATCAAGGAATGGAAAATCCCCACAACCCGAAAGCATATTCAAGGATTTATCGGGTTGACAGGGTATTATCACAAGTTTGTTAAGAACTATGAGAAAATAGAAGCACCTCTAACAACATTATTAAAGAAATATGCATTTTTTTGGACTCCAGAAGAAACTAAGGCCTTTGAACATATTAAAGAGGCAATGTGCCAAGCTCCAGTCTTAGCTACACTAGGCTTCACCAAAACATTTATTGTGGAATGTGATGCTTGAGGAAATGGAATTGGTGTTTTTTAATGCAAGAAGGAATACCCTTTGGTTTTGAAAGTCATCCAATCAAGGGAAAGTATTTACACAAACCTATTTATGAGAAGGAAATGTTGGAAATACTACATGCCCTGAAGAAATGACGCCCTTACCTAATAGGAAGACACTTCAAGGTAAAGATATATCATGATAGTTTTAAATACTTTTTGGAACAAATATTATCTTCAAAACAGAAACAAAAATGGGTCACAAAGATGTTGGGTTATGACTTTGAAATCATCTACAAAAGAATGAAGCAAAATGTTTTTGCAGATACACTCTTAAGAAGGGATGAGGATGTGAAAGCACTTCTCCGTGCCATTTCTGTTATCCAACCTCATTAGATAATTGAAGAAAGGGATGAAGAATGAAAACGAGGTGTGGACACTTATTCAAAAGTTACAACAAGATCCCAATACATTTGATACATTTATCTAGAAAAATGATTCGTTATCGTACAAAGATCACTTATATCTATGTAAGAACTCCCAACTCAAACACAATATTCTTTTGGAATTGCACACCCCTCCTTTAAGAGGACACTCAAAATTTTTGAAAACTTACACAAAGTGAAGAAGGAATTTTTTTTGGATGACCTTAAATATGATATTCAGAAGTTTGCGGCAAAATGTTTGGTTTTCCAACAAAATAAAGTCAAGACAATTAAAACCACAGGTCTATTACAACCTTTAGCTATTCCAAGTCAATGTTAGGAGGAGGTATCAATGGATTTTATCACAAATTTACCCATGTTCGAGGGAAAGGGTGTTATCATGGTGGTAGTTGATAGAATTACCAAGTATGCACACTTTTGTGCACTATCTCATCCTTTCAAAGCTAGTATAGTTGTTACTGCATTTATGGAAACAATTAAAAAGCTACATGGAAACCCAAACATTATTGTAAGTGACAAAGATCCCATTTTCACTGGAAATTTTTGGACAAAATTATTTTCTTGTCTTTGTACTTAATCAGATCATAACTCATCTTATCATCCTCAATTTGACGAAAAAACTGAGATAAAGTACAAATAATTGGAAGGATATCTTCATTGCTTTGTATCTGATAAACGTACACAATGGGTCAAGTGGTTACATTTGGAAAAATAGTGGTATAACACTTCCATACCGTAGCAAAAATGACCCCATTTATGGCACTTTATGGATATCATCCACCATCTATCACATTGTCTTTAAAAGAAAATTCTAAGGTTCAAGCAGTGGATGATCACATCAAGAATCAACAAAAAGATCTCCAACTCTTAAAGGATAACATGACTCTCGTGCAAAATCGAATGAAACAACAGGAAAATCGGCATTACAGTGAAATAAGTTTTTGCATAGGTGATTGGGTATTTTTATGACTGCAACCATATAAACAAATGTCCCTCAAACAAGCTAAGAAGGATAGTAAATTATCACCCAAATATTATGGTCCTTACAAGTTGTTGCAAAAGATTGGTACTATGGCATACAACTTGGAGCTGCTTGTATCTTCCTGAGTACACCCAATTTTCCATGTTTCATTCTTAAAGAAGGTTATAAGTGACAAGCTTCCAGTTGAAACAATATTGCCATAACTTGACGAGGAAGGAAAAATCATATTTGAACTTGAAGTAGTCACATAAACAAGAACCAAGAAGCTACGAAATCAATCAATTCCAAAGTATCTCAGTAAGTGGAAGAACCTATCTACTGAAGATTCCACATGGGAGGATGAGTATTTTATACAAAAGCATTCATAACTGCTCCAGCGTTGAGGAAAACACTTTTTCGAAGGAGAGGGGCATTTTAGGTCCCTATAATTTAGTGTAGCCCCCATATTGTTATTGTTGTGCCCCATAGAAGCCCATTATTGTTATTGTTAAGCCCTTATATTATTATCATTATGTAAGCCCTTATTATATTGTGACCCTTTAGACTGCTATATACCAAGGAGGTCTTGTCATTTGTATCATCTAAGAGTTATTCATTTATGTGATGTAAAAGGAGGTTTCCCCCTCAAAGAGGCTTATTTTCAAGTCGTTGATCTATCTGTTCTTCTGTTTTGTGATTTGGTTACGTAACACCAATACACAGTCAATGGCATATAGGGCATATGGAGGCTATTCCACCCTATCCTTCCTAGGCTTTAGCAAAACTTAGTTGTGGTCATAGGTCATTGTACATGTGTGATCTCACACATACACACACACACACACACACTACACCATATTTTCTGAGCTTAAACAGGAAAAACCCAACCCAATACATGTAGTCACATATTGATCCATATTGAAACAGTTGCACTAAGTTTCCAATCTTAGGATAAACAAAAAGATCATTTAAATAAGAGATTTCACCCATACGTTTAACCAATTATTAAGATTACAAAACAATCCATAAATAATCACAAAAAAAATCTTTCCTTACAAATCATTGCATGAAGTATTGGCATTCCTCTTTTATGAATGGAGTCCCAATTTCATATCATGAATGCAATGCACAACCAAGTCTAACCACACACACAACACATTTAAACAAAGGAGCACATATAAACACTTATCTTATGCAACACAACGATTTTCTGACTGAGAGTGGGACTCTAACTCTCCATTGAACCATAGACAAGCTACAAATGTTGTTAATTATAGCCATCACCCCCGAGCTAGATTTCAGTGCTTGAGATGGAGTGCTTCTTAAGAGGAATTTTATCCAATAGAACAACTGAAACATGAGGCCACAAGGCTACACTTCCTTCATCCACTAGTTACACAATTTTTTACCCTGTCCTTTCAAACATAATTAACATTCATGCCAGGATACCACAGTGTAGGGAGTGTCATCTCACTTTTAGGAGAAGAAAGTCCATATTAAAGGAATGTTCATCAATAGATAAGCTAGTAATGGATGAGAGATCAATTCTCCAAGTGGTTCATCAGTGATTCAAGCACTAGAGATTATACCATAAGGCAACTCCCGATGGTTCAACAATCCTCACAAGCACCTAAGTGATTCTTCCCAAACTAGTAGGTTCATCAATCCACAAGATTCTAGTGGGTTCTTCAACCTCACAAGCAAGTAACTACTCTCTAAAATTATTTTTACCCAACAAGACTCAGTGTGGGTTCTTCAGTTGGTTCATATCTCTCCATAGCTTGCTTTCTGCCAAATCTAATCACTACACTCTCACTATCTTCTCACCTCCACCCTAGGAGGAAAATTTCTCACAATATTACTCACTTTGTCCTCTCCTTTGTTGCATGTGTGTGTGCACGCGATGGTAACATAATGCATTCCCTTCTTCCACTGTCTTTGATCAAGCACTCAGTATTTAGCTCAAAAATCAAAGTTCTCATATTGTCTCGAAACTTGTATGACTATGTCCATCTCATCAAGATGATCTCAACGCAATTCGTTTTACTGAAAATCGAGTCTGAATGAAGGAGAAAAGGTCTGCTATTCATTTTCCTAAACAACTAAAAAAATTGCAGAATAAGACAGAATGATGACATGGTAGTACAGTCAGCGTGATGGGAGTTGTTTAGTCAATTTAGTGTTATCTAAATTGCTAGTATTAATTGTCAACCCGGGGCTCGTAAGCTGATGAAGTGAAGGTGTACTATATGTACTTAAGAAACCTCTTAGAGCTTTTTATCGTTGGGGGTGTTGTTTGTGGTTAATTTATCTTCCTAAAATGGAGTGGTGATTTATAAACAGATGAGTGATAGTGTGTGTGGAGTGAATTCTAAATGAGTGAGAGTGTGTGATTAGTGATTGCTAACTACTTGATTGAAAGGAAATGCTTGAAAGAAATAAATAACTTGAAATAACTTGAAAGCAAAGAACCACTTCCAATGGCACTAGGCACCATTCATGCTGCTGCAAACAAAAGAAAATAAAGTCACTTTTAAAACCAAAGATAATGATTATCTCTCCCTAACTCCCTGCTTCAAACAGATAGTGTTGTGTAAAACACGGTTAGGTAGTAGCTCAAGTTGAATTAGAAAAGTGATTAAAAATGAGAAAAATCTACTTTAAAGACTAGTGATAACATTTGCTCTTTCTAACTCTCTACTTCTGCCATATGTACTATGCAAAGTATGATTAGAAAGTAGTGAAAGGTTAGTCTAAAAAGCACTCAAAGCCAACTGCAAGTTAGTAGTATTCTGATCCTTAAAAGATAACAATTTATGATAAAAGATCATTCATGGGTTAGCAGAACTTTGAGAAATAAGACCAAAAATCAGCTATGAAAAGCAAAGGCAGCAACTTGAACCTGTCAACTTCAAATACCATTAGTTTGTAAAGCAAATACATAAACATAAAAACAAATCCCGGGCTAAAAACCTGCAAGGAAGTAATACTGATCAGCTTAAAAGAAAAGAAATCAAATAAATCAAACTATACATGTTTAAAGAAATGTTGAATGAGAAAATAAAGAAATGCTGAACATAAAATACTTTACAGAGGCTAACATGAACAGGGGCCCTCTATTCATTCAGCCACAAGAAGACTTAAGGAACTGAAAGCTTCAAAACAGCACTGTTTCTATTGCTCCATTTGCAGAAATATACAAAACAGAGTGCTAGAACAGCACTATAAAAACAGAGTTTGCAAAAGCTCTTAAAATTATCACAAGTTCGGAAAGTACAGCAGCTAAAAAGTAAAATAAGCGTACGCAGACGCAAGTATATATAGGCATCTGAAGGATGGCCTAACACGTACAGCTAATAACTGAAAAACAACTAACTGTAATGCGTATTTAAGGTTCATTGACACATCATAAGGCTGCGTGGATGAGCTGGAGGTTCTGTCGTCATGGGCAATGAATCCAGTGTTGGATCATGTCCCCTACCACCTGCAAAACGCGGACAAGTCACCGTTTGAGCTGACGTGACCTAACAGCTTACAATCACCGTTAAGCTGCCTTTATTTGACCATAACTTGACCAGTTTTGACCGGAGGTACGGATGACGTGGATGGTTGAACAAATGGCACAGGAACCTCGAGCACGTTGATACCTAAGTGCCCATGTGGCTCATTTGGCAAACTGACACGTGGAACCTTGAGTTTAACAAAAAGGCTGCGGGATCGCTGAATGGCTGCGGGATTGCCAGACAGCTGCGGAATTCCTGCAAGTAAGTCAAAATCTAAACAAAACAGTCACCCATTAGCAAAACTCACTTGATCATGCTTAATGACACCTAATGTAATGATCTGGGTGGTTTTACAGTGAAAATGAGGCAAAAGTGAAGAAAAAATGAGGAAAAACTGAGGGAAATGGTAGACAAGTAGGTGTAGAGTAGAGGCTCTACATACCCCCACTACGAGGGTATTGCATGTCCTCATGCAATGAAAACACAGCTCAATCCACCTGTTGGGATGCCTCTGCTAAGACATCCAATCTCCTCTTCTTCCTCTGTGTGGAGACATTGACTTTTGGTCTCTTGAACATGCATCTGAATTTCAAATTGATTAAGGCTCTGTTTAGCCTTCTACATTTCTTCTTGAGTCTCATGTTTTTCTTCTGCCACATGCCCATGTGAAGCATGGTGTTATCTTGGATTGCTTTGTCAATATCAGCTTGCTGCTTCATTTTTTCATTTTCCTGCTTAATGTGGCGATTTAGCACCTCAAGTTCATAGATCTCTTGTTTGAGTATGTCTATTTGCTGCTCATGAGGTATGATATTACTTGGGCCAGCAGTGTTCTGCTCCAATGTTTCAAAATAGTTGTGCACCTCTTGTTGAACTGGGTCAACAATTGGTGACTTTCTTGGACTGTGTTCATGCTCAATTCCAGTTTCAAACTCCGGCTGAAATGGACTGTCCTCCCTTGGAGGAGTAGCTGCATCACGTTGTGGACTATCCTCAAGGTCTGATTTTATAGCACCCTTCTCAGGTGTGCTTAGATCAATGAAAAGTGTCCTTGTGGCTCTCCCTTTATTCTGCAATCTGTTGCTCCTTCTTACATTGGTAACACTCTGTGTTTCTTTTTGTGCCTTTTTCCTTGGTTTCTGCACTTTTACTTTCTTGGAAAGGGCAGTTTTTTCATGGAGTTTGGCCAACCTTTGTGCTAAGGGTTGACTATCTTCCTCACTAGAAGTCTCTGGAGTTTGATAAATTTCTTGAACTATGGATTTTCCCTTGTCTTGCTTTTGTTTCTTCCTATTTTCTTTTATCTTCTGGGCAGCTTCTTGGGCAAGTTCTGAGAGGGTTTGTGTGATAATCCCTTGAGCTATTGGATCACTGTCCACAGTAGGTTCAGGCTCCATCTCATGTTCAGAATGATGTATTTCAGTTTCCTCTTCAATCTGTCCTTGGACAGTTCCCTCTAAGATATCAGTTTCAGGGGTATCCTCTTTTCTTTTTCTTCTACCTTTTTCTAGGTACAGAGGTTTCTCCAGGTTCTTAAAAATGATTTCTCACAAGAAATTTCTCCCATGTGTCTCGTTTTGCTTTTAATTGTTCCTCCACTAACATCTTAACAAGACTATGATGACAGAGATGTGCTTCAATGTTTCGTGGATTCCTTTGGGCCATGGAACACATTTTTCTAAGGCTCTGGAAGAGAAAGTAGGGAAGATTTATATCATGTTCTCCTTGAAATTGTAGCATAACTTTACCATGATAAACATATAAGACCCCAAATCTCCCCTCACAAGTGAAAAATTTTTGCACTAACAACAGTAAAATTTTCCATTCTTCCTTAACATAAGTGATAGGAATTCCTTTTGTGAAGATACTTGTATCCATACCTGGGTTTTTTAAAATCTGCTTCCATTGTTGATCTTGAACTGACCGGTTCTTAAACAACCTTTCACCGGTTTGTGGGAGAGATGTAGCTTGTGCTATGCTGCCCTCTGAGACTGCAAACGTTAAATCACCCACCTCCACTTGACTGTCTTTATCTCTGAATGACCTTGCAAAGGCCTTAGTAACCTCCTTGTGGTAGCCTTTAAATTTCTTGATGCACTGTAGCCAGTTGGCTTTCTGCAATGCCTCCTTAACTTGAGGGTATGCTTCCAGGAATTTTGAACCTTCTGGTTCAGCCCTTAAAAGTTTCCCCATTGTCTCTACGGCTCTGTTCTAAGACACGGCTTCAATGGTGGCTTTACACAGTAAATTCTCGGCTCTGTTCCAGAATTTTGTGGAGAGGAGGTTGTATGGCTTCAACAATAGCCTTAGACACGGTGAATTCATGGCTTGAACACAGTGAAATGGTGGATTACAGCTTTAACACAGTGGAACGGTGGCTTAACAGTCGTAATACAACCGTAACATACGTTCACTGGTTATATGTATTCACTGTTTCTCAGAATTAGCAGAGAGGAAAAACAGAGTATGGTTTATGGAGACAGCGTAGGAGGGTTTCAAATAGAAACGGCTAGATCCTTAGATTTCGGTTGTAGGTTTACACATGGCTGCGGAATGAGGACTTAGAGAGTCGTAGTACATTAGGCTACGTCACCAGGGTACGAAAGCCTTAATGACAGAAGCAGCCGTAAGTGATTTTCAAAATCGTGATAATCAAGGACTGATGGACTTGGGAGATACGTAGATATATGGTCGCATGGTAGGGAAAATGGGTAATCATTACAATTAGTGGCAAAAAGACATAACCCAACAAACTTTGCGTAACGAAATAACTGTAAGCTTAAGATTAAACCATACCTCAGATCCGCGTTTGGTTTGCCTTTCAATGATTTGCCATTAACCCTTTGTTAACTTATTGCTGTTACATGACTCTTTCCTCCTTGTTATTGGTGATTTTTGAACTGTAAAAATTTCTCAAACAGACTGTGTTTCTTTGTGCAGGTGCAGAGGGTTGCGGAAAGGCTAAACGGCTGCAGAATTGCCAAATAGCTGCGGGAACTGCAATGGTGTCCTCCAGCTGCACAAAATAACCTTAGTTGCCTGAAAAAAAAAACTTTTATTAATGAAATGAAATGGAATGAATGGATGAATGGGTGGAAAGCAGTGAGGTGAAGTGAGAATGGTTAGATGGAATGAGATGGTGAAATGGAATGGATGAAATGGCGAAATGAGATGAAAGAGAGAGAGAGATTTTTTTTTTTGGAAAACATGAGGTGTCAGGTGACCCTGATTTTCACCTCAGGTTTTCTGCATGAGACTGCCAATCAGAGATTGGTTTTCAGGCTCATACATTTATTCTTTTTTTTTTTTTTATTGAAATTGAAAGAAACAGAGATTAGGCTAATGGAGGAGAAGAATTCTTCTCCACTAGCCTTATTTCAGAATCGCCTTGGAACAACTTAACAAACTCCTCTTTTGAGAGTGGCTTGTGGTAAACTTTCAATCGGTGGCCATTCACAATAAAGGGAGTTTGAAGTTCATCAATGGTCTTCACTCTAACTGCTCCATTATTAAAGACTTCATCAATCTCATATGGCCCAAGCCAATGAGTTTGAAATTTTCCTTTGAAGTCCTTAAATTTGGAATCAAACAAGAGTGCCCAATCACCCTTTTGAAACTTCTTTTCTTTGATATGTTGATCATGCCATTTGATTCTTTGCTGCTGAACTAGATCGGTCCTTAGAATTGCATCTTGTCTCATTTCATCTAGTTCATTTAACTGGTTCATTCTGTGCTTCTGGGCTTCTGATAAGCTCATCCCCAATTGAACTGCTCTCTTGAAGGTCTTGATTTGGAACTCAATGGGGAACAGGACTTCCTTCCCATAAACAAGTTCATAGGGAGAATGTCCTGTGGTATTCCTCCATGTAGTTCTATAGGCCCATAAGGCTTCAGGAAGCCTTTCTGCCCAATCTCTTCTATGAAGGTGAACAGTCTTTGTGATGATGCTTTCAAGAACTTTATTTGTAGATTCTACTTGACCATTCGCTTGCGGATGGTATGGAGTAGATGTTCTATGCTTGATCTTATACTCCTCCGTCAGCTTCTCCATCATCCTTGATGTAAATTGGCTCCCCTGATCTGTTACAATTTCTCTTGGGACACCAAAACGAGTGAAAATATCCTCAAAAAGAAATTGAACAACTGAATTTTTAGTAGCAGAAGTCAATGCTTTAGCTTCTACCCACTTAGTAACATAATCAGTACAAACCAATATATATCTCTTTTGCTTGGATGGCGGATTAATTGGTCCAACAAAATCTAGAGCCCATTTCTCGAAGGGTTCGATGCATACCTGTGGCTGTAGTGGCATTTCATTTGAAAGAGTTGGTCTCCCAACTCTCTGACAACTGTCACACCTTCTAACATATTGCTTTGCATCCTTAAAGAGAGAAGGCCAATAATATCCTAAAGAAAGGATTTTATAGGCTGTCCTCTTATCAGCAAAGTGTCCGCCACAAGGTTCATCATGACATGCCTTAAGGATGTCAGGCATTTCATCCTCCCGTACACATCTTCTGATCATACAATCTGGCCCTGTTTTGAACAATTCATTAGAAATCCAAGAATAATGTGAACTCTCCTGAATGATTTTCCTCTTCTAAATAGGAAATAAATGTAAAGGTAGCTTTCCAGTAACTAAATAATTAGCAATATCAGCATACCAAGGAGTTTTGGTAGTTACTGCAAACAAATACTCATCTGGAAATTTATCCTCTACAGGAGAATCCTCGTTAGTGTTTTGAATTCTAGACAAGAAATCAACCACTGTGTTCTGTTTACCTGGTCGATCTAACACAGTTATGTTGAATTCTTGTAAAAGCAAAAGCCATCTTGTAACTTTACCATTAGTGACTGGTTTGTTCATGAGGTATCTAATGGCAAAGTGATCAGTGTGGACAAAGGTTTCATAACCGGTTATATAATGTCTAAACTTGTTTATCGCATGAACAACGACTAGAAATTCCTTTTCAGTAACAGTGTAATTTAACTCAGTGGGAGTCAAATTCTTACTTGTGTAATAAATGGCATAAGGGATCAAATCCTTTTGTCCCAAAACAGCTCCTAAAGTTGTATCTGAAGCATCAGTAGAAATGTGGAAAGGGAGTTTCCAATTCGGACCCCTTAGAATGGGTGCTTCAGATATTCTAGTCTTTAAAGCTTCAAAGGCAGATTGACATTCAGGATCCCACTTAAATTCACAATCTTTAGTAAGTAGTTTGAAAAGAGGGGATGCTATCTTAGTGAAGTTTTCAATAAATCTTCTGTAATAACCAGTAAACCCAAGAAAACTTCTAACATCTCTTTGGCAATTTGGAACAGGTAACTTAGAGATGACTTCGACTTTAGATCTATCAACTTTGATTCCATCTCCTGAAATATGATGTCCTAAAACAATCCCTTCAGTAAACATCATAAAACACTTTTCATGACTTAAAGAAAGATTTTTTTCCTTACATCTTACCAGTACTTTTTCCAAATTTTCCAAAGCTTCTTCAAATGTATTACCATAAACTGTGAAATCGTCCATGTATACCTCTACACAATCATGAATCAGATCTGAAAAGATTCCTAGTACAGCCCTTTGAAATGTAGTGGGTGCATTGCACAATCCAAAAGGGAGTACTCGGTAGGCAAAAGTTCCCCAAGGACAAGTAAAGGTGGTTTTGTCTTGATCTTCAGGTGCTACCTGAATCTGATTGTAACCACTAAAACCATCCAAGAATGAGAAATACTTTTTACCTCCTAAAGTGTCTAGTACCTGATCAATAAAAGGTATAGGGAAATGATCCTTTAAGGTTGCCTTGTTCAATTCTCGATAGTCAATGCAAACTCTCCATTTACCATTCTTTTTGGGCACTATAACCAAGGGAGAAACCCATTGGCTATCTGAAATGGGGTAAATGAAGTTTACCTTGAGCAATTTCTGAAGTTCTTCTTTCACAATTTCCCTAAGATTTGGATTCATCCGTCTTTGTGGCTGCCTAATAGGTCTGCTGTTTTCTTCAATATAAATGTGATGAATGCAAGTCTTAGGGTCGATTCCTTTCATGTCAGTGTATTCCCATGCATAGGCAGTGGAATGTTTTTGCAACAGTTTAGTTAATTCTTCTTGTTGTGGTCTTTCCAAGTTCTTGTTAATGTTCAATGTTTTTCCTGGAAAGATTTCAACTGTAGAACTACCAAACTCTTCCATTGAGAAGAGAGACATCTGTCTAGAGGAGAGATATTCAATGTCTGCATCTAACTGAAACTGTGTAGAGTCATATTCTAAAGGTGTCTCAAAATTTTCTAATGTATTTAGAATTTGACTGTCCTCACTAATCTCAGAGATGGTTAGAACAGGTTGAAGAGTATCCTCATCATCGACCCACTCATCTTCTCCTATTTCTGTTATTGCCTTTGCGGGAGGATACAAGTTGAATTTCTTGGTAGAATTACCATCTGATATATACATGTCTCCAGACCTACAACTTATGAAAGCATCAGCTGTGGCCAGCCAAGGTCTTCCTAAAATAAGAGGATGTCCTCCTAGATTGTTCTTGGGAGTTAAAATCATAAAATCAACTTGATACTCCCAAGAGTCTAGTGAGACTGGAATATCTTCCAATACACCATCAGGTTTGATGATTGATCTATCTGCAAGTTGCAGCAAAGTAGGTGTAAAGAGAAGGTTAAGAAGCTTTAACTGATCCATGGTCTGTCTACTCATGATGTTGATAGCGGCTCCTAAGTCAATCAAAGTATTTGGGATTTCAACCCCATTAATATGAGTTTTAACAATAGGACTACCGGGATCCACATACTTTTGCATGGTAATCTTACCCATCATAATGTCTGCAATTTTTCCAACTAGACGTATCCTTTTGGTATCTCTGGTTTTCTTTCCTGTTTTTTTCAAACTCAACTCCTTTATTGTCTTTGCTAGGATGGGGATTTCCTTAATGGCTGTTAACAAGGGAATCTTGATACATACATTTTTCAATTCATCTAGAAAGTCATAGTCAGGCAACCAAATTTGTTTTTCCACCCCCTTGTCAATTTGTAACCTTTCAGGGAAAGGAGGTGTAGTTGAAGATGTAGGTTGCTCAACTATGGGAGTTGATTCTTTTTCTTTTTCTTGAATGCTTGGATTTTGAAGGGATGCTTCAGAACCCTTATTGACTTTGAGAGATTCTTCCTCGGAAATGCTTGGTTGTTGAGCACTTGTAGAAGGTTGGTCTAGGATTCTACCTGATCTGAGTTGTACCTCATTGAGAGGAACAACCATATAGGTAGGGAATGGTTGACCTTCCATGAGTGGTTGACCTTCCATCACATAAGCATTTTGAGGATTCCTATTATTGGGGTTTGGCTGAGGCTGAGAAGGAAGTTGATTTGGCCTCTGTTGAGATTGTAGCAAGAGTTGAGAATTTTGATTTTGTGGAGGAGGTTGTTGTTGTTGTTGAGGGAATGGCAATGACAGTTGTTGACCTTGATTTGGAAGTTGGGGAGCTTGCTGATTCTGAAAGGATTGAGGATATTGATAGAATTGGGCAAATCTCCCATAAGGATTTTGCATTTGCATGCTTTGCAACCATGCTTGGAAAGGATTTTGTGGTTGTGACCAAGGTTGTTGCCAAGGATTCCAATTTGGTGGGGGTTGGAAATTCATAGAGTTGTTAAACCCTTGATTTTGCTGCCCCTGCCAAGGTCTTCTTGCAACAAGACAAAGAGATTCAAGCGTGCTTGGATCTTCTTGAAAGACTGCTTTGAGCCCAGGGATTGAAGGACAATCCTTGGTCTCATGAGTTTCTGAGCAAATTACACAGGTTTCCACAACTTGTGCTTCCAAGGGACATTCCCTTAAAGCATGCTTCTTTCTACACTTCGGGCAAAAGATAGTCATAGCCTCGGCTTCTGCTTTTTGTTTATTTTGAATCTTAAGGGTATCAATTTGTTCACTAAGACTCCCTAAGATGTCAGTTTTAAATTCATCCAGCATATTACCGATTTCAGCCCTACTCACTGATCCTGTTGCAGATTTATTTGCCCTAAGGAGAGAAGGATCTCTAGGCCCTTTTTGAGTTTTTGATTTGCCCCTTGAGAGATGGATACAAAGTTCTGCTATATCATTGAGAGAAAGTTGAGAAATATCCCCTTTCCCCATCATGTTTAAGATATCTATCCATTCATCCCTAATGGCTTTTAATAAGAGGGCTTTTAAGGTCTCTTCATCCAAGGTACTCATTTTTTCTCTTTTTAAGTTATATTGAAATCTCTCAAGTAAATCTTCTAAGCTCTCATCTTCTTTTTGCATCATTTTAAAAACCTCGTCCTTATGATTAGTAGGCATACAATAGTCCAAATACCTGTCCAAAAAGGTTTGTGTCATTTCATCCCAAGTCCTAATGGATTGAGTAAGTAACCCCATGAACCATTTCAAAGCTTGATCTTTTAATGTTGATGGGAACAGTTTGAGTTTCTGAGTATCATCCAGATAGTCATAGGTTCGACACACAACTTCAAATTCAAACAAGAATGTTTCAGGGTCCTCAGTTCTTAACCCATGAAAATTTGGGAGGACGGATGGTGATATGTTTTTCATGGTGGCTCGGGAATCCTCATTAACAATGGGAAACCCAAATGAGTTATCCCCATCTCTATTTCCTCCAATGGGACCTCTACCTCCTCCATTATTATTGTTATTTCCTCCTCCTCCTCTACCTCTACCTCTACCACCTCCTTCTTCCTCTGCCATGATGATTCTCCTAGGGATTTCAAAATCTTTTGGTTCTTCTACAAAGGGTGAATGAGAAGAGATTTCTCCTTCTTCTTCAGGTGAGTCTATTTCCTCAATTACAATTGGTTTTCTTCTAGGAGAAAGAGAAGAGTCTCTTCCTGGTTCAAACTCAATAGAAGGTGTAGGAGAGTCAACTCTTGGCTCTTGAATTTAAGGAATTCTAGGACTAGGAGTTTCGGTTGGAGATAAGGGAGGTGTCTCTTGTCTATCTCTTGAAGCAGATGGACTTGTAAAAATTGAACTTCGAGCTCTAGCTAAAAACCTTCCCCTAGAATCTCTAGCTCTATGCATATCATTTTTTATTTTATCTTCAAGTCAAGTTAATAGTTCTTTTTCTGATCTTCCAGGTCACTCTAGGTGCAAGAAGAGAGCATACTCAAGAAACTATTAAATCAATAACTTTTCCTTTCTGATCCTCCAGATCACTTCGAAGCGCAAGAGGAGAGCATACTTAGATAGGATATTAACTTCTTTTCTTGAAATTTTATGTTTTTTTTTTTCTAAGAATATGGCTACTTAATTTCACTTCCCCGGCAACGGCGCCAAAATGTTTAGTCAATTTAGTGTTATCTAAATTGCTAGTATTAATTGTCAACCCGGGGCTCGTAAGCTGATGAAGTGAAGGTGTACTATATGTACTTAAGCAACCTCTTAGAGCTTTTTATCGTTGGGGGTGTTGTTTGTGGTTAATTTATCTTCCTAAAATGGAGTGGTGATTTATAAACAGATGAGTGATAGTGTGTGTGGAGTGAATTCTAAATGAGTGAGAGTGTGTGATTAGTGATTGCTAACTACTTGCTTGAAAGGAAATGCTTGAAAGAAATAAATAACTTGAAATAACTTGAAAGCAAAGAACCACTTCCAATGGCACTAGGCACCATTCATGCTGCTGCAAACAAAAGAAAAGAAAGTCACTTTTAAAACCAAAGATAATGATTATCTCTCCCTAACTCCATGCTTCAAACACATAGTGCTGTGTAAAACACGGTTAGGTAGTAGCTCAAGTTGAATTAGAAAAGTGATTAAAAATGAGAAAAATCTACTTTAAAGACTAGTGATAACATTTGCTCTTTCTAACTCTCTACTTCTGCCATATGTACTATGCAAAGTATGATTAGAAAGTAGTGAAAGGTTAGTCTAAAAAGCACTCAAAGCCAACTGCAAGTTAGTGGTATTCTGATCCTTAAAAGATAACAATTTATGATAAAAGATCATTCATGGGTTAGCAGAACTTTGAGAAATAAGACTAAAAATCAGCTATGAAAAGCAAAGGAAGCAACTTGAACCTGTCAACTTCAAATACCATTAGTTTGTAAAGCAAATACATAAACATAAAAACAAATCCCGGGCTAAAAACCTGCAAGGAAGTAATACTGATCAGCTTAAAAGAAAAGAAATCAAATAAATCAAACTATACATGTTTAAAGAAATGTTGAATGAGAAAATAAAGAAATGCTGAACATAAAATACTTTACAGAGGCTAACATGAACAGGGGCCCTCTATTCATTCAGCCACAAGAAGACTTAAGGAACTGAAAGCTTCAAAACAGCATTGTTTCTATTGCTCCATTTGCAGAAATATACAAAACAGAGTGCTAGAACAGCACTATAAAAACAGAGTTTGCAAAAGCTCTTAAAATTATCACAAGTTCGGAAAGTACAGCAGCTAAAAAGTAAAATAAGCGTACGCAGACGCAAGTATATATAGGCATCTGAAGGATGGCCTAACACATACAGCTAATAACTGAAAAACAACTAACTGTAATGCGTATTTAAGGTTCATTGACACATCATAAGGTTGCGTGGATGAGCTGGAGGTTCTGTCGTCATGGGCAATGAATCCAGTGTTGGATCATGTCCCCTACCACCTGCAAAACGCGGACAAGTCACCATTTGAGCTGACGTGACCTAACAGCTTACAATCACCATTAAGCTGCCTTTTTTTGACCATAACTTGACCAGTTTTGACCGGAGGTACGGATGATGTGGATGGTTGAACAAATGGCACAGGAACCTCGAGCACGTTGATACCTAAGTGCCCATGTGGCTCATTTGGCAAACTGACACGTGGAACCTTGAGTTTAACAAAAAGGCTGCGGGATCATCAGATGGCTGCGGGATCGCTGAATGGCTGCGGGATTGCCAGACAGTTGCGGAATTCCTGCAAGTAAGTCAAAATCTAAACAAAACAGTCACCCATTAGCAAAACTCACTTGATCATGCTTAATGACACCTAATGTAATGATTTGGGTGGTTTTACAGTGAAAATGAGGCAAAAGTGAAGAAAAAATGAGGAAAAACTGAGGGAAATGGTAGACAAGTAGGTGTAGAGTAGAGGCTCTACAGGAGTCTTCTTTAGTTTTTGCCCAATGAGGCTATGACAAGTGTCACTTCATGATTTTCTAGTTTGGTTGTGTGAAGGTGAAATTGCCCAATGTCCTCCAAGTTGGAATTATTGGGTCATAGTGAATATTATGTGGAAATTGTATATATATATATATATATATATAGATATATATATTATACAAATTCCAAACTATATCAAATCCGCATATATATTTGAATGACACATTTTAATATGGTATGGCCAAAGTTGAACCATATCCAAAGTCCAAGCATCAAATATATTTGGTGGGAAAAACATATGAAGGGACCGGCGGAGGGCGGGTCGAACCCATGACCTCCCCCTCCCAACTCCATCGCAGAACCGTTGAACCATCGGCAGGTCTTGTTAAATGATGCCCACCATATGTCATTTAAACTTACCGTGTTTGTTGACGGCGGGAGCGGAAGGAGCCAACCCCATAGGCCAGCGCCCTCACCATACGACCACACCTTATAACCGAGGGCCAGCTCTAAATGGATAAGTGTGCTTAGCACCTCTAATCCTGTTTAATTTAATTAATCTAAATTTTAAGATGGCGATAGTTTTGGAGGCGTGCCAAATTCAACGGGATTGCCAATTTTGGCAGAGCTCGTTGGGCACAGGATCCCCCAAGGGAAGTTTTGGGGTTTAGAGCCCATATTTTGGTCAAAAGTTATAACCCCGATGTAAAGACTTCACATTTTGTGGGTGCAGAGCCCGTAGTTTGTAAAAGAGTCATAGTGTTGTCCACCCTCAATTTTGTAATGTAATGTCGGTTGTAGAGATCTACCCATGGTCCGCGGACCATGGGATTGTATAAATAGAGCGAGGCTCTAAGTAGTTAATAGATCAGAAGACAATGGAATAATAATGATAAGGATGAAGGATTGAGTCGTATTTGAAGTGTAGCGTCTAGTGTTGGGTCGTAGAGTAGGAGAAGGCTCTACAACTGAGTGCACAAACCCCTGCAGCTGAGTGCGCAGGGCAAGTCGAGTCTGTAACAGTTGGAAGTATTAATAAAGAGAAGTTTCATATCTATTATGTGTATTTATTTCCTATTTTATGCATTGAATATATTGGGTATAAATTGCACTTCTATTGTTTATATGATGCGCGAATATATATGATTGTATTGATTAAGTGAATACAAGATATAATATTTGTTTACGCGAAGTTGACTAACATCTGTAAGAAGATAAGTAAGATGCGTGGTGTAGATTAGGGAAATAGTGCAGTTCGCTGCCATAGTAGCGCGAAAGCATCTCAACCCCTAGTTAGGGCTACGTGAAAGGTGATTATAACAAATTGCGAGGGTATTGAAGGTTAGAACAGCGCGAAGATAGGCATAGTTGGACTAAAAATCAACACCTCAGACATCTCAAGGTGCGGAAACTTGGTTCCAGCATCCCCCCATATTACTTCGGGTGAGACTTCAGTCCACGCTCTGCAGGCTGATGCTGAAAGGGATTTTAGTGTAGGGATTTGTTTGGCTAATTAACTTCGAACCTGGGTCAGGCCCCCTCAAGCCAACAAATGGTTCCATTGCCGGGACCAGAATTTGCATAGAGATGTCTGATGTCGTATCATTGGAATCCAACTAAGAAGGAAATTAAAGGCTGGTTGGACAGAAGAATTCACGAGTTCATGGCATAGGAGAACAGGAACCCACGACTGTCAAAAGAAGAGTAGTTAGACTGCTACCTGTACACAGAGATCCATGAAATCTTCTTCGCGTCTTTCCCTACTGAGCTGTACGAGTGGATCGCGAAGCTAGCTGATAGCCAAGGAAGGTGGAAACTCAACAATCCTATTGTGTGGACCCCAGAGTTAGTGCGAAGGTTGGAAGCATCAAAGGATAAGATCATGCACGTCGTTGATCATTGGCTCGATCGTATTATAGGAGGATTCATTACTGAGTTCACGGTTGACACCTCAGTTAGCTACAACGAGGCAGATTGACACTTTCTCAAAGGATCATGAGGTAAGTACGTAAAGTCTTTGAATACTTGGATTAAAATGCTATTGTGCGAAAAGAGGGTTATGCAGTTATCTTGATGTTCGGGGCTATGCAAAGTGGAAAAGCTTACAAGAACGAAGGAAGTAAGGGACCAGAAACTAACCCCTTGATTTCATCTCCGCGAGGGGATGAGGAAGAGCTCTCGAAGGTCTTGTTGCGAAGTGCAATCCATCTGATAAGGCAAAGAATTCCACGAATACCACCCCCACCCACACTGCCACCAGCTTCACCGCCATCACCTCCATATTCACCCGTACCACCTCCTCCACCATCACGATTCAAAATGGCAAGCACAGTGAAGTTGCCTGTGTTCAAGGGTTTGGGAAATGAGGATTCAGACCAATTCTATTTTGTGGTAAGAGCCGTATGGGAAGTATAAGGAGTTACAGATGACAATATAAAGAAAATGACACTGGTTAGCGCCCTACAGGACCGCACGTTGACCTGGTATGTTAAGCACTCTAATGATAATCCAAATTCGGGAATCGCGGATATCCAAGAAGCGCTAAACAAAGAATTTAGTAGGCTGAAGTCTGAAGCACAGTCGATCATTGGATTCAAAGAGATCACGATGTTACCAGGTGAGACTCCTTGGGAGTTGGATCAGAGGCTGAAATGTACGATTCGTATGGCTAATATGATCTGACGGATGGACAACATCACGAATGGTTTGTAGCTTCGCTAACACCATATTTGAGGAGTGTGTTATCGTAACAGAAATTAACGACTTAGGCAGAGGCTCTAGAGATTGCGATGAGGTTGCATGAGACCCCGATGCAGGATCCTAACTTGGGAGTTCAGTAGATCCACGTGCAGCTGAAGAATTTATGCCTTGAAATGCAAAGTATGAAACAAGACAGGATAGCTCGACCAGGAGTGCGCGAAGAGGTGTGGTGAGTAAAATGCAACGGTTAGGGTCATGATAAGGACCACTGCTCGGTTTTCAAAAACTACCTTGCAGGAGGAGGACCGATGCCCTTAAGACTAGAAGCGCAAGCAAGACCTAGCGCAACACCTGCTTTGTGGTGCGCGATTTTTCAAATATCTAGAAAACATGCCACGAATAGTTGTCACTTGTTACAGAAGTATACGCAAAATTCGCAACAGTTGTTTTGCAATTTTTGTAGGTTAGTGGGACACGATGAGCGCACTTGTAGAAGCTATGAGTTAATAATGGATAGAAGTCCCACCTAGAGGGTTCAGGCCGAAACGCGGCCCCTTGACCATAATGCAAGATTGGGGCGAACAATATTTAGGGGCGCGGATGAGGCCGAAGCAGAGGAGGACGTGGAAGAGGTCGTGGACAGTTGATATGCTACAATTGCAGAGGGCCAGGACATTATGCCCTTGATTGCACAAATCCAACGCGCATGTCGTGTTTGTATTGCAACTTGTTTGATCATGAGATAGAAGATTATCCTACACTGATAGCTAGGATATGCGACAAAGGAGCGCTATCGCCCCCTGCCTGCCCCCCCCGACTCAAAACCTATAGATGATGAGGTCTGAGCTGTGCAAGGAAGATCCAAATGTGAACTTTGTGCTCCGAAGTGGAATCGCGATGGGAGATGACAAAGAAAAACAACCAGATGATAGTACTTGGGTTCGCAAAGCTCCGTCGAAAGAAGCAGAGTTTTATTTGGAGCGCACTCGGGAAACCTTCATGGAAGCTAAGAAGAGCTTTGTTGATGCCTCCACTTCAGGAAGCAAAGATAGACTAGAGTCAAATATGGACCCATCCATGCTCACAACATTCTTGGAAACATGTATGAGGTTACTACGCAACAGTAAGGCTGTAAAAGGGTTACAGGAACTCATTAACAGATGCGTTGGGACCGCGCCAGGAGAACTGCACATAGTCAGGAAGATCGGAAAACATAAGACAAGAACGGGAAGAGAAATGAGACTAACCGTGTAGATTGGAGAATATGAGATGGATCAAGTTATCTTGGATTTAGAATCGGATGCGAATGTTCTATCGAAGCAGACATGGGAGCAAATGGGGAGACCTACACTGCAGTGGTCTCCTATTCAGCTGCGAATGGCGAACCAACAGAAAATAATACCCATGGGGCAATTGCAGGGAATAACTATGGATATTGAGGGAGCGAGCACGTTGACAGACTTCGAGGTGATAGAGATTGTTGATAACAACAATCCCTACCCCGCGCTCTTAGAAATTGATTGGGCCACTGATATGAACGGGGTGATTAATCTGAAGAAGCGCAAGATGATTTTTGAAAAGAAGTCACTACTCATAATTATACCCCTGGACCCCACTGAAGGATCGCGCTTTATGGAGCCGATGCGCGACTATGAAAGTGATGATGATTTGGACTACATCTATAAGATAATAGCACGAATCCAGGACTAGGTGAATCCCACTACGGATGGGCAGATTGCATGGGAGCACGAAATCTGTTGTACTTTAGATTCAGATGAGGAGACGAAGCAATGGCAGAATCAATGACATGAGGTAACTACACTAAATTGTAATGTGATGGCAAGGTCGTTGTGCTGCGTATAGACAAAAGTAAGAGACTTGCCTACTTATGATGGCATAAGTGAGGTAGATACATTCTTGAATAAATTTGAAAGGGAAGTGCTAGAAAAGCAACACTTCCAGGCCTTGGACTGGGTATTGCGCGCTATGCCTACGAGGTGGTGGGGTACACACAAAGGGAGCTTTGACGACTGGCGCGAATGTAGAAGGATGATGCACACATGATTTGGAAAGACTAGAGTGCAATTGACAGATAGATACAATGGACGGGATAGTCCACGCACTCATTTGACTAGGTGGGTGCAGCCATATGGAAAACAACCTACGCGGATGCACATGAACTCCGTGTTGAAGTGTATGGTCAATAAGCATGTGTTGGTGGGGGTGGGAATGTGCAAATGGCTCTTAATGTTGGGGATACATTATGTAGGAAGAACAATCGTGCAAAAGGTTATCCATGCAGAAGCATTCAACAAGGTATGCAATGCACTGACCAAAATATCTAATGCACATCGAAGTGATTGGGACATACGCATAACCGCAGTATTATGGGCTTAAAGGAAGACATGCAAGAAACTGACGGGACAAACACCTTTTAAGCTGGTCTATGGAGTGGAAGTTGTAATTCTTATGGAATACATCGTGCATAGTCTGCGCATCACAGCACTCACAGGTATGATGGACCGCGGGGCCCTAGAGGAGAGACTCACGCAGTTGGAGGAGCTCAAGGAAGAACGATTTTTGGCTGGATTTCACCAGCAGGTCCAAAAGCAACGCGAAAAGGCTTGGCACAATCAACATATTAAGTTGCACACCTTCAAGGTGAATGATTTGGTGTTGTTGTATGATAGTAAGTTCGATAAATTCCTAGGGAAGCTCAAAATGCATTGGCTAGGACCATATGTTATTAAGGAGATCACAGATGTTGGCGCGATGCAGTTGGTAAAGTTAAATGGATAACTCTTACCAGTAAAAGTCAATGGTAGTTGTTTGAAGGCATACACAGGTGGCCTGGCCATCTGACTAGCCGACATAAGCATAGTCTTAGCACTCCAGGCAGCTAAAAGGAGGCGAGGGACTATAAACTACTCTTCCCAGGAGCTGCACGATGTCAGGTTTGCGCACAATAGCGAAGTGTCATAGGGTCTGCGACAACGCGAGGGTAGCTGCGCTGCTGTGTGGGTCAGCTAGAAAGTGACTGTTACAGTCACTATTCATGATGTGATGCTTGGTTTGAGACCAAATGGAGCAGGTGACAGGAATTTAAGGTGAAATTTATGGGCTAGATTCTTGAAAATTTGCCGCCAAGTGAGCATTAATGGACCGGTCAATTCAAATTCAAAAGGCGCTATAAATTATAAAGGGGTTTCCAACAAACAACACTTGGCAATTTGAAGACTAAGTTGTTGCATGCAAGACATTGATGAACCTAGACTTGTTCGATCTGTTGAAGGCGAATTCATTGTTTGAGAACTTACCTGAGTCGTTGAGAGAATTGTGGAATAACATTATGGCAGTGCCTGAGGAAGCCAAGGATACTAGAGAAATGACTGTTGAGGAGGTCGTGCAGGCCACAATGCAAGTGGAAGTCCCAGAAAGTGCTGGGATAGTCACATAAATCCCTAAATCGCCATGCACACCTAGACCTAAGAAAGACAAGCACGCTATGGTACCAGTGCATGTATCCCTGAGAAATCCGTGAAGGAATGGGCTTACCATGGAAGAAAAGGGGAAGTTGATCAATTTAGAAGTCGATGAGGAGGAAGACTTTAAAGAAATCCTAGTAGAGGAGGAGGAGGATGTAGAAGTGGAGGTTGACACCCAGGGTGCAGACACTCTTACTAGGTTGCCCGCATATGTTCCCCCGCAGAAGGGAAAAGCAAAGGTGCCCAAAGACATAGATGAGAGCAAGAGCTCTCTATAGACTCCGCTTCTCCCCAACGACATCAATTTTGATGGAGCGCACTTGGGGCGAGTGCCTGTACTAAAATTTGAAGATTGGGATCTTGCGGACCACAAGAAGTTCCCACATTTGGCAACCGCGTAGCTCATGCGCCAGAGGAAAGATGCGCCGACGGGAGTTATAGAGTTGGAGCCATGTAAGTGGCTAAGAGGTGTAGAAAAGGTAGGACTATTAAACCTGCTCTAGGTGTCGCATTACCATCGCACCCCAGTGACTATTTTTGTCATCAGGCAGCTGCTCTGCCTGGTGCATGATGGGTGCTTGTGGTTGGAGGAGCCCATCCCCATCACAGACCACTTAATTCATAGAATTACCTGGCTCCCTTGCAAAGGGGAGGACCCAACGAACATCTCGGAGGGTAAAAGTGATGATTTGGCCATCGCGAAGGCCATGAAGAAGAAGTTCAAGCTGGAGAAGAAGAAGAGAGGATACATAATTTCCAGCATCAACAATGCTACGGTCAAAGTCGTGACGCAAATATTGGTCGGAAAGGTTATGCAAAAGTGTCGCATGGATGAGGTGCCTGTGTCGGTGGTTGCACTTGCCACGCAATGTGCAGAAGGGGTCTAGTTTAACTGGGCAGACTACTTGTTTAGAGAGTTCCTTAAGAACTACCGCGAGGCACAGGAGAAGGGGAAGACTTTTCATTATGCGTGGCTGTTGTTGTCCATAGTGTTGGTGGCATGGGAATTTCCCAAGGACAGCCAGTTCCCGACGATTGCGTAGGACCTTCCAAAGGCAACAAAGTACGCTTCGCTATGGGCAACTAGAGATGCGCAGAGAATCAAGGACAATAAGATATTCTGGGTGTTCATGGAGATGAACATCAGAATGGGGATTAATTGTAAGCCACGGTTATCGCCCACGGTCTATAACAGTCTGCAAATCTTTGTGGAGTTCAAGGTAGATTTCCACCACATGTACATCAGGGTGAGGAAGGACCCTGCGATCACTTGGCACGAACTCCCTTATCTTGCGACGGATGATGTTATATTCGTCGTCCTTGAGTCCTGGTCGCTGGAGTGGTGTGCTCCAGCCAGTTCCACGGTGGAAGTAGAGAAGTCCACCACGCAAAGGAAAAAGGATGAGGCAAAATTGCAGATGGCGCAGTTGGTGCAGCTGGTAGAGAAGCACAAGAACGAAGTAGCAGCAGCCAAGGCATAGGAGGCGCGCGACACTGCGAAGGTAGCAGAAGAGCAACAGAAGACAGCAAAGGAGGAGTGAAAACTCCAGAAGTCGCCTTCGCCCGAACATGAAACAAATATAGAGCAAGGTGGCGCGAACCCACAGACAGCGTCCACACAGCTGAAATGATAGCGCCCAAGAGAGCAAGTAGGGCCGCGGAAGAAGTCGAAGGCTTCGTTGACTTCTTTTGGCCCGGTCACCCTCACTGAGGGGGATCTGCACGACATTAGGGAGACAGTGAGGGACGTCACCGTAGAGACCCTACAACAGTTCGCATAGGAACACCAGATGGTGTTGGGGGCTCTCCGAGCATAGATACAGGAATTGCAGGTGCGCACTCCACAAGCTGGCACTCTGTCAACTAGCCTCGCAGTAGGCACGTCCGCGGCTGAGGAAATGTTGCGTGCCAGAATGACCAACATTATAGTGCTGCCAAAGGGAGCACTCGTTACAAAAAATGAGGCTGACAGGCCTATGGTCAGTGAGCTGAAGAGAATCAGGATAAATATCGCTGCGCTCCCGAGGGAGACGCTCTACATTTTGCAGGATGGAGTTATTGCAGAACTGCGAGCCATGGAGGGTCGCGCTCTCCAGGTCATGAGTGAGAATTGCATCAACATTGAACAGTTGAGCCTACAGCGCAACGAGGTAGTGGAACAGAACCGACAACTAGTGTAGGTGGTTGAGGAAGCCTGCTAGATGGTCTCGGAGCTGGCCATCCAAGTAGAGGAACCAGTAGATGCACACATCTGGAAACTAGAAGCAGGGGTGTGCGAGGCAAAGGAAGGGATGGCTAAGGTTTAGCTGGAGCTGAACCCTCAAATAATTGAATTACAATTGAAAGCGAAACCTTTAACTCTGCCAGAGGTTAAGGAATAGCACGCCAGCGCGATTACAACAACAATAACAGAGGTCAACAATGCAGTGAAAGACTGCACAAAGCTGTTCGAGGAGTCATTCGAGGTTCTCACTACTCTGTAGGAGGACCCAAACATACAATGCCTAGAAACAGAGGTGCACGAGCTACAACAGAAATATGATGAAGTAAAAGGGACCGCGTAGACGGTTTCCCTTACATAGAGGCTTGCGCGGATGCAGCAGGAGAAAGTGCTCAAGGAGCAGGTGGATGCTGCTCGACATAAGGAAACAGTTTTGAAGGTGTGCTTACAACCATGGATTGATGAGGTGTACATCATTACTACATCTATTGAAGCAAAGCTCGTGCAGATGCAAGGAACACAGGAACAGATTCAAGGAGGCAGTTCAGCTACAACGGTCTCTGAACAATGCATCTAGGAAGTGCAGTAGACAATCGCTCAGTGCGCTACCAATCTTACTGTGATCCAAGTAGAGTTGGGAGGTCTTCACATAAAGATCTCTGCACCGATAGAGTGACTCGAAGGCGAGTCATGATGTTTGTGTTGGGGGCCTGTTGGGCGCGAGATCCCGCATGTAAAGACTCCACATTTTGTGGGCACAGAGTGCGTAGTTTGTAAAAGAGTCATAGGGTTGTCCACCCTCAATTTTGTAATGTAATGTCAGCCGTAGAGATCTACCCATGGTCCGCGGACCATGGGATTGTATAAATAGAGCGAGGCTCTAAGTAGTTAATAGATCAAAAGACAATGGAATAATAATGATAAGGATGAAAAATTGAGTCATATCTGAAGTGTAGAGTCTAGTGTTGGGTCGTAGAG
This sequence comes from Pinus tabuliformis, assembly GCA_031772625.1. Lineage (NCBI taxonomy): Eukaryota > Viridiplantae > Streptophyta > Pinopsida > Pinales > Pinaceae > Pinus > Pinus tabuliformis. The sequence continues at coordinate 1,697,171,900 of CM062817.1, forward strand.
GAGGATAAGGCTCTGCAACTGAGTGCACAGAGGCCTAGTAGTCTGCAGCTAAGTGCGCAAACCTCTGCAGTTGAGTGCGAAGGGCGAGTCGAGTATGTAACAGTTGGAAGTATAAATTGCACTTCTATTGTTTATATGATGTGTGAGTATATATGATTGTATTGATTAAGTGAATACAAGATATATATCTGTTTACGTGAAGTTGACTAACATCTATAAGAAGATAAGTAAGATACACGGTGTAGATTGGGGAAATAGTGCAGTTCATTGCCATAGCAGCGCGAAAGAATCTCAACCCCTGGTTAGGGCTGCGCAAAAGATGATTATAATAGATCACGAGGGTATTGAAGGTTAAAACAGTGTGCAAAGTAACCTGTGTGAAGATATGCACAGTTGGACTAAATCGACACCTTAGACATCTCAAGGGCGTGGAAACTTGGTTCCAGCATCCCCCCATACTGCTTCGGGTGAGACTTCAGTCCGTGCTCCACGGGCTGATGCCGAAAGGTCCAGTAGTGTAGGGATTTGTTTGGCTAATTAACTCTGAACCTGGGTCAGGCCCCCTCAAGCCAACAGTGCTAACTGGAGTCTTCTCCAGTTTTAGCGGGATTTCCTAGGGGAACATTGAATGGAGCATATCTTGAGCAATTTTTGACCAAATTGAGCTCAGAAAGAGGTTTTCTTGTCTAATTTGGACGTTCTGAACACATTGGTGCAAGTATCAGAAGCCATATAGATTTGTAAACATCATTTTTTCCAAATTGAGCTACTATAGAGGCCCAAGCCATGGAAGCTGAACCAAGGAGATGTAGCCCAGGACGAGTGAACTCCTTCATCAAAACACTGTGTTAATGTGTCTCTTTGATGGTTTGCTGCACTGTACATGTTTGTTGTTAAGTATTTGTTTCTGAAGCTATTTTTCTCATGAATGTATTTAAAAACTTAAGGAAATTTACCTGATTGTATGCACAAACAGCTAATGAAACCTCAACACAAGGAGCAATAAGCAAGCACATATTTATAAATTTGTAATTGTTATTAGCACAACAAAACTAATCATACAAAAACAGATCAAGTTGGTATCAGAGCAAAGGTTGAATTGATTTATTGCTTGAGTTTGTGCAATTAGGGTTTTATTGGTTGCAACTCCTAAGGTAATTCCTAGAAGAAGGAGAGCCACAAGGACACAATCTCTACCACCCAAAGTTCCAATTCCAGTTGCACTTGAAACTTCTCAAGTTTTGTCTTCAACTAAGATTGAAGAGGTACAAGCAGTACCAATTTCTGAGCCTGAATCCATAGCCATTATGTCTAGAGAAAGAGAGCCTAAAGGTCCCTCTTCAGAAGAGGAAGAATTCAAGAAAGCTTTCTATACTTTGATTGAGATGGTTAAAGTCCTCAATGAAGAAAGAAACATTAGAATGGTTGGAGAGAGTTCTAAACCTCCAGATGGAGAAGGAAGCTCAAAGGAAAAAAAACATGAGAAGAAGGATTCCAAAGGGAATGGTGGAAATCCACCTCCATCTCCACCATCCTCATCATATTCCTCATCATCTCCATCATCTCACATGGCATCATCGTCCACTACCACCATTGAAACTGCCCATACTCATTCCAGGACCCCAAAAGTAAAGATTCCGTTACTGAAATTAGACATAAAATTCGAACTTCCCATGTACAATGGGGAGGTGAATGTAGAAAAGTTGGACAATTGAATTCGACAGTTGGAGGTATACTGCAGAATTGAGAACCTTCAAGAAGATGACATAAAGATCCAGTTGACTTCATTGAGGCTAGAAGGAGCTACACTAGTTTGGTGGGAAGCAAAGACTCAAGAGGAAATGAGAATCCATGGTAAGATATCCATCACTTGGGTTGAATTTGTTTGTGAAATTAAAAGACAGTTTTATCGTTTAGCCTATATGCAAAAAGCCATTATGAGTTTGTAGAATTTAGGCACCTTAAAGGCCAAATAGTTCAAGATTATACACATGATTTTAGGAAAAGGGCTTTGTTATTAGGAGTGGATTTGAATTCCCAAGATACACTGTTGAAGTATATTGGGGGTTTACATTCCTATCTTAAACACACTATTCTTATGTTCAATCCAACTAATTTAGTTGAAGTATGTGTGCAAGCCACACATCTTGAATATAGATGAAATAACACTTATGAAGAGAGTGGTAATAAAAGCCACCTAAGGGTAAGGAGAAAGAGAAAGGAGGAAAATGGAAAGGGAAGAAAAAATGCAAGTGTGAAGAAATAAGGGGAGAAAGTTATATGTAAACACAGTTCAAAAGAGGGACATAATGAGGATCATTGCTGGAAACTCTGTCCAGAAATGAGCCCAAATAAGTTCAACAATAAAGGGAAATAGAAAATGACTGCTATCACTCAAGAAGATTTAGGTTTTGAATCAGGTGATGAAAACAAAATCACTATCATGGGAATCAAAGGAAAACAAGATATTGCAAGCACTAGTTCACAAAACTGTAACACTACTACTACTTTAGATGAAAAGAGACGAATTGATTTATTTCGTGTTAGGGTCATATCTAAACACACCAAGATTGACACACTCTTCGATAGTGGGTCACAAGCGAATCTAATCTCTGAAGACTTAATCAACAGATTGAATCTTGAAACTGTACCTCACCATAAACCATACCATTTAGGATGGATAACAAGAGATACTAGTTTACAGGTTACAAGAAAATGTTTGTTTAAGTTTGCAATCACTGCAAATTTTGTTGACGAAGTAGAGTTAGATGTGGTACTGCTTGATATTTTAGGTGTGGTTTTGGGTAGTCCATATTTTTATGACCGGAAAGAAGTCTTTTACCACCATGAAAACAAGTATCACTTGTTCAAGGATGGTGTGGAGTATATAGTGGGAGCCCATCACAAAAATTTAGACATATTAGTTGTTAATGCAGGGCATGAAAAGAGATTGTTGAATTCAAGTAAAAGTTTAGTACTTCTCATGTTCAAGCCAAATGATGATATTGTTTATGAAAATGTTGTTGCATGTAATGCAAGTTTCAATTCTGATTTGGTTGGTTCATTTCATCAGAGTGATGAAGTATTTCAGGTTGTGAAAGAATCGTCCTTCAAGGAGAAAGAAACTTCACATGAAATATCTTTGCAGCAAGAGGTATCTCTTTGTGATGTTAACATGCAAGGGTTGAAAAATTTGCAAAGTGTAGAGACACCAATGCAATGCAAAAGTTTGTTAAACAATGGGCTCATTCAATCATCCCTTACGCCATGTTATGCACCGATGGTTATGGTGCCAGAGAGGAATGGTAAGCATTTCAAGAAAGAGGACAAAAGGAGTAGTTTTCGCCAAAGCAAAGTTGTAAAAAGAGGTCAGTGCAATAATAGACATAACACCAAACAAGAATGGTTTGTATGGCTTTTAATATTGTATGTTCTTTGTAGCACTTCTATTACATACATGTATTTGAATTATTGCAAAAAAGAGTCATTTCTTGAAGAAATTGTCCACATGGGTGAAATAAACATGTTTAGAAAGTTTTCTTATGCACATGTCATCTATGAACGAAAATTGTTTGATGTTTTGAAGATATCAAGGTACAAGTTGGGCTTCACTTCTTTGATGCATTTGGGCCATGATATTGGAAGAGGTAAGTTGAAGGCAAGCCTCTCCAAGTTGGATGCCACTGCTGATTAGTCAACGCCCAAGATTTTCACTTTGATAAGAGGCTTGTTGGGAGTAACCCAATGTTGGAGGAGAGTTTTTGTTGACATTTCTTCTTTCGAAGCTCCTTGGCATGCATTGTCAAGTGTGTGCAAAGTCTTCCAGGGGGGAGACAAACAACAAGAGGCGTGTGTTGCTTCAAATCAAAATACCAGTTCAATTCTTTTTTATGCTCTTTCAAACTTGAAAGGTTCAATTGAGTTTTAGGTTTATGCAAGCAACTTCACCATCTTATTTCATTTAGAAGATTTCCACGGTGTAAATATTAAGTTGCAGCGATCCATGCACTTTCATTGGATGGTTACTTGTCATAATATCACTTGGTTCGAAGGTACAAAAGAGGTATAAGAAGCAAGTTCATTGTTATGCCTTTTGGGCCTATTGGTTATGTAACTATTGTATTCAGGCATCATTATGTTTTACATGAAAGTTATGATAAAAAAAAACTTGATACTTTCAAGATGTACAATCGGGCTTGAGTCATGTAAACCAAGTAGTGAAATTTGTCATCCATTTTCATTATATTTTGTTATGTTGTCTTGGTAAGAAGGATGTTTCTTTTGATGGTGACATGGACAAAACCATGAGTTTCTATGAACGATCAAAAATGGTGCAACACACAGTGCAATATCAACTTGAAAAGGGCAAATACAAGTACATGTATTATGTCAATCACAGGGTTCAAGTCGACGGTGCAAGCTGGTGTCAGTTTTGCAAAAAGAGGCTTCAAGTTGTTGAACAAGGAAAGAATGTTAATATTTCACATATTGAATGCATTCCTACAGAATTTCTGAATTAGTTTCAATGAGATGCCATCCATGACAGAAGAATGGGGTCCTCAAGGCAAGTGAATGTTGATTTCCTTAGAGAGGAGCTCAAGGAAACAAATTTGTCAAAATCCAATTGGATCGAGCTTGGAAAGGTGAGGGGGATCAGATAATAATGATCTTTTGGGGTCCAAAAGGCTTCTAGTTGGGAGGAATGATCAAGTGCTCAGTTTTTAGCTCAAAAATCAAAGTTCTTAGATTGGCTTGAAACTTGTATGATTGCGTCTGTCTCGTCAAGACGGTCGCAACGCAATTTGTTTCACTGAAAACTAAGTCTGGATGAAGGAGAAAAGGCCTGCTATTCATTTTCCTAAACAACTAAAAAAATTGCAGAACATGACAGAATGATGACATTGTAGTACAGTCAGCATGATGAGAATCTACTTCAATTTTTTCCCAATGACGCTATGACAAGTGTCACTTCAGGATTCGCTAATTTGGTTGTGTGAAGGTGAAATTTCCCAATGTCATCCAAGTTTGAATTATTGGGTCATGGTGAATATTATGTGTAAATTGTATATATCTATATATATATATATATATTATTTTATATGATTTAAAATCATATTATATATATATATATATATATATATATATATATATATATATATATATAGATATATTATACAAATTCCAAACTATATCAAATATGCATATATATTTGAATGACGCATTTTAATATGGTATGGTCAAAGTTGAAATATATCCAAAGTCCAAGCATCGAATATATTTGGTGGGCAAAATATATGAAGGGACGAGCGGAGGGTGGGTTGAACTTGTGACCTCCCCCTCCCAACTCCATCACAGAACCGTTGAACCATCGGCAGGTCTTGTTAAACGATGTCCACCATATGTCATTTAAACTTACCGTGTTTTATGACAACAGGAGTGGAGGGAGCAAACCCCATGGGCCAGCTCCCTCGCCACACGATCACACCTTATAACTGAGGGCCAACGCTAAACGGATAAGCGTGCTTAGCGCCGCTAATCCTGTTTAATTTAATTAATCTGAATTTTAAGATGGCGATAGTTTTGGAGGCGCGCCAAATTCGGCGAGATTTCCAATTTTGGCAGTGCTAACTGGAGTCTTCTCCAGTTTTAGTGAGGTTTCCTAGGGAAACATTGAATGAGGCATATATTGAGAAATTTTCGACCAAATTGAGCTCAGAAAGAGGTGTTCTTGGCTAATTTGGACATTTTGAACACATTGGTGCATGTATCAAGATCCATAGAGATTTGTAAACATCATTTTTTCCACATTGAGCTACTATAGAGGCCCAAGCCATGTAAGCTAGACTAATGAGATGTAGCCTAGGAGGGGTGAACTCCTTCATCAAAACACCGTGTTAATGTGTCTCTTTGATGGTTAGCTGCATTGTACATGTTTGTTGTTCAATATTTGTTTCTGAAGCTATTTTTCTCATGAATGTCTTTAAAAACTTAAGGAAAGTTACCTGATTGTATGCACAAACAACAAATGAAACCTCAACACAAGGAGCAATAAGCAAGCACATATTTATAAATATGTAATTATTATTAGCACAACAAAACTAATCATACAAAAACAGATCAGTCTCCATGTGTGAGAGAGAATCAATGAGAGTTTATTCTCCACCTTCTATGTATGCACCTCCTCCTCTCAATGATCTAACTATCTACCCCCTTCTTAGTTCCATACCATTCAAACCGTTTGACAACTTATCCCATGGTTATCTTAAAATTTTTGTCCTCTTCTTGCTTGTTGTTGGAGCTAGAGGACACCTGGACCTATTATATTCCTTTAAGTTAAATTTGTTACACAATCAACCCATTTAGAACCACTCAACCAACTAGGACTATTATTTAAAAGAACCCATTCCTCAAACAATCTCCTCCCTTAAGAAATCTGGAATTTGTGTCCCTTTCTCTCAACCCTTTAATTAATTACAATTTATTTACAATGGAAAAATATTAATCAGGGGATGTCTCACACACGCGCACACAATGCATTACCATTGTGTAGGAAGAATGTTGGGGCTCGACTCACATAATGTATCCCCTTGCTGATAGACTCAAATCAATTTTCTATGACAATAAATTGATGGAAATTCGACCATAAACAATGGTACTGGCCTGGCAGAGCAGGATCACAACATATTTCCAAGCAACTGGATAGATACCTAGTACACGAAGATCTACTCAAGAGAATGGGTCTTCTTCAATTGGAGGTCATGAAAACATACATTTTGGATCACCTGCCCATCACTTTATTATGGAGGAAGGAGGAGATGCGATTGTGTATGCCCTTCAAATTAAATTGTATCTAGCTCGAAGATGTTAATTCCCTGATTCGGGATTTCTGGACTCAATACAGGGATGCAGATAACTCTCCCATGCAGGTTATATTTGGGAAGCTTCATGCTTTAAAACCAGAGGTAAGGAAATGGGAACGCGGGAAAAAAAATATTATGATTAAGGAGTTAGTTGACATTAAAATGGAGTTGGAAAGACTGGGTATGATACTGGATGTGGGGAACCCTACCCCAGAAATCATAAATAAAATCAAAGGCTTGGAGGCGAAGAAACAAAAGATCCTTCATATACAGGAAGTTACCTGGAGATTGAAAAGCAGGGCACTATGGTTAAAACAGGGGGACAGGAACACCAAAATTTTCCACAAATATGCAAATTTTAGAAGACATGTAAATACCATTTGGAGCATAAAGGACTCTAGCGGCATCATGGTACATACTCTACCAGAAATTCAATAGGTGGCAGTAACATTCTTCGAGGATGCCTACAAAACAAGAGGGGGCACAAGTATTGAGGACCAGATATTGGGGCCTAATTCATATCCCACCATGTTTGATTCAGATAAAAATGAGGAATTATATAAGGCTGTAAATCTAGAGGAAGTCCACTCGGTCCTTAAATATTTTACCAAGGATAAATGCCCAGGACTAGATGAATGGATGGTTGAGATCTTCCTGCACTTTTTTGATTTAATGGGACCGGACTTGGTGCGGATGGTTGAAGAGTCTGGGCTTGGAGGACACATCATTGGGGCAATCAACTCCACATACATTGCTCTTATTCCAAAACATGGTGAATCAGGGACCTTCACTAACTACAGACCCATCTCACTTTGTAACCTGGTGTACAAGCTTATCTTTAAAATCATTGCACTCATAATTAAGCATACCCTGTCCACCTACATTTCCCCAGAGAAATATGGTTTCCTACAAGACAAACTGATACATGATGCGGTTGCTACTGCACAGGAATGCATGCATTCCATTCGCACAAAGAATATGGAAGATGTTGTCATGAAGGTGGATTTGCAAAAAACATATGACAATGTTGATTAGAAATACCTTCGCATTGTTCTACATAGATTTGGCCTAGAAATGCATAACATTGAGTGGATTATGGCATGTGTTACAACAATCAGATATGCGGTCATTATTAATGGATATCCTACAGGCTTCTTTGGGGAACGCAAAGGACTATGACATGGATGCTCACTATCACCATTGCTATTTATTATGATCATGGATGGCCTCAACCACAAAATAAAAAATGCATGTTTGGAGGATGACTTCCAAGCACTCATGGTGGGCCATGACATTAGGATCTCACACAACTTCTTTGTAGATGACATACTTGTTTTTGGCATGCTTTCTAGGATGAAGTGGACTACTTTACATAACATATTCTACAGGTTTGGCAACGCTTTAGGGCTACTTATGAATAAGGGAAAATAATTGTTATTATATGTGAAGGGACAACATGAGGATATTGAATATATTGCAAACCTATTTGGAGTGGAAGCAAAACCGATCAGCTCAGGTTTAAAATACTTGGGTTTCAACATTAAGCCAAATAATTATAGGGTCAATGATTGGTTATGGATTGTCGACAGATTCCAAAAAAATATCTCTGGATGGGAACATAGGTGCTTAACTCTCGGTGGTAGAGTCACCCTCACATAATCAGTCCTACAACAATTAGCGGTATATTGGGCACATCTTTACTGTCTCCCTGTCACTATCACTAGAAAAATTAATGGTATAATGGCAAAGTTTATTTGGGCAGGATCCGAAAAATCCTTCAAATTCCACCTCACCAAGATGGAAAATCTCACCATGCCTAAGAGTTTGGGAGGCTGGGGGATTCTGAATATAAAACTTTTTGGTTGGGCCCTCCTGATTAAATCCTTATGGCGAGGGTTATTTGGTAAATGTCTATGGGGAGATATCATCAGATCCAAATATTTAAGGGGCATTAAGGTCACACACTGGATGAGAGGGGGGCTTATAGGAAAACCTATTGGATCCACCATATAGATCAGTTTCAATAAGATCAAGTTTTGGCTATTGAAACAAACATGTTGGATATTTGGCTCGGGGAAGGAAATCATTATTGGCAGGGATCTTATCCTAGGCATAGGGATTGAGATGCATTATTCTAAATCCTTTACACACAACCTAAACTCCAAAGGGTACTTTTACTTCGCACAGACAATCAAAACATGGTCCGGTATCACTCCAATATGGAAAAGGGAAAACGAGTTTGGATTGACAGGGGATGTTTCTGAGAGCTGGGATAGACTACTCAATGCGCTACACAATTCCAAAATTTGCAAAGATGATATTGGTGATCAGATTGGGTGGGATGGGAGATTAATACGGGGCTCTATCTCTGTCTCAGATGCCTATCTATACATATGCTGCAACATACACAATACACAAAACATAAGCTGGTTTGCCAGATTCTGGAAGGTCCAGATCCCAATCAAGATCATTCTATATACCTGACTTGCATGGAAAAATAAGACATTGACTTGGGAAAATATAAGGAGGAGAGGCATAAATGGACCAGGACAATGCACCTTATGCAAATTGAAGGAGGAGAACAATTTACACATCCTATTGCTTTTCCTAGTTGTTGTACATGTATGGAATAAGATCTCTTTTTTACTCTCTTTCACTCATATTGCACATGTGTCTATTGAAGCTTGCTTGATATGGTGGAGCCGATGGGTCAAAAGTAAGATGGAAATCCCCCTTGTGATATTTTGGGAAATCTGGAAGGCAAGGAATTATATTATTTTTGAGGGAAAAACTCTTAATGTAGACCAAATGATCAACAACATTCTCTCATGGCTGAGACCACTGATGGTGTCCAATATTGTGCCTCATACAATCACTCTTAGAAAAAATGGCCCGATTATATCCTTCCCGGCTGGTTACTTTGATGGTGCAGAACAAGGAAAAATTTGTGGATGTAGGGTGTGGATTCACATCAACCATAACCAGTAATATAGAATCCATTGGGCAGGAGGAAGAGGGACTAACATGAGAGTTGAAGCAATTGCCCTCTAGGGGTTATTATAGTTCACAAGATTCCTTGATATTCAGAGACTACAGATCTATGGAGACTCACAAGCCATTATCAACCACGTGTTGGGAACTTCCACTATTTCCCATCCACATCTACAGGGTTGGCTTAGGAACATTATATATCTCAAAGGTACATTTCAAAATGTTTCCATACAACATATACACAGGGAATTTAATATTATTGCAGATGCCATGTCTAAGCTGGGTATTATGGACTCCACTGGAAGCTTGCATATCACTCTGGAGATGGATGACAACTCTATGGATGTTGGCAACATGCCACTCCCTGGTTGATGGTCTTCTGTTGGTGATTTTAGTTTGTGTTTTTCTTTGTCTTTCACAGTATGGTCATAAATGACACCATACATTATTTTGGTTTTTTCTCTTACTATGTCCTTGTAATACACTGACTTATGATGGCCTATATGTTGCAATTTTTGGTTCTCATATATGGGAAATTAGTTTTGGGTACTTGCTTCTGCCTGAGGCCTTGGAGGATCTACTCTCTGTTGGTTACTGTTTTATATTTGCTCACTCTAGCTCACATGTTGAATTGCTCACAAATGATGAACTTGATATGTAGCTTCCAATTGGACAATATGTACTGGTTTATTTCATATATTAATATAACCAACATTTTTTTTTACTGAAAAAATAAAATGCATTAAAGAAAACTTCTCACACACACAATGCATTAAAGCAAGTTTCACACACATACACAATGCATTTAAGAAAATGTCTTCCACCCACACACATATAATGCATTAAAGAAAAAATCTCTCCTATAATTGATTATTACCAAACTTTATCAAATTTGCTTAAATAAAATATATTTTTTTTCAAAATTTAAATAATTTTTTGGACCAAAAATAATTTAGAATCAAATCTTAATGACATACTTACCAAAAATTACCCCCCACCAAAAAAATCATTTCATTTTTATTTTAGGGGTCGCTCACATTATATAACTCATTCAGTATTTGTGTTTGACCAAAAATTTATGACGCTTATGCATAGTTTAACATTAGGAATTCAATTTTTGTTATTTTATTATTATTATTTAAATTTATTTATTTGTAGAGTGATTGGTTGAGGTCTTATTATGGGTTATTTAGTAACTTCCATTTCTATTAGTTACTAATTTTTTGTTTTTAGTTTTATTTATTTATTTATTTATTTTTTCTATTTTCATGAATTATAATTTTTTCACAATATTTTCAATTTAAAATGACTTATTATTATATTAAAAATATATTTTAATAAATTTAATTATAAACAATTATATAAAAATAAAAAACATACAAATATATATGTGTTAATATAAACAATATTAGTTAGTCATATCTCTTAATTTTTTGTGATGACATTCAACAATACGATATTTTATTAATTGTTTTATTTTTGTGATTAAATTTTTGTCTTTATTATTTTTTGTTTAATTAAATTATATTTAAACTAAACGACAAATACTAACTACTGTATAACCTTGGTTAAACATTATAAGTCATATCTCACTTTTCTTATTAAAAAATCATAAAATTAATAACAATAAAATTATATTCATAATCCTAATACTATAAAACTCATCTTATATTAATTTGATTTCACTCACAATAATATCACAATAAAATAAAATAATTCAATTATATATAGTTACATTTATTCTATTAATTAAATAAAAGACTATTAACGTGTTATTATAGTTTAAATCACACACATCCAACATGATATGAATATATCCATAAATATTCTAATATAATATTATTAATTTATTGCTATTATTCTTTAAACTACACCTAGCGTAATATGAAATATTCTTTTATATAGAACCATGGTGGATGTAACTTAACTGCACTGATTCTCAATTGCTTTTTAGGCGTCTTAATGCAATTTTTAATTTTTATAAAGTGATAAACAGCTGTCTTGATTTAGTGAGGTGGGATAAAAGTGCCTTGATTTAACCATAAATACTCTATTAGTTTGGCCATAAATATATTTGACTTTACTTCTGAAAATTATCCATGTGCATTGGAGAATAATAAAAGCCATAAATATATTTGACTTTACTTCTAGAAATTATCCATGTGCATTGGAGCATAGAATTTGATGGATAATTTGTTTGTCAGGGTGATTTGATGTTAAATAAAAATAAATAATATTTTCTTAAATATTGTTAAAATGAAGGTTAAGTTACTTGGTTTTGAAATTCCAATTTTAGCTGTAAATTAGAAAGCCATATGATTCTAATAGAAATAGAAATAGTTAATATTTTTCAAAAGCAGGTTATAAATTAATTCAGAAAATAATGAAAATTTTGGTAAGATTATAATAAAATTCGGCATAATTTTCTTAAAATCTTAGTTCAAATTTAAGGATTTTGGGTGGGAGGGGTTGTTGATGGTAGTGAATCTATTTCCACTCTAAAAAACAATCTTGGTTTAAAAAAAAAATCAACAGATTCTGGTAAAAAAATCTGCCATCAATTGCTTGGAATCTGAGTAAAAAATTTCAAAAAATCTACTAATAACATGTTGAATAGACATGTTTTTATAGTAAAAATATTTTCAACGCCCTCATAAATCTCTAAAACACCCCATTTCCAAGATTTTCTCAAAAAACAATCTAATTAAACTACTGCTCAAAAATAATCTAATTAAACTACTGCTCAAAAATCTGAGTGGCGAATTTGTGGTGTCCCTGGACAAGGCCTTTTCAAATATCTGAAAATGGGCATTAGTTTTTCAGCACTATCAGGTTACTTTATTTTGAAATTCCAAACCTAGGTACGGATCGAAATTCCAACCCTAGGTACGAAAGAGAAAGAAAGCTATATGACGTAACAGGTAAGGTCTTTTCATGGCAATTTTTATTTTTTACCCTATAGGAATTTTAATGCGGCCTGACATGGGACCGCATTAAGGCGATACAACACGCCGCTAGGTGATGAGAGAGAAAATAAAAACAGCAGCGTGTTGTATCGCCTTAATGCGGCCCCATGTCAGGCCGCATTAAAATTCCTATAGGGTAACAAATAGGAATCGCCGTCTTTTCATTGTGCTGTGGAGAATATTTTGGTTTGGAGTGGGATCCAACTGATCTTCAAAGGTATGGAAAAAAATGATCTTCCTAGCGTGAGTATAGTTGCACTGTGTATTGGCAACCAGTCATTCCCAATTGAAGTTTTCAATTTTCGTTTCTGACAGCACCCATAATGAGATTGAGGCTTTTCAGTGAGAAACCATGGAAAAAAATGGCAGCAGATCAGTTTGCTCTCTCCAGAAGATAATATCAATGTCTTTGGTGCTCCGAATGCTTGTTCAGATGCCTCTGTCTCCTCTGCCTGCCATTGCTAAAGCTAATACTGATACCAACGTTCCTCCAACAGTTGAAACCCAAGAAGTCGATATGACATCGCATAACCTCCAAAACCCTCCATCCCCTCCTCATGCCCCGATTTCCTCCTCTCCTGGTGTTCCAATACCTGTAACGCAAGGCGGATTTTCTAAATCTTCAATTGCTGCTAACGATAATAATGTTGCCGATGATGGTCAGCTTCAGCCTTCAGGGGATGCCTTCCTCATCTTCAGTTTTGAGGGAAGGGACGAAAGATATGATAATGAAAGGATCTGAATTGATAGTGGAAACCTCCTATATCATGTGCTTCTTTCAAATTGATTCTTCCAAATTTATCAGGTGAGCACTTCATATTTTTTTATCTAAAAGATTTAGCAAAACCCTGATCTATTGAGTGTTTCTTTCTTGTTATGTTAAGGTATATCTATTATATGCTTGTTCTTTTTTTCCACCCATATCTTTTTCCAGCACTGTCATTATATTCGATTAACATTATATAAAGATGGAAACATTTCTTCCCAAGGGTTGTAACATTTCCCGCAACAATGAATATTGATTTCTCTCTGTCTGAACTTTTGATTCGTTAAGCGCAGAAAAATGCCCAAGTCAAAATGTATTAATGCTATTTTTTTCATATTATTTACCATTTTATTTTATTAGCATTACATATGTGTCAAACCTCTCTTCTATCCCTGTGACATTCCATTGTCTAGGGTTCTTTGTCTTTTTAAATCTCTGTAAAGAGTATTTTATAGAGAAACTCATTTGAGCAATTTTTCCTTGTGTGTAGGTTTCTTTGTCCTATGCAAATTTATATCGACAAAATTTTGCATAGGGATCTGTTTGAACAACTCTGGCTGAAAAATATGAAGAAGGCATAAAAGTTGCGGCTCCTAATCTCTGGTCGTGACAAAGTTGTGCATACTCTATTCGCTATGAAATGCCTTCCTAATACAGAAGCTATGGATCTTTCAATGAATGAATTGTATTATAAGACAGATGGCACAGAGGAGCAAATGAATTTCAGCCACATTTAACAAGATATTCGAGATATGTGGTGGAATTCCATGGCATTCCACTATACCAACCACATTTATGGGATGTAACGAAAACGAACAAAAAAATCATGGTATAGTAATGAAAGAGAAAGACAGATGGAATGCTATTTTTTGATTGGCCATCTTTCTAAGATTATGAAAGATCCATTTCTGGATATTTGCTCGGTTGTGAAAGAGTCTGAATTGAATATGTGGGAAAAAAGAGCACTGGTAACCAAAGACACAAACAGCACAGCAAGGGTTTATCAAAATTGGTTGTGAAAATGCAAAGAGATTAATGTTCAGAGCGACAGGTGCAAGTCAAATTGAAGAGTTTTGTATAACTTAATTCTCATGACTGATTCAATTGATTTAATAATCGGCATGGAGGACCTTCAAGGGATCAAAGGCATCTGGTTAAGTGGTAATAACGATCCATTCTAGATACCCATGTATATATCCATGAGAATTATTCATTGAGAATTCTTGCACTTGGAAATTTGACAAAAGTGGAGTGAACATGTAATAGACAGAAGTTTTTTGTCCACAAGGGCAGTACCCCTATTTTCCCTTATGGTCAAGGAGTTGAGATACTTGAGTTTAATGTGTCTACGTAAAAGGACTTGGAATACTTAAAAGGACTTGGAATACCTGACATAAATTCACGAGTTAGCTGAGTTTGTTATAATTTTGTTATCCCTTCATCAATTCAGGGTACAAACCTGTGAAAATCTACTTAAGAAGCAAGTCTCTTTCGCATATGTGGTCCTTTATTCTTTAGTTAAATGTTTCCAGAATTTTGATTCCGGTATGTTAATGTTTTATTAGTTTTAATGATCTGATTTTAATTTTTACTTGTAAATTGCATAATTTGCAGATGCCTTCGAGTCTGTAAGACATGGAATTAAATGAAAAGTTACTTTTCCATGTTTTTAAAATCTCATCCAATGAACATATGCTGCTTCAGAATTTGCTTATTTGTTTTTTTTCTTTCAGAATTTGCTTATTTGTTAGTAATGAGAATGATCCACTTTGTGGAATAAAATGTCTGTCTCAAGAACTCTTTTATATATACATCGGTATATTGGTTGAAGATTCAATCTACAATGCAATTGATTCCATTAACTACCAAGATCAATTTCAAAGCTTCAGTTTTTAAGAGTATTGAAAATGAATTACTGTTCGAGTTTGAGGTAATTGTCAAAGATATTGAATGATTGAGAACAGTATTGAAAATGAATTACTGTTCGAGTTTGAGGTAATTGTCAAAGATATTGAATGATTGAGATCTTTGCAAGAACGCATTTTTTTAATGGAGAAAACTACCAGGATCGATATTAAAGCTCACATCTTATAGTCCTGAGAATTGATCACTTTTCCAATTTGAGTTTGGGGCAGTTGTCAAAAGATTTTAATTCACATTAGTCCTTTCCTTTATTGAAGTTGGATTCCAGGGTTTTGATCTAATTCCAAGTGTAGTGTCAAATGATGTCATATATCAAATCCACTGGTTAGTGTTGAGCCTGGTTGGACATACCTTTGTCTTTTCTGTTTTATTGGGTGTCATTGGTTGGACATGTCTTTCTCGAGCGTTTCATGGTGCTTGTCTGTCTGACCAAGCACAGCTGGAGCAGGAACTTTGTGAAGAAAGTAACGAGGGGGCTTTAGATGCCCCCTTTCACCGAGTTAGCAGATACTTTTGTATTAACTGCAACAGAGGCTTTGGGCTTATCTACAATGAGAATATTAGTGCCTCCTTCTCGAGTTGGAGTAGAAATTCTAGTACGAATCTTTGATAAATTTTACCAAATGGTTTATCATTAATCAACGACTCCAAAGAGAATCCCATCCAGATATAAAAGTTCTGGAGGTCTTAGCACCACAACGACTCCAAAGATCACCTGATCCACGTATAAAAGCTCTGAAGGTATTAACAGTGTACGTATTGAATTAAAAAAAATCAATGACATTATATATTTAAACACAAAATGATTAATGATGTGGATATTTTGCATCTGATTTAAGTCCTCTTTATTACACGTTAACAACTTTTACTTATTTTTTATAATAAATACAAAGTATTTAATGATAGGATCTCTTGCATATAGTTTAAGTTGAACCTTTCTGAACATTCTGTTTCTTTATAATACTTAAAAAATGCATGATTTTGGATCCCTGTTTACATAGGTTAGGTTTTGAGGTCCCAACTCTTGAAACTGGATTGAGAACGATAGTTTACATATATTAGGTTTTGAGGTCTCAACTCCTTAACCAGGATTGAAAATGAGAGATACATATATTAGGTTTCCAGTTTTCAACTCCGTAAGCAGGGATAAAAAATGGAACATATTATATGTAAAAAAAAAAATACTTTATCAGGTTAATAATATGATATTTATGTTGATATCTTGCATCTAGTTTATGTATTAGGAATGGCAGTGTGATCATTTTGTTTTGTTTTAATAAATAAATGAAAAGCACACATATATATAAAAGAATTTATAGTAATCACATCAATTGTATATTAAAAAGTTCAAATTACATTATTATAAGCTTCTTGAAAGTGAACTAAAAGAAGACATACATGTTTGATCTATGTTTACAACAAAATCCATTGATAATTAGTAAAGTCCACTATTACAATCTTCCCAATTTAATCAAAGTAATCAAATTCTGTAGTGTGCAGGCCATCAACTTAATAGAAATGCATTAAATGAAAGGAGGATACTATATTGTGCAGACTATCAACTTAATATAAATGGACATGCTCGTGAATAATCCAATCCTCCTTAAACCGTGCATTTGGAACCCGGTTTATATACATGGTGAAAAGAGACTTGATAAAATACATGGAAAACAATTAGAATTTCATGCTGTAAGATGAAATTTCTGATAGTGAACTATTTCACATATTTAATGACTAGAAGTTGGTCTCCAGAGAGTTGCAATATGTTAGCATATTTTTCAACAGCGAACAAAATAGTAAACCTCAAGGTAATTCATTCAAGAAGATTGTAACTTCCAAGTCCCAACCCTATTTCATGCTAAAAAAGAAAAAGAAAAGCATCATCTCTTAGTTAGGACCCACTAGCTGTACAAAGTCGGGTACTCTGGTAATGCATCATCAAATTATGCCTAGGCATGAGATTCATCAATTTCTCTTGAACAATTTTCCTTTTAGCTTTATTCTGCATTTATCCTTATCCTTATTCCACTGCTTTAAAAAGGGCTGAAAGATGAAACCTGGAGTAGCACAATGAACCAGAAAAATGAATTTATTCTCAAAAGGACTTATTTTTTTAGACTCAGGATATTATTACAAGAAGTTCTTTAAATCTCGCAGCAACAACAATAATAACTGAAGCTCCTCCTCTGAGGAACAAGGTATCATCCATGAATTGTGAATGATTGATGCTCCTTGTTCCTCTAATAACTCTTATTCCTGGAAGTGATTCTCTCTCCTTTTATAATTCAGTCTTTTGTTGAATGAATTTGCCATTAAAATATATAGAATGAGAGATAATTGTATATATATTTTAATGTAAAAAGATATTCAACCAATTGGAAATTTTATAAATGTATAATATAATTGTCCAATTTTGAGTTTTTAATGTTTAATCGTTTAAATTGTATTTTTAATATAAAAAGAGATTCAATTTTATTGAAAACTTTATGAACGTATAAAATAATTAGCAATTTAAAATTACAATTTTCCTAAAATATAAAAAGAGATTCAATTTTATTGAAAACTTTATGATGTATAATATAATTAGCAATTTAAAATTACAATTTTCCTAATTTGTAAAAGGCAAATGCACTCCAAACAACTTTGCCTTAATCAATGTTCCACCAAGTTTCTAGGACAAGAGGATGTAGGAACAAGGAGACACACAAGGGGAATGTGTATGAACACCCCCAAATTTTAAGAAAATAAAGAGGGGGGACATTGGGCATATATATATAATTCAAATTCAATAATGAAATACATTGATTCATACCTCATAGGTATCGTATACATTGATTTAAATTCATGATTCATTATTATAGAATCTCACTAGTACTTGAGTGGGCCTAATGGTTAAGAGCATGTGTTTCCTCCTAAGAGGTCACAGGTTCAAAAACAGAGGAGGGTAGAGTATGTATGCCTTCGTAGACTTAGCAGTCAAATTGTTGCGCGGAGGCAAGTCCCTTGTCTTACAAACAAGGGGGCTTCATACACCAATTTGGTCTCTGGCTTGGTTGTGACCTTAAAAATAGATAATAATAATAATAATAACTAAGCAAAATATTAGATACTAAAATTTGAAGACTAGAATAGTACATTGAAATGACTCAAACCAAAAATTTGTAAAAAGTGACTAGACTTGGTCTAATGTTATCAATATCTAGAGTAAGACCCGAAAGTTAAAATTAAAAATGAACAATGGACAATTAACTTATTATGTGTGTGTGTGTGCGCGCACGTGTGTTGATTAGGCTAAGCCTAGGTTGGGGCTAGCCTGTTTATTGCATGGAAGAAGACCGATCCACCCAAAATGGGATGTTTATCACTAAAATTGTTCGAGGCTTGGTCGAGCTTGGATGCCCCTTGGGAATTTTAATTGACCAATTAACCAATGCTATCAAAACTGGACTGATGATCAAACCAGTTGACCCGAAAACTGGGACCTGAAAAAAAAAACCAGTAGACCCAAAAATTAAGAACGGGAAAAGGAATGGGACTAAGAAACTGGTAGACTAGAAAATATGTAAATATACAAATTTTGAAAAAAAAAACATAAATATTCATGTGTATCCATATAAATCCAAACCATTATATACAAATATGGAAAATTTCTCATATATATAACAAGAGTGCATATAACCAAAATAACATCGAGTTCATTTCATATTTGAACCAAAAATACATCAACAAATAGGGTCTAGATGGCCTCTATAGTCCAAAAAAAATCATGTTACAACAAATACTTATATATCATCAAAATCATTGTGTATATTGAGATCCTCATCATTAATATCTCCTTCTATTATAATAAGATAGAGAAAGGGTAACATGTCAAGTTGAGATTTTGTTTGAGTGATAGGTACAATTTTACTACAGTCATGGCAAAGAAGTTCAATAATCAATGGCACCAACATTGAGGTATATAGAGGGTTTTTTGCTCTTGATTAAT
This sequence comes from Pinus tabuliformis, assembly GCA_031772625.1. Classification (NCBI taxonomy): domain Eukaryota; kingdom Viridiplantae; phylum Streptophyta; class Pinopsida; order Pinales; family Pinaceae; genus Pinus; species Pinus tabuliformis. The sequence goes on from CM062817.1 coordinate 1,697,191,394, forward strand.
TGCTAGTTCCATACCCTCATACATGATATAATCTAATGGAAACGTCATGATCCCCCCAATCCTGAAATCCATAAAGCTGTTTAGTCTACTAGATTTGAGTGTGAATATAAAATTCTACTTTCTCCAAATGAAATATAATTAGGTTAAACTAACTTTCAAAAATCTTGAGCAAATTAATGGTGATGTTAAATAATTTTTTTTTAATAAGGTCGAGTAGTTGATATATTATCAAAAGCTTTGTTAGAGCAAGCTCCTATTACAAACGACTATAAAATGATAAACATCTAAGCCATGAGATAGGAACGCAGTCTCTTCTCCTAGGCTAGTGTTCAAGACTTCATGTATTTTTTTTATGAGTATTCTAGTGTACTGCCTAACAAACTGACCAACTAGAAAGAGAAATTTACAGGTCGTGGATTCTCTGACAGTCTTTCAAGGCTTATAGACTGTTTGCTCTTGAGTTGGTTGTTTCTTCTTTTCATCTTTGACCAAGTTCTCTCCTTCATTACTTGTGCTACTGATTTTGTAAAATGCCGCTGTGGTTCCATTTGAGTTGATTTCCTGTTCTTCCTGTTCTTCCTTTGGCTTTGCTTTTTGCTCCTTGTTTTGCTGTGCTTCCTTGGATTTGTATTGCCTGAGATACTTTTTCTTCTTCTGATGTTGACCACTTTCCTTTTGTCAGGAACGGGGACCATTGGAATCAACGAACGGGGTTTTCAGATTAATAACAACCAAGTTTAAGTCGCATAGTTCGGAATCATGGGATGGATGGTGGAGATTAACCAAAGGCGCTGCAGTCTAGAGGAACCGTCGCAGCCGTTGATGATTAAAATCAACGGTCATCGGGTGCGAAAAGGTTCGAACGATAACCAAGGAGAGAGGCGGGTTTAAAAGCGGAGGCGGTATATCGGGTGGAGAAAAAACTGTGAGTGGTAAAAAGGGGAGGTCCCCCGATTCCACTGACCGGGTGACACGTAGCAGCGTAAGAGAGAGAAAACCGCTTTTCAGGCGGGTAATCTCCGAGCTTGATGTCGGCCCGATATCGATATGAACCGTCAGATCCGATGAGGACAAATCGACGGTGGGAGAAAGTCACACAAGTTTGGATGAACGGGCTGATCGCCAACCGTCGGATCAGGCGCCAGATCAACAATCCAGATTTGATCGGAGATCAGAGAGAGGAGAGAAAAGTGATGCGATAAAGGCTTGGGAGGGCGGACCCGGCGATAGATTTAGGTGTGAATGAATGCTTATTTGAAGTCCGTATTAAGCATTCGATCATGAATTTCCTTTGAATTTCAATAGAAATGAGGTCCCGGAGAAAGGACCGAAATCTAGACATAACAAAGGCTTTACACTACAATGGGTCGCTGAGTGGAGGGAGTGGGGGAATGGAGGGATATTGGGAGAGCGAGTTGGGTAAGAAGAGGGGAGGGGGCTTAATATGAAGTCTGCTCGCTTAGCAGAGGTAACACTGCGGGCTATTATATAAGGCAGGAAGGGGCTTTGAAACCAAAGAAGCACTATACTGACCTGGAAGGTGAAGATTTCTTCACTGAGATTGCTTCTGCGATGATTGCACCCTTTGTTCTTATAGTGCTTTAACACCGCCTGATCCCTGCCTTTGATGAAATAGTTTACAACATGGTTCTTGTGGCCATTGTTGCAATCTTCCTTCTTGTTGTTTCTCATGCTAGAGTCTGAAGTTTCATGGCCTTTCTTTTGCATTTCCATGACTTCCTGGTTGTAACTACAATGATGAGTCCTTTGTTTCTTTTTGACTGTTGTCTTTTGATTTATTTCTTTTATCCTTGTGGTTTTTCCGTGATTTTGGTGAGCTTTATACTTATGCTTTTTGCTGCTCATTAAGGAACAGAGTTATGATATTCTTCTTGATTTTCACGAACATGCCCTTCATTTTTTTTCCACTGCTTGGTTTGCAAAATAATCTGCCTGTTGATTGTGCATTCTCAAGACATGTCTGAAGATTACATTACCAGAGCCTTCCAAGTTCTTCCTGATTCTTCTAAGAATTCTGTTCATGAACTCATTGCTTGGGTTTTTGTTTCTTGCCATTGCCTCTATTATTATGGCTAAGTCTCCTATTATGATAGGATTTTGAATGTCTCTTTTTATTATTATTATTGTTCCCATCAGCAAGTTGTATGCTTCTGCCTTATTATTTGAGATTTGTCCCAATCCCCATTCATATGTGACATTTTGTTTCCCATCAGGATCTAGGATTATTCCCCCTGCCCTTGCCTTTCTCGGTTTATGCTTTGAGGCCCCATCAAAGTATAGATGGTATCTATTCTGATTTCCTCCAGTTTGTCAGTTCCTCTTCACTCATTCTTATTTTCCATGTATTTCATGAGTTTATCTTCCTGTTTCCTTTTTGTCCATTATTATTTATTATGGCTTTGCTGAGCCAATCTCGCTCTTCCTGCTGAAGAGTGTTATAATATGTTGGTGTTGTTCCTTTAACATTGAGGATTTCAGAAGTTAAACCCCACGTTTTTTAGAGGGTCTTCCCTATCCTTGGAATTTGATTTTTGAATATGCACTTATTTCGTGTCAACCAAATTTGCCAACATAGAACTACTGGAATGCACTTCCATATTCTTTGAATTGTGACTTTCTTCTTTGTTGTGTATGGATAGGCCTTCTCGAGGGTCTGAAGAAAATCCGACAAGGGCTTTTCAAAATTTATTCTTATTTCCAATGGACTTATCAACTGTTGCCGACATTCTTTGGCAAAGGTGCATTCTTGGAATAAGTGTTGAATATTTTCTTCAACCTGCATGCATAATGGGCATCGTGTTGGGCCTTGAAAGCCCTTTTTTTTAAGTTGTCACTGGTCAATATTTTCCCTTTTAATAGAGTCCAGATGAACATTTTGATCTTAGGCAGACTTTCTAATTTCCATGCTATTTTCCAAGAATCCCAGTCTTGTTGATTTGATTGTTCCTGAAGGATTTTATATCCAGTCCTAACTTTGTAATTTCCACCGCTTGGGTCCCAAAGATAAGCATTTTCCTCATCAAAATGGTTTGGTGTCACCCCTTTTAAGAGCAGCCTGATTTTGCTCCATGGCCCTTCCAGATCTGTCGGAATTGCTAAGCTTTTCCAATCTTGCCACTCCTTTTGATTCCAAAGAGAGATAGAGTGTAAAGTATTGAAACCTTTATCTTTCATCCACTCTTGTATGTCTTCAGTTTCTGGATGAGTCTGTAGTGGTTCTTTTCCCATGATTCTGTCCTCCCAAATTGAAATTGTTTTTCCATTGCCTGGGATTTTAGAAATATATCTACTAATTAATGGAATTGTTTTTTTAACCAAATTCCATACTTGGGTACATGGTCTTATTGGGATATTTCCATTAAGCAGTCTTTTCGTGGTACCATCCATATATTTTGTTGTAAGAGTTTTTTTCCACCAGTTCTCTTTTCTTGTAATTAGTTTCCATACTATTTTCATTCCCAGTTCTGCATTCATGAACCCAAGTATCCGTATTGATAGGCCTCCTTGTTCATAAGGTAGTACTACTTGCTCCCACTTGACCAGGCTAAATTTTTTGTTTTCTTTCTTCCCCCTTGCCACAAAAAGCTTCTTAAGATTAGCTTTATTTGTTTGTGGGCACTTGCTGGGGCCATGATTATGGCATATTGGTAGATAGGTAGTGCTGCAAGGAGTGCTTTGACTAGAATTACCCTTCCTGCCATATTCAGCCACATCATACCCCAACTTTGTATTTTGTTTTTCATTTTTTCAATTTGTTTAGTCCATATTTTTGTCTTCATGTTCTCTTTTGAGATTGGAAGTCCCAGATAGAAGAAGTGTGTCCATTTTTCCTATACAGGGATGTCTAATATTTGTGAGATCCTTTGCATGGATCTGGGAGGGGTATTCCATCCATATATCCTGCATTTTGTATTGTTTAATAGCCCACCTGAAACCTGTAAAAAATCATCCAAAACTTTTTTGAACCTCCTTGCTATTATTGTTGATGCCCCTCCCAACAACAATGTGTCATCAACAAAGAGTGAGTGGTTTATTGCTTTTACTCCTTTTGCTATTCTGATCCCTCTGATATTTCTTTCCTTCCTTTGATTTTCCAGAGCCCTGCTTAATGTTTCTGCCAATATAATGTATAGGAAGGGGGAGAGGGGACAACCATGCCTAAGGCCTCTTTTGCTTTGAAAGAAATCACTGGGCCTTCCATTTATGAGGGGGACAATCCATGGAGTAGAAATGCATGCCTATATGAATTCCACTATTTCTCTTGAGAAACCAAGTTTCTGGAGGACAACCATTAGATATGGATGACTGACCCTGTCAAATGCATTTGCCATATCTAGTTTGATTATGAGGACTTTTTCTTGCCTTAGCATACTGGAGTGAACTGCTTCCTATACAATAATTACATTATATATGATTTCCTGTTGGGCACGAATCCTCCTTGATTTTCAGATATGATTATTGGAAATACTTCCTTGATTCTATTTGCAGATAGAGATAGGGCGAAACCTATTGAAAGTTGAGGGGTCTGCTTCCTATTTTTTAACATTCTTCACCATTCTTAAGAAATCCTTTCTAATGGTATACCAATGAAATTTATAGAATGTTATTGTGAAGCCATCTAGCCCTGGGGCTTTGTTCAGATGCAGGCTCCATATGGCTGCCACTACCTCTTTTTCTGTGAGATCCTTGCACATTTCTTAACTTTGTTATTTATTTATTTTTTTGTGTTCTTTAAGAAATCTTCACTTTCAACTATTTCTTCGTTGGCTGAAAATAGGTTTTTAAAGTGGTGATAGGCTGCTTTTTTTAGTTCCTCCGCTCCTTTGACCTCTTGGCTTTCGACTTGAATTTTTTCTATTTGGTTTCTTGCTCTTTTTATCTTCATTGTGTTATGGAAAAATGATGTGTTTTTGTCCCTTGCCTTGAGCCACAGACTTCTGGATTTCAATCTTGCCTCTTCTTCTTCTTTCCTGTTTTCCCTATATATTTCCCAAAAGATTTCCTTCTCTCCTAGATAATCTTGCTTGCTTTCTTCTTTGTTTTCTTTTTCAGTTTGCATGCTTTCCATTTTCTGTTGTAATTCTTTTTTTCTTTTTTTAATTTCATTTGCTCTTGCCCATTCCTTTAATTTGTTTCTTGCAGTTTTTAATTTTGTTTCTCAAATATTCTGTGGTGATCCTATTACTCTTGTCTCCCATGCTTTCTTGACTAATTCGCTAATTTCTCCGTTGCTATCCCAAATTGAGTTGTATCTAAATGGGAGCAAACCCTGATTTTCCATTTTTCCCATGACTATTATCATCGGTTTGTGGTCAGATGTTGTGGTATGTAAAATTTTTGATTTTATGGAGCTGTGCACTGCTGCTATATTTTCTTGTATCAAAATTCTATCCAACCTTTCTTTTATGTTACTTTTGCCCACTCTTTTATTGCTCCAAGTGTATTTCCCATTGTTTGGCAGGATATCTATCAAATTGTGTTGTTCCATTATTTCTTCTAGAATATTCCTGGATGGGTCTGTATGATATGTTCTTCCAAACTTTTCTTCTATGCTTCTTACCAAATTTAAATCTCCTCCTAGTATTATTTTTCCATCTTGCACTTCTTTTAGTGCTTCTTTTAAGGTGTCCCAACATTGTTCTTTTTCCTTGTAGTGATTTGGGGCATATATATTTATGACACTGTATTTCTCTTTTGTACTGATTTTCATTAGATCCATTTGGATCCAGTGCTGATCTTTTTTGTGTTTTATTAATTCCCAAGTTCCTTTTTTCCATATTGTGCATATGCCTCCTGACGCTCCTGTTCCCTGTATTACTTCCCCTTCATAATTTCTGATTTTTTTTTTTGATATTTTCAGTTTCTTCGCTGTTTTTTTTGTCTCCTGAATCATAAGGATGTTTGGGTTTTCTTTTGCCAGAATGTCTCTTGTGGCATTTTCTTTGATGGAAGATCCTATTCCTCTACAATTCCAGGAGACCACTATCATTATTTGCTTTTTGGGTGGTGCATGGCTCCTTTCCCTCTTTGCTGACTTTTTTCATTGTTTCATGAAATCCTTCCTAAGAAGGTTTCCATAGGTTGTTGTGTTCCTAATGCCCCTTTGCTGCTACTTCATCCATAATTTCTTTGTTTGTCTTTCTTCTTGATTTTTTTTGGTATTCTACATTTGGGGTACTTTCTTTGACTGCTTTCTAGTTAGGATTTTGTCTACTGAGGGGGGGGGGAAGGGGTATGAGTGTTTGAAACCAGAGGGGATGAGGGGGGATTGGGGGTATGTTGTGGGAATCTGGATCTTGGTCCAGGGGATTGGGGGGCTGAAGGATCCAGAGGCTCAAAAGGGTTAGGGCTAGCAAGAAGGTTATTAACTTTTGGTGATGGAGGATGGAGATCAAAGGATGTGGAGGGCTGCGAGGAAGAGAGATTTGGTTGTTTGTGGACTGTATTCTTTCTTTTAACTTCTTCCCATTTGTTTTCCGGGTCTTCACTATTTTCATTTTATTTTTCTTTTTTTTTTGTACATCTATTTGAAAAATGATCATATTCATAGCATACCTTGCATTTGAAGGGGATTTGTTCATAATCCAGCTCTTGTATGTACGTCCACTGGTCCACTTTGATTTTGATGGCTTCTGGTAGCCCTTTCCCAAGATCCACTTCTACACATATTCTAGCGCATGCATGCATATTCTCCTTTGGCTCGCACCTATCTATATATTTTCCAACTGTGTTTCCTATTTCTTTGACTAAATCGCCCCCCCATCATTGAAGGGGAAGGTGTGGCAGTCTGACCCAAAGGAGCACAGCATTGGGAACATCCATTTTTGGGTCGAAATCCAACGTCCATCTGTTTAGATACAAACCCCTAGCAGCCATAAAATAAGGTCCATTCCTAAATATCAGATCTCGATCCTCCTTGGTTTCGAAGTGGAAGGCGAAGTAACCTCTTCCACAAAACCTGATTGAGATTTTCCCATCTATTGACGTAGTCCAGTTCCTTTCTACCCATTTTTGCACAGTTTTAGGTGATGGCCATAACCCAGTGAACTGCCCCACTAATCCACGCTCTGCTAGAGAAAGTGCCACTCTACGGGGAAGGGCAGGAGGGAGTGATATTTCATGAATATCTTCCAGTCTTTTAACAACTTGGTGATTGATGGTCTGTTCTTTGTCGGGCCCACTGCAGAAATGAGAGAGGCAACAGCTTTTGCTGTTCCTTCATTTTCATGCTGTTGATCTAAAGGAGGCTCTCCGTCCTCTAATGCGTCCATGGAGCTCAAGCCCTAGCAGCAGGAGGCCGCTGAGGGCTGTTGCGTGCTTCTTGCCACGTTCGCTAGCTGGGGTTTCACAGCTCCTTCAGCAAGCAACTTGAAACGATAATGTTAAATATTTAAGTAAAAAGATAAAAATGAAATATAAAGGTGAATGCCACTTTTACTTTAAGAATTTAACATTACCATTAATTAAATGGCATTAGTAGGGCCATAGAGTTGAATATTGGGTTTCCCTACTCATAAATCATTGTTTTCAAGCAAAATTTAGTGGGGATTCCCAACACTTTTTGAGTTGGGACACCCACAAACACCCCTTTTGGAGAAACACACCGCCCACATTAGGGAAACATTTCCTTTTGTGCCTCCCAAAGTTTCCCCAAAAGGGGGATGTGGGGAAATGTTTCCCCACTCGTCCGCTTATCCCTGGAATGTGGGGAGGGTACCCCCCACCTTTGTGGACCCTCAATCCCTTAGAGGCCACAAAGAAACCAATCAACTACCTATTCACCAGTGGAGAGATCCATGGGGCTCAAATGCAAGTAGAAATCCATTTTATCACCTACTCCCCAAAGCGAGACTTTCTCAGAACCTCAAATAAGATCAAAGACATTTTCCATACCTAATTTGATAATCACTCATTTTTCCTTGTTGCTTTGTTGGAATGAATTGCTTTTTTCACTATTATGATGTTATCAACAATCTATTGGTTGGTCTCAAATCCTTAGTTTTTAGTGATCAATTTAAGAAGCAAGGGATTTTTAAAAGATGCAATACTTTTTTTTATCAACTTATAAGACACATTGCATAGAGACATAGACCTGAATTTTGCAATAGAAGAATGGTTTGCTTCCTTTGGCAATAGTTCCAAGAGAGAGGAAATAATTCTACCTCCTACGTAGCAATGTTTGTGAACATAATCAATTGTCTTGCAAAGATCAACCTTTATAAACACATCTCCTTATCTCACTTCACCTAAGTATCAAGGGATGAGCCTTTAGGGACGGGTTGTTGACTGGTTTCTTTTAGAAAATCAGAAAGGTATAAATAATTTCTCTTGTTGACAATTACTTGTGATTTCTTTGAGTTCTTATTATCTTTCTTATGTTATTCTTTTATCTTAGTTCATCAAGCAAATTACCAAAACCAAAAAATGAAGATAAAGGACACTAGACATAGGCACTCAACCAAGGCTAAAACCCTTATGTATAGGAAAACCCAATCAACTTACATCTAAGTTTGCTTCCTCGGAAACGACGCCAAAATGTTGGGCGATTTAATTGTCTATTAAATCCCTGTCATTTAATTTATCAACCCGGGGTTTCGTAAACTTAGAAGCAAACCAAAATATATGGGACCTCAGATGAAACAGGTGTAGGAAGTTTGTTTAGGATGGAAATGCATATTACAAATCTAAACTATGAGATCTATTTTATGAAAGCATAAAAATGTTTGATCAATGGAATTATTTTACTTTAGAAGATAGAGAAGAGTCTCTTGTTCAAGAGTCCTGATTGTCCTTCTACAATCTTTCTATAATAACATTGCCAAACATCTAAGAAAACAGGAAAGAAAACATATAAATGAAAGCAAGTAAATATTGTTTACAATTCAGTTCTTAGCTCATGGAAAAGAGTCTCCTAACTTAGGAGGACTTGATTGCCCTTCTCACATAAAAACTAGCTACTGAAAGGAAATCAATATTCACATAAATGTAATGTAGGAAAGCATATAAGAAAGTAAATCTTGTTTCAATTTAGTCTAGCTCATGGAGAAGAGGCACCTAGCTGAGGAGATCCCGGTTGTCCTTCTCACATAAAAACTAGACACTGTAAGGAGATCAACCTTCACACAACAAAAACATGGCCATAACATGAATTCATATTGAAATTATCTACAAGTGTTTACAACAAAGAAATAAGATGAACATCATAATTAAAATTAGTATATTCACAACATTACTCTACAACAAAGTGTACTTATCTCAGTATGGCCATCCTTCCATTCCTCAATGAGCACACATGAACAACTATCACACCTTAAGAATCAAACAATACTCATAAATCATGATTTGGAGAAAATGATATTATTCATGTTGAATGAACAATCATAAATCTGATGCTAATGAATAATTGATAACTGTTATCTCTTCTTCTTCTTTTGAAGGATGCTCCTCTTATTTATACATGAATTAGGGATATCTACTCAATAAATGTAGATCCCTTAAATATATACTAGACCCATATTTGTCTCAACTTATCCCTAAATACTAGATACAAATCCCATGACACATCAAAATATTTCTCCTTGGAATATGGTCCGCCTCTTGAGTTGAAATTCGAATTTGATCTTGGGAGGCCACATAAGGGTGCCTTGGAAGCTTCCAAATGATCTACACATGTCATCAAACTCAAGCCACTTTTAAGTATAAGCAAATACATGTTATTTCTCTTACTTTTAATCATAAATTCACTCTAAATATATAAAATTAATAACTTTGGAAAATGAAAATATAAACTCATATGGTAATGGAAATATAGGGTTATATAATGATAATATGATGAAATGAGGTGACAAAATGAGAATAAAGGTGAAAATGAGGTGAAAATTGATGTTAATTTGGTGGCCCAACATACCCCCCAACTTAAGTTATTGCATGTCCTCATGCAATCTATTACATTGATCATGATTTGATCTTTTGAATTGTCTTGCTTTTACATGAACTTTAGCTAATATCGATTTTTTTAACTTCACATAATTTTCTTTTTGACAACTTTGTTCCTTTTTGCAAAGTCTTCTCTCTAAAAAACATTTGATTGCAACATATTATTTTGGTTGGTTCTTTTGTGACAACCAAAATTTGATTAGTATTGGTTCTTATGTAACACTACTTACGTTGTTTTCATGTTGCATCAAAATACTTTGAAAACATTTAATCAACCATTCATTCTTTGATCATTATTTGTAAAAAATGTAATGTTTGAATCATAATATAGTAGTAGTTATTTGGAGAAAGTATGTTGGTTAGGATGATATGTGTAGAAAGGACATATATGACATATGGAAGGTGATAATGGAGTATGAATGTGAATATGAACATGATGATTGTGAATGTGAATGAATATGGTGAAAAATTTTCCAAAAATTATAATTTTACTATTAAAGGAATTGTTTGATAAAAAGATAGAAAAGAACACACCTTTACTTACCTGAGTGGACAAACTGTGTATATGTAGAAAAGTGTAGCTTCTGCTGCTGAATCATGGAATGAAGAATACAAGAATGTGATCTGTGTCTTGGTTGCATATATGATGGATGAAGTCCCGAATGTGGATCCTTTATTACTGTTACTGAATCTATTCCAAAGTATAAAATACTCTTGAATATGCTCCTGAATCATATAGTCTTCTTGTCGTCCCATATCATGGCACAATTCTTTCCATGTGAATAAATGTGTCAATGTCGAACATGGAAAGAAGTCATTGGATTACCAACCATTGATGAATGTCATTAACCAATGCGAGGCAAAATCACCATTAATGTCAATGAATGCCAAGGTACCTAAGTACATCTTGCAAGGTGCGAATAAATGAGCTGATGTCGAGCCACTTGCAAGATCCAACAAACAAGGGACATTAATGTATTCCCATTGTTCGTTGGCAAGAAGACTTGTCATTAAGACATGCAAGCCTCAAAGTACTAATAATGACTCTAGTATTTATCCCAGATAAGGTGCTGAGGTCGATGGGTCAAGACTTGTTGAAAGGTGGGCCTTAAGGAATCCCACATCAGTCAACGCGAGTTCGTACAAAATGATTGGTAGGACTATAGATACAAGATGTTATGGTGGAACAGTTTTTATGGCAAGGAAAACAAGACAATGTAGAGAGATGGATGGTTTATTCATGAGGCAAAAATATGAACTGAAAAGTAGGCAAAAATATATGCGACTCGGAAAGGAAATGAATCATGATGGACAAGGAAATGAATCATTGGTCTTTAGCATGGATGACTAACGAGGCTTTGAAGGAGAAGTGTGGGTAAACATATCATGATGCAAAAGATTTATGTGTAGTGACAAATGTCCTGACATATGTAATTAGTTCCTTCAAGCTTTCAATGATGAATGTGATTTCTCGAGATCACATCGGCATGGACTTGTCGCGCACCTGTAAAAGCTTTGTACAAATTCTACATGAAAACTGTAAGAGCTCTTTGAAAGATATAAAATGCAAGAATGAGTATGAATGCTTAACAACCAAAATAAAATGAAATGAATTTTTTTTACCTGTTGCCTTTGAGCGCTAGTTCCTAACTCCAACAAGACAAGTTAGCATAAAATGTTTTGTTATGAAATGTCCATTTGCAATTTTTTAATTGTTTTGTTTTGTTTTTTAATTGTTTTTTTTTTTTTTTTTTTTTTTTTTTTATGTTTTGGTTGGTTAAAAAAAATAAAATAACAATAATGAAAACACAATTTTTTTCTTTTACCATAGCATAGCATAGGAATTGGTTTTCTTGTGGCAAGATAACCAAATACAGTCATACAAAGTACAGGCCTGCCCAATTTTGACAATAAATAAACTACCCTTGGACACAGGGTTCAACCCCAACTATGTACTCCAAAGTCCAAACCAAACATTTTCTTAACTTTCTTTATGAGAATAAAATTAATGCAAATCTCAGATAGACACAGAGACAAGAATTGTGTATACAAATCAAATAAAAATCAACCCTTGGATTTCAAGAAGGTCCATTTGAACCATCTGATAATGCGAGATTGCGATTTGTGACCTGTTTCCTTCCCAGTGCGCTCCTATGCATCCACAGAATTGAGACCGTTGAGTAAGCTCAGAACACGGTGGTCACGCGATTGAGTGTACCCGACACTAATTAATCCAATGCTTCTACTCTGCCTCAGCTGAGGAGCACGTGAGGCAGAGGATTTCTGATTAATAGACTGAGTGGCGGTGGCTGCAAAGTGTAAATCGCGGTGGAAATTAGTTGTAGCATCGGGTGGCGATGGCAGAACTGGTCCACCTTTGGCTCCACCGTCCACCTCCGCTGGTATCCAATTCTCCTCCCACCTTGGTGACTTTGCAGAAACATAAAACAAGAGCCAGTGAGATCTCGGCATAATAATGATCATCGTAATTATCTCCCGCAAAAACCCAAGACTCCTCTCCAATTTCAAGGCGAGGAGCCGAAAACACAAAACTTTGTCTTGCATTGTTTTGAGGTGTAGCAAAGCCAAAGCAAAACGTGTGTTTCATTTGCCATATACGAACCTCATGATGAATGCGACATTCATAGTGGCCTTTTGGAAAAGCCTAGGGGCCAAGAAACTTAAATACCATGTCTGCCAGCTCGTTGATGTCGATTACCAGACTTCATGCATCAAATTCTCGAGGCCAAGTTCAAACCGAAACAACGAATGAAGAGTGGCAAACGCAACGAAATCAGGATTCTTTGATCATGCTCGAATCTTGGTGTGATCTCTTCCTTATTTTACGAATTGAACCCTGATTTTCATCATGGATTTTCAATCTCCATTATTTTTGGGATTCGTTGTCATCTTGCCACTTTTCTCCAACGCAGCATCTCTTATCTTTCTCCAACGCCCCATCTCTTATCTTTTTCAAACACAGCAGCTCTTTAATTGGGAGAATGGCCACATTGTTGTTAGGTTAGGGGTATTTTTCTTTGGCATGGCAGATCCACTGAATTATCCCTCGAAAGTTCAATCTTTCTTTCCCTGGTGAATAACTCAGCAACAACCATCAAAATGGCTTTCTCCCTCACGAAGTGACAATCCAAAATTTCTATATAGTGCGTGGTTCTTTCATGGAATACTGGGTTGGAGGCAATGTGAATTGTACTTTTATTATCACAATAACATATCTATGGCTTGATGATGCCTTAACCCCATCTCCCAAAGTACAGCTTTCATCAATAGTTTTTCACAAGTTGTGGAGGCCATTGCCTGGTATTCTGCCTCTACATTGGACCCTTTGGATCGAGCTAAGATGACTGTTGCTACCGCACTAGAGTTTTTGCCAAAGAGTTCCCCATAGAAATGACCCAATTGTGAGGTATGAAATCTTGCTCCTGCCATGAGTCGAAATGAACTTGCATGGGGTACCGTTATAAATGAAATCAATCAATTTCACTACTACAACGATGCGATAACGATGAACTCACTGGTCAGATATAACATTGTTTTGAACGTATCGAACTCCTCATTGCCAGGTTTTGTTTTTTTAATTGAAATTATTTTCTAATGATTTTTTAAACTAACTTAAATTTGATTTTTTTTTTTCTTAACTAAAATTTAAATTTATATTCCTATTGGTTTTTTTTTGTAAAAATAAACTTTAAAAAAATGGATTTATTTTGTTTTTGTTAAATTAATTTATTTTCTATTTTTTTAAAACTAAAATAAATCATTTTTTTTTAACTAAAAAAAAATATATTCCTAATTTGTTTTTGTTACTACAACCAAAAAGAATAAAAATAAAAAATAAAAAGGAATTAAATTTATTCCTAAGATTTTTTTATGTTAAAATCAAAATCTTTTATCTTTTTTTTTAAAGAAATTGAATTTTATTCTATTTTTTTAATTTTTATATTGTTTTAAAATCATTTTTTTTATAAAGAATTTAAATTTTATTCTAACCCTAAAAAAGACCTAGGATTTTTTTTATTGATTTAAGATGAGTTTTTTAGCAAATGGAGACAAGTATATTGCTACCCTAAAAACATTTATAAACATTCTACTTCCTAATCCTCAAGATCGTGCAAAAATGCAGGAGGAGAGCATACTTATTCAAAACATAAAATATCATCATACTTACTCTATGCTAATTGAAAATTACAAACCATTACGTGTAATTAAATTTCCAATGTAACCATTCACTCAATAGTAGTAAAAATATGTTCATTTTAAGTTTTTCAATTTTAAAATGAAAATATACAAGGATGATCGAATCTAGTTGTTGTGAGTGTGATTTAATGAAATAAAAACGAAATCGATCTAACCTCGTACTTGTTTGAAACCATCGAAACCACTTGTCGATAAGGCTTTCATAGGTGTGATTTCCACTCTGATTCAGATCATGCTGCAACTTCTCTTTGTCCTCCTCAATCTCCTGTTCAAATAATTGTTCATCGTCAGATATACAGGATTCTTCAAATGTTAATTCATTGTTTTCTTCTAGAGGAGTAGTTAAGCTTTTCGCTGCTGTCAAGATCTCTTCTTCACAAGAAGAGGGGATCCTGACACCTGCTAGGATCTGAGCGAGTTGTTCCAAACTTATACTCATCGTCTTTATTCTACTTTTGTTTTTTTTAGTGAATGGGGGTTTTTGATTTGTGTTCTATTTCTATGTTTTTTTTTTTTTTTTTTTTTTTTAATATGAAAATAAACTTAAATGAAAATTCCTAAATGCAATTAACCCTAAATAAAAAAAATGATCCTAAATGAAAATTCTTCCTAAACAATCCTCCTAGCTAGCTTACATCTAAGTTTGCTTCCCCGACAATGACGCCAAAATGTTGGGCGATTTAATTGTCTATTAAATCCCTATCATTTAATTTGTCAACCCGAGGTTTCGTAAACTTAGAAGCAAACCAAAATATATGGGACCTCAGATGAAACAGGTGTAGGAAATTTGTTTAGAATGGAAATGCATATTACAAATCTAAACTATGAGATCTATTTTATGAAAGCATAAAAATGTTTGATCAATGGAATTATTTTACTTTAGAAGATAGAGAAGAGTTTCTTGTTCAAGAGTCCTGATTGTCCTTCTACAATCTTTCTATAATAACATTGCCAAACATCTAAGAAAGCAGGAAAGAAAGCATATAAATGAAAGCAAGGAAATGTTGTTTTCAATTCAGTTCTTAGCTCATGGAGAAGAGTCTTCTAACTTAGGAGGACTTGATTGCCCTTCTCACATAAAAACTAGCTATTGAAAGGAAATCAATATTCACATAAATGTAATCTAGAAAAGCATATAAGAAAGTAAATCTTGTTTCAGTTTAGTCTAGCTCATGGAGAAGAAGCTCCTATCTGAGGAGATCCCGGTTGTCCTTCTCACATAAAAACTAGATACTGAAAGGAGATCAACTTTCACACAGCAAAAACATGACCATAACATGAATTCATACTGAAATTATCTACAAGTGTTTACAACAAAAAAATAAGATGAACATCATAATTAAAATTAGTATATTCACAACATTACTCTACAACAAAGTGTACTTATCTCAGTATGGCCATACTTCTATTCCTCAATGAGCACACATGAACAACTATCACACCTTAAGAATCAAACAACACTCATAACTCATGATTTGGAGAACATGATATTATTCATGTTGAATGAACAATCATAAATCTGATGCTCATGAATAACTGATAATTGTTCTCTCTTCTCCTTCTTTTGAAGGATGCTCCTCTTATTTATACATGAATTAGGGATATCTACTCAATCAATGTGGATCCCTTAGATATCTACTAGACCCATACTTGTCTCAACTTATCCCTAAATACTAGATACAAATCCCATGACACATCAAAATCTCCATGAACTTTCTCCTTGGAATATGGTCCACCTCTTGATTTGAAATTCGAATTTGATCTTGGGAGGCCACATAAGGGTGCCTTGGAAGCTTCCAAATGATCTACACATGTCATCAAACTCAAGCCACTTCTAGGTATAAGCAAATACATGTTATTTCTCTAACTTTTAATCATAAATTCACTCTAAATACATAAAATTAATAACTTTGGAAAATGAAAATATAAACTCATATGGTAATGGAAATATAGGGTTAATGATAATATGATGAAATGAGGTGAAAAATGAGGATAAAGGTGAAAATGAAGTGAAAATTTATGTTAATTTAGCGGCCCAACATACAAAATGTTGGGCGATTTAATTGTCTATTAAATCCCTGTCATTTAACTTGTCAACCCGGGCTTTCGTAAACTTAGAAGCAAACCAAAATATATGGGACCTCAAATGAAAGAGGTGTAAGAAGTTTTTTTAGAATGGAAATGCATATTACAAATCTAAACTATGAGATCTATTTTATGAAAGCATAAAAATGTTTTATTATGGAATTATTTTACTTTAGAAGATAGAGAAGAGTCTCTTGTTCAAGAGTCCTAATTGTCCTTCTACAGTCTTTCTATAATAACATTACCAAACATCTAAGAAAGCAGGAAAGAAAGCATATAAATGAAAGCAAGTAAATATTGTTTTCAATTCAGTTCTTAGCTCATGGAGAAGAGTCTCCTAACTTAGGAGGACTTGATTGCCCTTCTCACATAAAAACTAGCTACTGAAAGGAAATCAATATTCACATAAATGTAATCTTGGAAAGCACATAAGAAAGTAAATCTTGTTTTAGTTTAGTCTAGCTCATGGAGAAGAGGCTCCTATCTAAGGAGATCCCGGTTGTTCTTCTCACATAAAAACTAGACACTGAAAGGAGATCAATATTCACACAACAAAAACATGGCCATAACATGAATTCATATTAAAATTATCTACAAGTGTTTACAACAAAGAAATAAGATGAACATCATAATTAAAATTAGTATATTCACAACATTACTCTACAACAAAGTGTACTTATCTCAGTATGGCCATTCTTCCATTCCTCAATGAGCACAAATGAACAACTATCACACCTTAAGAATCAAACAACACTCATAACTCATGATTTGGAGAAAACGATATTATTCATGTTGAATGAACAATCCTAAATCTGGTGCTAATGAATAACTGATAACTGTTCTCTTTCCTTCCTCTCCTTTGAATGATGCTCCTCTTATTTATACATGAATTAGGGATATCTACTCAATAAAAGTAGATCCCTTAAATATCTACTAGACCCATACTTGTCTCAACTTATCCCTAAATACTAGATACAAATCCCATGACACATCAGAATATCCATGATCTTTCTCTGAATATGGTCCACCTCTTGAGTTGAAATTCGAATTTGATCTTGGGAGGCAACATAAGGGTGCCTTGGAAGCTTCCAAATGATCTACACATGTCATCAAACTCAAGCCACTTTTAGGTATAAGCAAATACATGTTATTTCTCTAACTTTTAATCATAAATTCACTCTAAATACATGAAATTAATAACTTTGGAAAATGAAAATATAAACTCATATGGTAATGGAAATATAGGGTTATGTAATGATAATATGATGAAATGAGGTGACAAAATGAGGATAAAGGTGAAAATGGAGTGAAAATTGATGTTAATTTGGTGGCCCAAAATACCCCCCAACTTAAGTTATTGCATGTCCTCATGCAATCTATTACATTGATCATGATTTGATATTTTGAATTGTCTTGCTTTTACATGAACTTTGGATAATATCTTTTTTAACTTCACATAATTTTTTTTTGACAACTTTGTTCCTTTTTGCAAAGTCTTCTTTCTGAAAAACATTTGATTGCAACATATTATTTTGGTTGGTTCTTGTGTGACAACCAAAATTTGATTAGTATTGGTTCTTGTGTAACAATACTTTTGTTGTTTTTATGTTGCATCAAAATACTTTGAAAACATTTAATCAAACATTCATTCTTCAATCGTTATTTGCAAAACATGTAACGCTTGAATCATAATGTAGTAGTAATTGTTTGGAGAAAGTATGTTGGTTAGGATGATATGTGTAGAAAGAACATATGGAATGTGATAATGGAGTATGAACGTGAATATGAACATGGTGATTGTGAATGTGAATGAACATGGTGAAACATTTTCCAAAAATTATAATTTAAGTATTAAAGGAATTGTCAGGCTAGGTCAGGCAATGAGAGCGCAGGTATGGCAGACAGAACGCAGGTAATCAGTCACTGAATGTCAGGCGCAGGTCTGGTAAATGGAATATGGCAGAACAACAAATGTTTATGGACAGTCGCCTTCAAGAAGATAGAGAGAGCATGTAAGGAATATGGTAGACAGACAGAGGAGTTACAAGGAGTATGAGAGCTAAAAATGGAGTTGGCTCTGATACTGCTACTGTATGATAAAAAGCTAGAAAAGAACATACCTTTACTTACCTAAGTGGACAAACTGTGTATAGGTATAAATGTGTAGCCCTTGGTGCTGAATCATGGAATGAAGAATACAATAATGTGATATGTGTCTTGGTTGCATATATGATGGATGAAGTGCCGAATGTGGATCCTTTATTACTGCTACTGAATCTGTTCCGAAGTACAAAATACTATTGAATATGCTCCTGAATCATATAGTCTTCTTGTCGTCCCATATCATGGCACAATTCTTTCCATGTGAATAAATGTGTCGATGTCGAACATGGAAAGAAGTCATTGGATTACCGACCATTGATGAATGTCGTTAACCAATGCGAGACAAACTCACCATTAATGTCAATGAGTGCCAAGGTACCCAAGTACATCTTGTGAAGTGCGAATAATTGAGCTGATGTCGAGCCACTTGCAAGATCCAACAAACAAGAGAAATTAATGTATTCCCATTGTTCATTGGCGAGAGAACTTGCCATTAAGGCATGCAAGCCTCAAGGTACTAATAATGACTCTAGTCTTTATCCCAGATAAAGTGCTGATGTTGATGGGTCAAGACTTGCTAGAAGGAAGGCCTTGATGAATCCTCCATCATCTAATGCAAGTATGAAATAATGATTTTGAAGGACCATAGATTGAAAATTTGCATTGAAGCAGGGTTTATTTGGAAGAAAAGGAAAATGGGGTGACTTAGCTTTGTAAGGCAACTGAATGACTTTATTCATGGGCTACAGGTTAGTGAGTGTGATGCAGGAAAATGTCTGTGAAGGAAAATGAACAATGGATCAAGGTTTTATTCGAAAACATGAAAAGTAAAATGGAATGAAAAATTTATTGACTGAAGAAGTGGGAATGCAATGAAGGCATTGGGATCTAAAAGGCTTGCAAGTGATCGATCTGATCTGACATCATGTGCTCATGCTTTGATGTTTCATCTTTGTTGTTGCTTTGATCATTTTCTTGTGAAAGAAATGTCATGTTTGAGAGGCTGATGTGATGGATATGATGGATATGATGACACTCTCCCCCTTGGCTTATCCAAAAGCATGTCCTCATGCTTGAAATGGGGTCTTTAAAAGACACTCTTTGCTTGTGCTCATTTGTTTATCTTCCTCGAACCTGCAAAAACTTAGTACTTTTTTTGCAATGAAATTTAAGTTTATCATAATAGAGGTGATCAATCTCTTTATTTATGACATTTACAAAAAAAACTGAGAATTGATACTAATGAAACAAATTCATGAAAGAAAAACCAAAATAATTTTTACCTGTGTCGAAACTAGTGCCTCATTTTACCTGTTATATCTTGTCAGCAATTTCTTCTTTCTTTAACTGTTTCAAATTCTGATGATATATTTCTCATTTTGTAGATCTCGTCAAGATATTCCCAATGATGCTTGAATCATCGAAATCCGATGTCTTATGAGAAAGTTGTGCTTATTTGAAATTTGGGTGAAACAGTGAAGTTTGTCATAAGGTTTCTCAGTTGCAGGTTTGCGCCCTTCCTGTATCTAAAAATCTTGTCTATCTTCTTTTGCTGAGCCATGGCATAAGATTTTCCTGTTTTTGATGCCTTCGGATTTTATCCCTGCAGGACTAAAAGAAACATGATCGTATAAAAACATGTTAGTAAAAATCTCTTGAATCAAACATGAAATGAAAACAATTAATTTATCTAGAGAATTGCCATGGACTTAAAATACGTGATTGTGATGAAGTGGCTTCTATCCATGCATGCTCAAAGTAAGAATATTTTTCCAAAGGTTCTTGTTGCATCTTCTCCCTAGCAGCATCCCTACTTTCTTCATAGGAAACCTTTCACATGTAGTCCCCATTCTTGTCTAGTGCGAATGCCAATGCTAGAGCAACCAATAGAAAATCCACCACGCAATCACTTTTTCTGATGCCCTTGACAAAGAGATAAAACCAATCCTCAAAAATATGAACTTACTGCTCTTTCAAAAATCAAAATTGATTTATACTTTGTCTTCTTCACCTTTTCAAAAATTGAATGTTGGAGAATGCTCAACGTAACCACTTCAATTTCTGTGTCTTCTCTCTTCTGTTGCCAAAAAGGAGTCTGCGGCTCTGATAAAAAAAATCCCTCTGTATAAAAACATTTGACCATGTGCATATAAATGGAATGAATTTGTTCATACAGACCATACATGGATGATATGAATTATGCCCACTGTATAAAAAAAATAGGAAGAATTATGTTCTCAAAATCAAAATTGAAAATGACAACCAGGGGACCATAACTACTCAGGAGCAAATTGCGAGATTTCCTTATCTGGAAGTGTTTTTGTAATATCTCCAAGATATCTTTGAGTTCCTGTGTTTAGACAGCACCAAAATTGCCTTCGATATTTGCAAGGATTCGTTCATTAAATTAATGGAAAATACGTGTTTAAAGGTGGCTATCACTTAGGTTGTTTGACTGAAGTTTTAGCTCCTTTTTAACATGACACAATGCAATGTTTAACACAAATTTTTTTCCTTGAAATCCGTTAAAAGTTGGAGGCGATCTCTTACCTTCTTTCTTGGGATTTCTAGAGAGAATTGTAAGCAGAAGAACTCTGCCCATGACAACAAGCTCGAGTATAGGATGGTAAACAGAAGATGAAATGGGACAAAAGTATTTTCTAACACGTTAGTTCCATGGCATCTGGCATCTGCTTGCACATACTCCAAGATTTAGGCCTGATTATCTGTTTTGATGGAACGAATATCGCGGATTTTATGCAACAATCTTTCCATCTTTGCAAAATTTTAAGGTCTTCTTCTTGGCGGTTATAACAAGATCGATAATAGTGGGCTCTCCCTGGCGGTGGAAGTGTTTTCTGGCGAACATGATAATAGCCAGCAGCATCCCAGTGATTAAATCGAATTTTCCAGCAATTAAAGAAATCAAGATGATAAACTTCCATGCCTATTGTTGGCTCGTATTTTAAATTCTCCAGTAAAGATATTGATTGACACGAATTTTTTTCTCAGTGCCTCCATTGCCAACCATAAAAAGCTTGATAATAGCGGATTGTTTCTCCGGAGCTTTTGCTGGAACATATCTACTCAAATCCGGATCAGTTTGGCCAAGAACAAAAGGCGAGATTGTAATTCTATAATTGGGCATGAGATAATGCTTGCAAGGTAATAAGATTGACAACAACGAATGGGCTAGCTCAAACGATGCAACCGGTTCTGCATAATCGGCAGGTACCAACATATGTCCTACCATTCTATGTTTCAGAATCCCTGGAATTACTGGTTTGAGATTGCTGCCACATACAAGATGCCCTTGTTGACTGTCTGCTACTTGTGGTACATTTTGTGGAGATTGAACATCCCAAGGAGGAGGTGGAAGACTTCCAGGACTTTTCTGTGCAGGCACATTCAAATTGACTGATTGTTCTAGAGCTGGAGCAGCAACTTGATTCCTCACATTGCTACTAGCTTTGTCTTGGGATTGTGTATTCACTCCTGAAGACCTCCTAGACAGTTGAACCAAATCATCCTCTGTTTCATCTTCCTCGTTGTTGACATTGACAAGAGAAGGTGAAGGAGCTAATGTCTTTTCCCATGTAACAGGAGCTCCTGCAACAATTGCATCATGCTTTCCAAGTACACGCTGCAGGTCATCATTCAATATAAGACCCTGACAAAGAAGCTCCTCATCCAAAGTTGTATTCATAAGATGAATCACCCGTTGCTTGTAAGAACGACATTGTTTTACAAGATATATTATCACTTTCTGCTTTATACCCTCCTTATTGTGGAGAATTTAGCATCTGCATTAAAACAAAACATCAAAAATATCAAGAGCATTCTGAATATCTGTCACGCTAACACCAGGAAGATCAGATGCCAGGGATGCCTCAACTGCTTCATTTTCATAGTACGGAGATCCATAGGTTTGAGAAGCATAATTTATGACATTGGAGCAGAACTCTCTGGTCGTGGTGGAAATTTTACTCCTGCAGGCAAACCATGCATTTCTTTCGTGTCCTTTGGAGGGGTCGCTGTTCTCAGTAAATTCCTCACTCTGTTTCTTCGGAGATCAAAAATCATTCGCTCTATGAAACACTATAAGAGTAAGAGCATGTGGTAGTTAACAACTGCATTTTTTCTTTTACTTTTTATTATTATTTTTTTATTTTTCAAATTTTTAATCTAAAAAACCAAAAATGTTTTATTTTGTATTGTAAAAAAAACTGCGAGAAAAAGAAATAAATCCTATACTTAATTTTTTTAATTGTTTTGTTTTTTGGTTTTTTCTAGTGTTTTCTTTAACTTAAAAAAAATAAAATTGATTTATTTATTTATTTAATTAATTTGTTTTCTATTTTTTTAAACTAAAATAAATCAATTTTCTTTTTCTTTTTTTTTAACTAAAAAATAAAATAAATTCTATTCCTAATTTGTTTATGTTACTAAGAAAAATAAATAAATAAAAAGGAATTAAATTTATTCCTAAGAATTTTTTTGTTACGTTAAAATCAAAATCTTAAAAAAATAAAAAATTGAATTTTATTCTAATTTTTTAAAAATTTCATATTGTTTTAAAATCATTCTTTTTTAAAAGAATTTAAATTTTATTCTAATCCTAAAACAATTTGGAAAATTTATTGATTTAGGATGGAATTTTTTTTAGCAAATGGAGACAACTATATTGCAAACCATGAAAACATTTATAAACATCCTACTTTTTGATCCTTGAGATTGTCCAAAAACGCAGGAGGAGAGCATACTTATTCGAAACGTAAAATATCACCCTATCTACTCTATGCTAATTAAAAATTACAAATCATTACGTGTAATTAAATTTCCAATGTAGCCATTCACGTAATAGTAGTAAAAATATATTCACTTTCAATTTTGCAAATTTAAAATAAAAATATACAAGGATGATTGAATCTAGCTTTTGTGAGTGTGATTTAATGAAATAAAAACAAAATCGATCTAACCTTGTACTTGTTTGAAACCATCGAAACCACCTTTCGATAAGACTTTTATAGGCATGATTTCCACTCTGATTCAGATCATGCTGCAACTTCTCTTCGTCCTCCTCAATCTCCTGTTCAAATAATTGTTCATCGTCAGATATACAAGATTCTTCGAATGTTAATTCATTATTTTCTTCTAGAGGAGTAGTTAAGCTTTTGGCTGCTGTCAAGATCTCTTCTTCGCAAGAAGAGGAGATCCTGACACTTGCTAGGATCTGAGCGAGTTGTTCCAAACTTATACTCATTGTTCTTCCATATATACATATGGATTTTTATTGTGTTTTTTTGTTTTTTTAGTGAATGGGGGTTTTTGATTTGTGTTCTATTTCTATGTTTTTTTATATGAGAATAAACTTAAATGAAAATTCCTAAATGCAATTAACCCTAAATGATCCTAAATAAAAATTCTTCCTAAACAATCTTCCTAACTAGCTTACATCTAAGTTTGCTTCCCCGGCAACGGTGCCAAAATGTTGGGCAATTTAATTGTCTATTAAATCCCTGTCATTTAATTTGTCAACCCGGGGTTTTGTAAACTTAGAAGCAAACCAAAATATATGGGACCTCAAATGAAATAGGTGTAGGAAGTTTGTTTAGAATGGAAATGCATATTACAAATCTAAACTATGAGATCTATTTTATGAAAGCATAAAAATGTTTTGTTATGGAATTATTTTACTTTAGAAGATAGAGAAGAGTCTCTTGTTCAAGAGTCCTGATTGTCCTTCTACAATCTTTCTATAATAACATTGCCAAACATCTAAGAAAGCAGGAAAGAAAGAATATAAATGAAAGCAAGTAAATATTGTTTTCAATTCAGTTCTTAGCTCATGGAGAAGAGTCTCCTAACTTAGGAGGACTTGATTGCCCTTCTCACATAAAAACTAGCTACTGAAAGGAAATCAATATTCACATAAATGTAATTTAGGAAAGCATATAAAAAAGTAAATCTTGTTTCAGTGTAGTCTAGCTCATGGAGAAGAGGTTCCTATTTGAAGAGATCCCGGTTGTTCTTCTCACATAAAAACTAGATACTGAAAGGAGATCAACCTTCACACAACAAAAACATGGCCATAACATGAATTCATACTGAAATTATCTACAAGTGTTTACAACAAAGAAATAAGATGAACATCATAATTAAAATTAGTATATTCACAGCATTACTCTAAAACAAAGTGTACTTATCTCAGTGTGGCCATCCTTCCATTCCTCAATGAGAACACATGAACAACTATCACACCTTAAGAATCAAACAGCACTCATAACTCATGATTTGGAGAATATGATATTATTCATGTTGAATGAACAATCCTAAATCTGGTGCTAATGAATAACTAATAACTGTTCTCTCTCCTTCCTCTCCTTTGAACGATGCTCCTCTTATTTATACATGAATTAGGGATATCTACTCAATAAATGTATATCCCTTAAATATCTACTAGACCCATAATTGTCTCAACTTATCCCTAAATACTAGATACAAATCCCATGACACATCAAAATCTCCATGATCTTTCTCCTTGGAATATGGTCC
Organism: Pinus tabuliformis; assembly: GCA_031772625.1. NCBI lineage: Eukaryota > Viridiplantae > Streptophyta > Pinopsida > Pinales > Pinaceae > Pinus > Pinus tabuliformis. The sequence continues at coordinate 1,697,216,312 of CM062817.1, forward strand.
ACCTCTTGATTTGAAATTCGAATTTGATCTTGGGAGGCCACATAAGGGTGCCTTGGAAGCTTCCAAATGATCTACACATGTCATCAAACTCAAGCCACTTTTAGGTATAAGCAAATACATGTTATTTCTCTAACTTTTAATCATAAATTCACTCTAAATACATGAAATTAATAACTTTGGAAAATGAAAATATAAACTCATATGGTAATGGAAATATAGGGTTATGTGATGATAATATGATGAAATGAGGTGACAAAATGAGGATAAAGGTGAAAATGGAGTGAAAATTGATGTTAATTTGGCGGCCCAACAGAGGATGGAGATCAGAGGACGTGGAGGGCTGCGAGGAAGAGAGATTTGGTTGTTTGTGGACTGTATTCTTTCTTTTAACATGTTCCCATTTGTTTTCCGTGTCTTCACTATTTTCATTTTTTTTTTTTTGTACATCTATTTGAAAAATGATCATATTCATAACATACCTTGCATTTGAAGGGGATTTGTTCATAATCCAGCTCTTGTATGTGCGTCCACTGTTCCACTTTGATTTTGATGGCTTCTGGTAGCCCTTTCCCAAGATCCACTTCTACACATATTCTGGTGCATGCATGCATATTCTCCTTTGGCTCGCACCTATCTATATATTTCCCAATTGTGTTTCCTATTGCTTTGACTAAATCGCCCCCCCAACATTGAAGGGGAAGGTGTGGCAGTCTGACCCAAATGAGCACAGCATTGGGAACATCCATTTCTGGGTCGAAATCCAACGTCCATCTGTTTAGATACAAACCCCTAGCATCCATAAAATAAGGTCCATTCCTAAATATCAGATCTCGATCCTCCTTGGTTTCGAAGTGGAAGGTGAAGTAACCTCTTCCACAAAACCTGACTGAGATTTTCCCATCTATTGACGCAGTCTAGTTCCTTTCTACCCATTTTTGCATAGTTTTAGGTGATGGCCATAACCTAGTGAATTGCCCCACTAATCCACGCTCCGCTAGAGAAAGTGTTGCTCTACGGGGAAGGGTAGGAGGGAGTGAGATTTCAGGAATATCTTCCAGTCTTTTAACAAACTTGGTGACTGATGCTCTGTTCTTTGCTGGGCCCATTGCAGAAATGAGAGAGGCAAAAGCTTTTGCTGTTCCTTCATTTTCATGTTGTTGATCTGAAGGAGGCTCTCCGTCCTCTAATGCATCCATGGAGCTTAAACCCATATAGCAGGAGGCCACTAAGGGGCAGTTGCGGGCTGCTGCGTGCTTCTTGCTGCATCACTGGCTAGGGTTGCGCAGCTCCTTCAGCAAGCAACTTGAAACGGTAATGTTAAATATTTAAGTAAAAAGATGAAAATGAAATATAAAGGTGAATGCCAATTTTACTTTAAGAATTTAACATTACCATTAATTAAATGGCATTAGTAGGGCCATAGAGTTGAATATGGGTTTCCCTACTCATAAATCATTGTTTTGAAGCAAAATTTAGTGGGGATTCCCAACATTTTTTGAGTTGGGACACCCAAAAACACCCCTTTTCAAGAAACACACCACCCACATTAGGGAAACATTTCCTTTTGTGTCTCCCAAAGTTTCCCCAAAAGGGGGATGTGGGGAATGTTTCCCCACTCGTCCACTTATCCCTGGAATGTGGGAAATGTGGGGAGGGTGCCCCCCACCTTTGTGGACACATCCCATGGAGCATCGACCTCAATCCCTCAGAGGCCTCAAAGAAACCAATCGACTGCCTGTTCACCAATGGAGAGATCCATGGGGCTCAGATGCAAGTAGAAATCCATTTTATCACCTATTCCCCAAAGCTAGACTTTCTCAAAACCTCAAATAAGATCAAAGAAATTTTCCATACCTAATTTGATAATCATTCAATTTTCCTTGTTGCTTTGTTGGAATGAATTGCTTCTTGCACTATTATGATGTTATCAAGAATCTATTGGTTGGTCTCAAATCCTTGGTTTTTAGTGATCAATTTAAGAAGCAAGGGACTTTTAAAAGATGCAATACTTTTTTTTTATCAACTTATAAGACACATTGCATAGAAACATAGACCTGAATTTTGCAATAGAGGAAGCGTTTGCTTCCTTTGGCAATAGTTCCAAGAAACAAGAAATAATTCTACCTCCTACGTAGTAATGTTTGTGAACATAATCAATTGTCCTGCAAAGATCAACCTTCATAAACACATCTCCTTATCTCACTTCACCTAAGTATCAAGGGATGAGCCTTTAGGGACGGGTTGCCGACTGGTTTCTTTTAGAAAATCGGAAAGGTATAAATAATTTCTCTTGCTGACAATTACTTGTGATTTCTTTGAGTTCTTATTCTCTTTCTTATGTTATTCTTTTATCTTAGTTCATCAAGCAATTACCAAAACCAAAACATGAAGATGAAGGACACTAGACATAGGCACTCAACCAAGGCTAAAACCCCTATGTATGGGAAAGCCCAGTCAAGAACTCTTCCTTCAGTAATTCAAAATGAGATAGACCAAGACCTTAGAATAACAAACCTTCCTCCTCCACGAAATAAGCCTTCCATTATGATTTAGTAGTCCCTTCTTATCCAACAACTTCATCCCAACAAAAAACCAAAAATTTGACTTCCCAACTATAGAATTTCGACCCCAAACTTCAGCTTTACAGTTTTCAGCCCCTCCAACAACTTCACAGCTTCACATGTGTGTGTGTGAGAGAGAATTTCAACTTCTTATGCTTGAGAGAGACCTCCTTCTTCTTCACTAACCCTTTCCTCTTCTTTCCTTGACATTTGCACTTTTTCTGGCCCCAGAAGTTGTAGATTGAACTTGATGAGTGAGAGCGACAAATGACGTCGAGTTGTTGCCTTTATATAGGAGTTTCTACCCTTCTGTTTAGGCTGACTTGTCCAGTTTGAGGCCGACTTAGTGGAGGAGGCCTAGAAGACAAATTTCTTTCTTGACAAATAAATCCAAAGAATGGTTCTTTACATTATGACATGGACAAGGACAGTTGACATAAACCCTAGAAGCTTGGAATGGAGGATTTGACCAATAAATAATTGACCCAAGCATAAAACCCATGCTTTAATAAGTCAATTTCTTTAATAATAAAATTCTTTTTCTTTCTTTTGATAAATACATGACTCAAATACAATTATGAGAACCGACACTAATTACATTCTTCAATAGTTTTCAGGGTTTCTCTCTGAATATGGCAACCTTGGCCTCAAATATCTTGAATGTTGTTGTATCCTTGTAGACAGAATCATGTAGGTTGTCGAACCCGTCTGTCAGGTGGGGCACTGAAGAGCAACAGGGCTGACCCCCTCCCTTTTTGCGGGAAGACTGTGTCAACAAATCCTTCCTTCCTCCTTTTCAAGCATGAGTCTCGAGCAAGGTGGTCCTCTAGGGGAGCTACAATTGACTTCGAGGTGTTGCTAGCAGTTCCTTTTCCAATTAGTATCATTCTAGTTCTTACCTTTTTTGGTGGCGGCCTAAGGTGGTTGTCTTTTTCAACTTGGGCTGCTGCTGTTTTTTTACCAAAGATGTCAGAATGTTCTTAACCCCTTGATTATGGTGCCTACGGGTAATCGGGCGAGGCTCCACCAACCTTTCATACTTCAACTGAGTTCTGATATAGATGTGCTCTCCCTTTTGCTGCTTATTTCTCATTGCCTTGTAGTTCTTTTAGTCCAGTTGTCCTTCTTGGCGCAATCGGAGGTGCCCCAGTTGCAGTCAACAGGTCGGGTGGTCGGGGATATTACCACCATAGTCTCAAAAAAGGCACCTAAATCTCTCTCATTAATGTTGAAGTCTTATGCCCCCTCACAACCTAGTGTTCACTGCCAAAATCTAGCCTAGGGACATGAGCCTCGGGATAGTATAGTATTCACGAGACTAGTAGATGCAGAGGAATAGAGGAGGAGCGAGGCATATAAATCTCCAGTTAAAGAGTCATTTTTTCAAGCTAATCCCTCCAAAGCCTCTTCTCCCTCATCAAATCACCAAGTGCTAAGAGGTGAGGAGGCCAAAGATCGACGACGACAGAAAGCCTTCAAGACAAGTCAAAACAAGCACTCACTCTCCCTCAGGGTGGATGTCAATCTCAACAGAGTTTCAAGCCTTATGTAGTGGACATTAGTAGGCAGGATGTTTTATATCTTGTTCTCAAAAGGCAACATCTAGAAATGGGTAGAGTCAACATGTAAACCTATCCTTGGGTATTATTCGATGATAAGCCTCCTTACGAACAACCAACTTGCTTTTCATTTCTTATGAGATGCATTAGAGAAATTTTGAGGTCTAAATTGGGTTTCAAAACAAAAATGTACAACCAAAATCAACTTTATAAGAACCAATAGGATTCAAGATGATGATGTCAACCATGGGGGATGATTCACCATTTTTGGAGTTGTTATCACAAAATCATGCCCCTGATAGGCTGCTGATCAGGAAGACCTTATGTAACTCTTTCAAACCAACTTTTGGCTGAGGCTTAGCCTCCTCAACCTGAGAGGGCTCTCTCAAAGGTTAATGATTTTGATAAAGATTAGATGGCTAACTCTATGAAACAAGTGAAAAATATGAATGGTTGAACATGATCAGTAAACATCCATTGGGCTTATGGAGTCAACAACACCTCAATATAACAATGAACTCAACCTTACATGGAAGTCAGGGCATTCAACGTTTAAACATTCAGAACATAAACTCATATGGGACCACACAATTTATAAATGTATACAGGAAGTCAGAGCACATTCAGTGAATTCTGAGTGATTATGCATCCATACCACTGTAAGAATTAAGAAAAGGACAACATCACATATTCTGAACATAAAAAACCCTTCATGAATCCTGAGAAGTAAAGTCAAGCATGTATTACTGAAAATGAGTCTTACATAGGCCAAATACAAGCTTTTCCATAAAATGTTCCAACCCTGATTACATTGCTGTTTCAGCTATATATAGAGCTCTTATTCTAACTGATCGAGATTCCTCCTTAAACATTAAGGGAACTCGAAAACTACTTCTAATGACACCTATTAACCCTTTAACTAACTAATAAATACAACTGACTACTAATTGACAGCTCTAGAATCCTAAAACAATTAGGATTCTAATTCTACATCATGCTGTGATTTACAATCATTCTCGTTCTTTGACATCTGGTCCTCTTCTAGTTTGGCTGTGATGGATCTTCAAAGCTCCATGTTGGTCTTCAATGTCACACGTTTTCCATTGTCCTGAAATATATGAAATTATCCCTGTTTTACTGGTCTTTGGTTTACCTCAAAATATTCGAATCCAAAGAAGCATGTCCTTTATCCTTTAATTACCCAAAATGGAGCAGACTGCCACGTCCCTGATGTGCTGTAAGCCTTTCCCATGTACCTTTGTGATGACAAAACCTTTCAAAAAGATTTTCCGCTTTGTCAATCATAATTGATCAACTCAATTGTAACATGCAGCTACAGCAGTTTCGTAGCGCGCTATGAAACTGTTGTGTAATTTCAAAAACACAGTCTTCCTTTCATAGCTAAATGATCGCCACTGTTCATGGCTTAAGCACCTTACTCCCTTGATCATTTTGACAAGATTTGCTTGCAACTTTTCAAGAAACAGATATTGCTCCTAAGGAAGAGATGCAATGACACCAATAACACCATTGATTGTTCCAAATATAACTGTATGAATCTGGTTAATACCTCTTCTCCTCCTGCATCAGAACTTCCACTACCAACCCAGTTAAACTCAAAATCCCTTTCACTATTTCCCTTCACTTCAGCATTTTGCACTGGAATATGTCTCGAATAAATGGATATAGGAACAGAGGTTTGATGCTCTCTAGAAAGGGAATTCATGTTGTTATCCAGTTCAGATAGCGGCTCATCCGAGTCCTGCTGTGCTGTATGGATTTCCCTGCAGGGCAGATTTTCATTTGATTCACCACTACCTTCGAGCATACTGGTCCCTGAGTCTGATGGTGGAATATTAGATGTCACCCCCGAGGCATTCTCAGATTTAACTACTTTCATTTTAGCCTTCACACCAACATTATGCAACGATCCTTTCATCTTTTCCAACTTTGAACTCTCAGGAATTTGACCATCTAATGAGTGTCTCTCCTTCTCATGAGACGTAAACTCTTGGAAAGCTCCTTTAACATTAACATCTAAGCCTGACTCATTAGTTGGAACTAAAACCATTTGGCCAAATAGCTTGAGACTTGATGGTGAAATGCTTGTACTGGATGATTCCATATTTGTTTCCTACAAGTTGATGTTATCATGTGTTGAAGTGGTCCCAGTCTTGCATTGTATGGAGCAAATGCTGTGTTCTTCCGAGTTTCACCACCTAGATTGGAATCTGCACACAATCTGTCAGGTGCAGATGAAACTGCTGATAGTGACCTGTTCTCCTCTTGATTGTAACCAAAAATAGGGCTGGCAGCTATGAAATGATTCCTGCCAATATTAATTGCCACAGCCGCTAGCAACAAATTGCAAGACTTAGATAACAAACTTTGCAGCCACCTTAACTAGCCATTACTCATATCAAAAAGAAATTCCAACGGCCATGAGCCTAGTGGATGTATAGCTTCACAACCAGAGATTTGACCCCAATTATCGACCTTTCAAGAGGCAGAACAGCAAATGTCAATGTAGTGATGGTAATTCTTCAATTACATTGAGGTTAATGGAGTTTCTCTTGACAAGAAATACGCCTGGAGAAGCCCTTGAAAATGAGACTGGAACACTGAATAACACAGCAAAAATCCTGATATATGATAAGATATGCAACTGATGGCTCAAATATCAACAAGATTTGTTCAGCAGATGGATATCCCAGTCTTCACATCATCCATAGAGGATAAACCATTGCTCGCTTTCTCATTTGCATTAACATATTTGGGCAATTTATCTTTTGGTGGAAAGTCGTGTATTGTTCGGAACTCCTCTGTAAGTAACCTTTCCAATTCTTGATGTTTTTTCAAATGCCTGGCATCCTTCTTGCGATAATGATGAAATGCCCAATATTTTTCAAGACCATAGAGATTCCCCTTCTTGTAGAATTCAATGGTTAACTGTTCAAAGTCCTCATAGAGATTTTCCTTAAATTTCTTCTCCAATCCATAGCTGTAGAACCTAAAAAGGCACTCCATGCCGTAATTATACTTTGCTGCTGCATCTTCCAGTGCTAATCTTCGGAACTCATTATACATGGAGCGGTTGAAATTATTTCTGAGGAAAAATGACCAAAATCTGTAGAGAGTATTCATTTCCTCACTGCAACCAGTACCAACTCTCTTGCGCTCTGCCAGGCAACGCTTGTAGTATTTCAAATATTTCTGTTGTTTAAAACCATGATCTTCCAAAAGTTCATGACTTGGATGCTGAAAAGGAGGAAAAGACTTTGGCATGGAACCAACTGGCGAACTACTTCCAGCAAAACTGCCACTGCCAAGACATGATCCATGAGGAGAAGATGCAAGCTTTGAGGATGCCATTGTTCCCCCATGGTTGTCTGGTGGTGTTGATCCAAAGAAAAACCCAACAGAATTACTAGGTGGACTTTCTGATATGATGCTTTGTCGGTTGTGAAGTCCTGCGCCTTGATTTCGAACAATGCTAGGAAATAACCGTTCTTTATGTGAAGGCTGTTTCGTGTCAAGATAACTGTATCCTGAGGAACTGAATCTTTTGATTGATGCCAGCAAGAAACTTTCCATTAAATGCATTCAGATAGTAAACAGAACCCTTTGTCTCCTTCTCAGCAACAACTACAACATGTGCCAGTACCACGACACCTAATGATCTAAAACACAGCGGATTTTGATAAGTATGACAGCTGGGTGAGATTTGCTATGGATCAGCACAAAATCACTTAGACCGTGTTTCGCTACGAAATCACCAGAAACTGACTTATGCGCTACGAAATCACCTAAAAAGCTTTGTAGCACATAATAACCTTTGAACAAAGTTGACACATGGAAATTGTGTAAATTATGAGACTAGTGGTGAATGAGGATGCATAGTGGACTCCCTAGACTCAGACTCTAAGGCAAACAAAAACTCAAAACTAGACTAGTACTGAATTTTTTACCATCAAACTAATGTGAGCGGTTTTGAAATTAGAATTCTTAAGTGATAACAGTGGCTCCACTTGGGATAGTGTGCTCCTGTAGTACACTAAGAACTCGTATGTCCAGTGCCTTATCCATTTATGACAAACAGAAATTTGCTTGACAAGCATCCCTTTCAAGCTTCTTGGGCCTTCACCTCAGGCTTAAGCTTGATGATCACTATATGAGAAAGAAGTCTATATCTACTGAAAAAAAAAAAATGCTCAGTCAACCTTGAGCTTATTTGCATTTTCCTACCTACCTACCCTATCAATTCAAACTTCTTTCAGCTCAATCAATGTGAAATTTCCAATGTAGCCAATCATTTGTCTTATCTGATATTTGATTTTTTTGACTGCATCGGAGTTCAGAGCCACAATGATATTGTGATGACCACTGCCACTGAAATTGCCTCTGATCTTCATAGAAAAACTGAAACACTGGAGAGTAAAACTCTTCCATGTATTTAGCTATAGGATCCCAGAATACATGATCAGCTTGATGATTCTTGTAACTTTCTGGTTGTGCAAACTGATCTTCAACAACAGTGTACAGTTCCTCAATCGTGAAAGAGAAAGGAAGCAACACTCTCTCCTTGTGTTCTGCCATAGAAAGCTTCTGAAAATAATGATCATGATTATGAAAACTATATGCCTGAATTTGACCTTGTAAACCTTCAATGTCTTTCTCAATGTCTTTAGCAACTTCATCCAAAAATTTAATCTTATCCTCTGCCTTGCACTCAAATGATTTTATATACGAAGACAAGGACAAAGAAAAACTTTCATCTATTTCTTCATTAATATGATCATCATTCCATTGTTTGAAACCTTGAATTGAAGGAGAGTTTGCCACCACATCTGATCTATCCATCCATTCCTCCAAAAACATAAGCCAAAAGTCTTCAAATGACTTAATGGATTTGGTAGGAAAGCTTTCAATCCATTGTTTACATTTCCCTTGAAATGAATCATAGAACAACATAATGCAAACATCCTCATGTTTAACTCTAAGAAGCTCTGTAAAATCACAAAAATCTGATATATGCTTCAAAGTTAAACTCAAATCTTCTCCATTGAATTTTGGACCATTCCTTAGAAAATATGCATCCTTGGGAAAATGATTTGGGAAACCATGAATTCCTGAAAAATCTATGCATGCATACCTTGAAATAAGAATGGTAGCATCTGGGTCCTTCATAACTCCAGTGGAATCACCATGAATGTATGAATTTTGAATTCTTCAACAATGGAGTTGCCAAGGTAGATTGCAGCCTCGAAAATTCTTCTGAGCTCCTGCTACCTTCAGAAGTTCAGTCTCTTGATTTCGGGAATGAATAATCTTCAGACTCCCGGCAGACGCACCAAAATGTTATCACAAAATCATGCCCCTGATAGGCTGCTGATCAGGAAGACCTTATGTAACTCTTTCAAACCAACTTTTGGCTGAGGCTTAGCCTCCTCAACCTGAGAGGGCTCTCTCAAAGGTTAATGATTTTGATAAAGATTAGATGGCTAACTCTATGAAACAAGTGAAAAATATGAATGGTTGAACATGATCAGTAAACATCCATTGGGCTTATGGAGTCAACAACACCTCAATATAACAATGAACTCAACCTTACATGGAAGTCAGGGCATTCAACGTTTAAACATTCAAAACATAAACTCATATGGGACCACACAGTTTATAAATGTATACAGGAATTCAGAGCACATTCAGTGAATTCTGAGTGATTATACATCCATACCACTGTAAGAATTAAGAAAAGGACAATATCACATATTCTGAACATAAAAAACCCTTCATGAATCCTGAGAAGTAAAGTCAAGCATGTATTACTGAAAATGAGTCTTACATAGGCCAAATACAAGCTTTTCCATAAAATGTTCCAACCCTGATTACATTGCTGTTTCAGCTATATATAGAGATCTTATTCTAACTGATCGAGATTCCTCCTTAAACATTAAGGGAACTCGAAAACTACTTCTAATGACACCTATTAACCCTTTAACTAACTAATAAATACAACTGACTACTAATTGACAGCTCTAGAATCCTACTACTAATTGACAGCTCTAGAATCCTAAAACAATTAGGATTCTAATTCTACATCATGCTGTGATTTACAATCATTCTCGTTCTTTGACATCTGGTCCTCTTCTAGTTTGGCTGTGATGGATCTTCAAAGCTCCATGTTGGTCTTCAATGTCACACGTTTTCCATTGTCCTGAAACATATGAAATTATCCCTGTTTTACTGGTCTTTGGTTTACCTCAAAATATTCGAATCCAAAGAAGCATGTCCTTTATCCTTTAATTACCCAAAATGGAGCAGACTGCCACGTCCTTGATGTGCTGTAAGCCTTTCCCATGTACCTGTGTGATGACAAAACCTTTCAAAAAGATTTGCCGCTTTGTCAATCATAATTGATCAACTCAATTGTAACATGCAGCTACAACAGTTTCGTAGCGCGCTATGAAACTGCTGTGTAATTTCAAAAACACAGTCTTCCTTTCATAGCTGAATGATGGCCACTGTTCATGGCTTAAGCACCTTACTCCCTTGATCATTTTGACAAGATTTGCTTGCAACTTTCCAAGAAACAGATATTGCTCCTGAGGAAGAGATGCAATGACACCAATAACACCATTGACTGTTCCAAATATAACTGTATGAATCTGGTTAATACGTCTTCTCCTCCTGCATCAGAACTTCCACTACCAACCCAGTTAAACTCAAAATCCCTTTCACTATTGCCCTTCAATTCAGCATTTTGCACTGGAATATGTCTCGAATAAATGGATATAGGAACAGAGGTTTGATGCTCTCTAGAAAGGGAATTCATGTTGTTATCCAGTTCATATAGCGGCTCATCCGAGTCCTGCTGTGCTGTATGGATTTCCCTGCAGGGCAGATTTTCATTTGATTCACCACTACCTTCGAGCATACTGGTCCCTGAGTCTGATGGTGGAATATTAGATGTCACCCCCGAGGCATTCTCAGATTTAACTACTTTCATTTTAGCCTTCACACCAACATTATGCAACGATCCTTTCATCTTTTCCAACTTTGAACTCTCAGGAATTTGACCATCTAATGAGTGTCTCTCCTTCTTATGAGACGTAAACTCTTGGAAAGCTCCTTTAACATTAACATCTAAGCCTGACTCATTAGTTGGAACTAAAACCATTTGGCCAAATAGCTTGAGACTTGATGGTGAAATGCTTGTACTGGATGATTCCATATTTGTTTCCTGCAAGTTGATGTTATCATGTGTTGAAGTGGTCCCAGTCTTGCATTGTATGGAGCAAATGCTGCGTTCTTCCGAGTTTCACCACCTAGATTGGAATCTGCACACAATCTGTCAGGTGCAGATGAAACTGCTGATAGTGACCTGTTCTCCTCTTGATTGTAACCAAAAACAAGGTTGGTAGCTATGAAATGATTCCTGCCAATATTAATTGCCACAGCCACTAGCAACAAATAGCAAGACTTAGATAACAAACTTTGCAGCCACCTTAACTAGCCATTACTCGTATCAAAAAGAAATTCCAACGGCTATGAGCCTAGTGGATGTATAGCTTCACAACCAGAGATTTGACCCCAATTATCGACCTTTCAAGAGGCAGAACAACAAATATCAATGTAGTGATGGTAATTCTTCAATTACATTGAGGTTAATGGAGTTTCTCTTGACAAGAAATACGCCTGGAGAAGCCCTTGAAAATGAGACTGGAACACTGAATAACACAACAAAAATCCTGATATATGATAAGATATGCAACTGATGGCTCAAATATCAACAAGATTTGTTCAGCAGATGGATATCCCAGTCTTCACATCATCCATAGAGGATAAACCATTGCTCGCTTTCTCATTTGCATTAACATCTTTGGGCAATTTATCTTTTGGTGGAAAGTCGTGTATTGTTCGGAACTCCTCTGTAAGTAACCTTTCCAATTCTTGATGTTTTTTCAAATGTCTGGCATCCTTCTTGCGATAATGATGAAATGCCCAATATTTTTCAAGACCATAGAGATTCCCCTTCTTGTAGAATTCAATGGTTAACTGTTCAAAGTCCTCATAAAGATTTTCCTTAAATTTCTTCTCCAATCCATAGCTATAGAAGCTAAAAAGGCACTCCATGCCGTAATTATACTTTGCTGCTACATCTTCCAGTGCTAATCTTCAGAACTCATTATACATGGAGCGGTTGAAATTATTTTTGAGGAAAAATGACCAAAATCTGTAGAGAGTATTCATTTCCTCACTGCAACCAGTACCAACTCTCTTGCGCTCTTCCAGGCAACGCTTGTAGTATTTCAAATATTTCTGTTGTTTAAAACCGTAATCTTCCAAAAGTTCATGACTTGGATGCTGAAAAGGAGGAAAAGACTTTGGCATGGAACCAACTGGCGAACTACTTCCAGCAAAACTACCACTGCCAAGACATGATCCATGAGGAGAAGATGCAAGCTTTGAGGATGCCATTGTTCCCCCATGGTTGTCTGGTGGTGTTGATCCAAAGAAAAACCCAACAGAATTACTAGGTGGACTTTCTGATATGATGCTTTGTCGGTTGCGAAGTCCTGTGCCTTGATTTCGAGCAATGCTAGGAAATAACCGTTCTTTATGTGAAGGCTGTTTCGTGTCAAGATAACTGTATCCTGAGGAACTGAATCTTTTGATTGATGCCAGCAAGCAACTTTCCATTAAATGCATTCAGATAGTAAACAGAACCCTTTGTCTCCTTCTCAGCAACAACTGCAACATGTGCCAGTACCACGACACCTAACGATCTAAAACACAGCGGATTCTGATAAGTATGACAGCTGGGTGAGATTTGCTATGGATCAGCACAAAATCACTTAGACCGTGTTTCGCTACGAAATCACCAGAAACTGACTTATGCGCTACGAAATCACCTAAAGAGATTTGTAGCACATAATAACCTTTGAACAAAGTTGACACATGGAAATTGTGTAAATTATGAGACTAGTGGTGAATGAGGATGCATAGTGGACTCCCTAGACTCAGACTCTAAGGCAAACAAAAACTCAAAACTAGACTAGTACTGAATTTTTTACCATCAAACTAATGTGAGCGGTTTTGAAATTAGAATTCTTAAGTGATAACAGGAGTAAAAAAATAAAATCATTAAAAAATAAAAAACTATTTTTTCAACTTATCTCCCTATGGTTTTACTCAAATTTCAAGTGGGAAAACTCATTGGATGCAAAATTTAATTCCTCATCCAAGGAGTACCCATGTTGCATACTTTCGATGGACTCTGCTACATGAAAAAAGAGAAATACATGAAAAACGTGATTGCAATAATTTCTTTCATGTATTTCTCATTTTTCATGTAGCAGGGTCCATCGAAGTATGCAACATGGGTACTCCTTGGATGATGAATTTAATTATGCATCCAATAGGTGCCCCTGCTCGAAATTTGAGTAAAACTATAGGGATATATGTATACAAAATATTTTTTCCTTTTTTCCCTCTAAAATTTGATAATGTAATCTAATATTATTTTATTATTTCCACTATTATTTTATAATATTCCTTAGTAGGCCCATTTTAGACCTCAAAATTTCTCTAATGAAAATCTGTTAAGGGTTCTGGAAAAAGCATGGGTGTTTGGCAAAGGCTTCTTATGGACTCAAAGATGGCACACATGCTTTAACCCTCTAGTGAGAAATCCCGCCTCAAATACTTATGGGTGCAACTACCAAGGTTCCCGCTTACACTGTGGACTAGAAATATTTTCATCAATATTGCAAATGCTTTGAGGAAATTTATATATTTCGATAATAAATACCTGGTGGAGTTTGAAAAAAGGATTGCGTGGATTCTTGTGGAGATGGATACTTAGGAGAGGCTCCTTGATGAACTGGTCATTTACTATGGCAAACGAACTTATGTCTAATCCCTGGATTACTAGAAAGTTCCCTTTCGGTGCCTCAGTTACCACCAAACGGGTCATTTGAGAAAGGACCACTGGAATATGCACATGAGACATGCAACTAAACACATAGATAAACTAGCCTTGGAATTGATGAATTATTTATCATCAGATGTTGGTCGTACAACCTTGGTTCAAAAGGAAGGGGTCTCGTTTAGGACCTGTGGTAAAGCCTCCTATGCGCCTATTTTTCCAAACTTGGCTGGGTCAATGGGTGATAATGTGGACTTCAAGGCCCCTTCTCAACAACAAAGGGAATCAGCAGAGGTGTTTTCAGATTCAAGGGCTCCCTCTAATGGCTTACAATAGGAGTCAAACTTAGTATACCCTTATTCTCTCAAGGTAGCCCCTTTCAAAGACTCTTTAATTTTGGTCTTATTCCCGAAATACTTGGTCATGTTGGATGAATATAATTATGCTTCCGTGTCTTCTGGATTTTCTGCCTCTTCTGATATATTTCTTATAAATAACTCTCTTTCTCTTTTAAGGCTTAATCCAGTAAACAATGATAGAACCGGTTCATCCCTGGACTAGGACTTAAGTTTTCCAAACCCCCTGAACCGTCTTCCCCCTCAATCTTCTACAACTCTTGCTACGATGACTCCTTCTTCCTCCCACTTCACACCCCTAGTGGGCCAACCCAAATCCATAGGACTTTTAGATACTAATTATTTTCCTCTGCTTATTCCCTCGACCCATTCATCAACTCTTTGTGCCTCTGAAACTTCCTCAGGTATTCCTACATCCTCCTCCCTGTTCTATTGCGGTATTCTAAAACCCTCTCCTTTATAGATCCATAATTCCTCTTTCATGTCCTTGTCTCTAGTGGACACTCCCATATTTTATGATGGAAACGACACTGTCAGAAGAGAAAAAAAAAAGAATCTTTGGCTAGAGATAGATCTCTGTCTATGAACCTTGCCTTAGTTTCTTCTTCTTCTTGGGCCCTTAGGGCGTAGGAGCCCTCAGGTGGGGATTAGAAACGATTTTACTTTCTTTGAACATTACAGGGGTTGGGGGAAACCATAAATACCTTTCACTCAGAAGATTAATTGATACACATTGTCCCTCTGTAATGTTGTTCCAGGAAACCATGGTGATAAGAGACAAAGCTATGAATTTATTCTAAAAAATATGTCCTGGGTGGTGTGCTTGTGCTTCAGATGAAAATGCACAATCCAAGGGTTTAATGACCCTATGTGATCCTTCTCAGGATTCATTTAATGCCTTTCAATCGAAGGTGGGCATTATTCTGGAAGGTCATTTGAGGGGTCTCTCTGAGCTAGTGACCATAGTAAATATCTATGGTCTATATGAAGACAAAATTGACTTCTGGTAGTCCTTCAATCATAGTGGTCTCCTCAGTTATAACAAGTTGATTTTGGCTGGATACCTCAACCTTACCTTATCTGCCAATGAAGTTTGGGGTAGTCGTTCTAAGGTGGACCCTTTAGGCTCTTACATATTAAATCTTTTTCAGAATGCAGATTTTCTTGACATCTACCCTTCTCCTATGGTCCCCTCATGGAGAAATAGGTACTAAAGGCATATAAAAAATGTTGGATTTCTTCTTAATGGCAGATAATTTGACTTGTTTCATAAGAAAATACGGATCGTGGACCTCGTTTGACAATATTTATGATCATATGCCAATCTTCCTGGAGATTGAATTTTAGATTTCTAAATCCTTCTACCCCTTTAAATTTAATCATTCGTGACTTAAGGATCCACTTTTTAACAACCTTGTTACTCATTGCCCTGATGATGGACTCACCTAGCTAGTCTGAAACGTTGGTTTCATAAATGGTTCACAGGTTTTTCCACTAGCATAACACTTGTTAAAGGTTGTTGGCATAAAATAGAGATCCCATATTTTTATTCTAATATGGATGTCCTTTCCTATAAGTTAAATATGCTGGAGAAGATAGTGATTAATTGGGAGAAGGAGAGAAATAAGTCCCTCAATGTTGAACTTGTCTCTATTGAGTAGGGATATAATTTATTTAGCCGAACCTTCTTTATAGACTCGTTCCCTGTGGAAATTAAAAGCCACCTGTTCAACCTCCAGACAAGGAAACTTCATAATTTGAAACTCAAAGAGGAGTCCTGAAGAATTAAGAGAAGGGCCAATTGGATATCTTAGGGGGGTGGAAATACAATTTTTTTTCCATAAGTTTGCCTCTCATAGGACAATGATTAATTCCATTTGGGAGTTGAAGGGGCCTGAAGGAAATACTATATCTTCTCAAGAATATCTTAAAGGGGTAGTGGTCTCTCATTTCTCATCTCTTTTTAAGTAGACTAATGCCAATAATTTAATGGACCAATTGCAAATTATCAACTTGTTTCCACGCTTCTTATTTTAGGAGGAGGCCATTAGTATGGGAAGAAAAGTCTCTTTGGGAGGAGTTGAAAACTATCTAAAAAGCTTGTGCTAAAGAAAAAATTCCTGGACTGGATGGTTGGTTGAAAAAATTCTTTATCCACTTCTTTGACCTTCTTGACGAAGACATCCTAAAGGTTGTTGAGGAATCTAGAGACAAAGGCAGAGTAAGTAATCCAATTAATGCTACCTAAACTGCATTGATCCCAAAGTCTTCCAAAGCTCATACCTTTGACGAATTTCATCCTATTTCCTTATGCAATCTGATATACAAAATCATCTCCAAAACTATAGCCAATAGGCTGAAGGAGAATCTAGCAACGAATATATTGAAAAAACAATTTGGTTTTCTCCCAGGTAGGTAGATTTATGATGTTATTTAACTAGCTCAAGAATGCCTACATTCGATAAAGTCGAAGAAGATCAGGGATCTCATTTTCAAAACAGATTTGGTAAAAGCCTATGACAAGGTAAAATGGGATTTTCATAGGATGCTTCTGATTCACACATGCTTGGGACCTCTTGTCAACAATTGGATCATGACCTGTGTTTCCTTGCCAAACTTTGCAGTTCTAATTAATGGATCCCCATCTAAGGTTTTTTACCAACTCTAGAGTCTAGAGGTCTCCTACAAGGATGCCCCTGTCACCTCTAGTATTTCTTATGGTGATGGAAGGTGTAAGTCGTTTGATTCTTAATGAGAAAAGGGTTGGAAGGACCAAAGGTATACAAATTTATGCTGCACAAATCATTACTCACTTACTCTTTGTCGACGATGTGCTCATTCTGGGGGATTCTTCGGTGGAGGAATGGCTTGAATATAAAAAAAAATATTTCTTCTTTCTACAAGACAACAAGAATGGAAGTTAGTCTTAACAAATATAGCTTCCTCCAACTTGAGAATGAAGATCTATTTAAAGCTAGGATAAAGGAACTTTGGCCCTGAAAAATGGAGGAATTGGACAAAGGTTTTAAATACTTAGGCTTTTGGTTAAAGCCAAACAACTATAAGAAGGAAGACTGGCTCTGGTTGATCAAGAAGGTGGAGAGGATAATTGGATGCTGGTGCGATAGGTAGTTGTCCATGGGAGGACGCTTGGTGCTTGTTAAATATGTCCTCGAAGGTATTTTGGTCTTCTCGCCGAGTCTGGTAAAAATCCCTTCATTTATCCTCAATATAATTAGACAAAGAATGTTCCAATCTCTATGGTCAGGAAGGATGGAAAAGGAAAAGATACACCTATCTAACTGGAAAGCTTTGTCTAGGACAAAAACTATGGGAGGGTGGGTATACAAAATCTTTCGTGGTTTCGGAAAGTGCTAGCTTTAAAAAATATTTAGGGAGTTCTATTTGGGAATAGTCTATGGATTTAAGTGATTAAGGACAAGTACCTTAAAAAACTTTCCTTGATTGATTGGATTCGAAGTGTTGTTGTAGCCCATTATCCTTACTCAGGATCTATGGTTTGGAGGGGTCTTATGTCTTCCTTTTCTTGGCTATTCAAATGGTTGATCTAGAAGGTTGGGAAGGGTTATCAAATCCACCTATGTAAAAACCCTTTCCTAGAGGTGCTCCTTGTTGTTTACTCTTTGAATCTCTAGTTAACACCATCAATTCCAAAGGTATTTATATGCCTGGTCAAGCCTTCAGTTCCTTTCCATTTGATAATTCCAGGGGTAGATGGCTCTCCTCTTTAGACCTTTATTTACATGGCAACCTTGTTGTAGAGTGGGAAATATTCATTAATACCTTGTCTCAAAACATAGTTCATCTCACTAACAAGGATGACTCTATAATACAGGCCTAGAATAATGCATATGGCAGAGTAGAAGAAACATCTGCCTAGTTGGCCATTTCCTCTTCTTTATGTCAAGTAGATTCTCAGTGGCGGTTGGATAAAATATGGAAATGGAACCTTCCTACTAAACTCAAAACTTTCACTTGGTTGGTTATGAAAAACAAAATCTTGACTTGGGACAACCTAAAAAAAAGGGTTTTCAGGGTCCCAACTCTTGTTGTCTATGCCAGGAAAATGAAAAGAGTATACCTCACCTTCTCCTCAACTACAAGGTTGCAAAGGAACTCTAGTCTAACGTTTTGACAACGATAGGTTATTTTTTTCCTATATCCTTCTCTTCTTTTGAAGACTGCCTTTCATATTGCTACAATAATTTAAAATGGATGCAAACCCTCCCTATCTTTATAGCTTGGTGCCTGTGGGGTTTAAGATTTTTTTTTTTGAAATATTACTCCAATTCTGTTACAGGATTCTTCAAAGTAGTTATTCTCTTGAGAAAATTCTCCCCCAAAGAAAAAGTTCTCCAAAGAAGAACACTGATCCTTCCTTCTCTCAACGTGAGTTTTCCCGCAACTCTCTTTGATGGTGCCTCTCAAAATGGTGTGTGTGGTGGATGTTTAATCATTTGGTTATCTCAGGTACATTTAGTGAAGGCTAGCCTTGGTCTTGGTCAAGCTAACAATACAAAAGTTGAACTCTTAGCAGTGTGGGCTCTCTTACTTTTGTCAAAGATTTTAAAAATTCCCAAACTTATGATAGGTGGAGATTCCAAAGTAATAATAGATTGGTTATGCAAGAAATTTGAGTTAAAAGTCCTAAACTTAAGCTATTGGAAATCAAAGGTGGAGCATCTATTGCAAGATTTCCAACACTTTTATTTTTTCCACATCTATAGGGATTTTAACAAGCATACTGACTTTCTATTAAAAAAAGTGCTTCACCTTCATAATGGTCAAATTTTCATTGAAGGATGGGTCAGCGAAATCCGCCATTTCTCTGGGAATTATCAGTTTTTTTGAGATCTTCAGGATCACACAAAGTATCTATGTGTCCAGTATTTGGTTTTTTCCTCAGATGTCAGAATTGTGCTCCCCTATGCGAGATACTTTAGATTGTTTTGTGTTACTTAGTTTTCTAAAATTCTCTCTATTACTGTTTGTATATGTTAATCTCTTCTCACTCTAGGTTGGAAGGTTTTTTATTCTAATATCTAGAACTTTCCTGGAAGTCCCTTGTGATATTCATTATGTGTATCATTATCTTCCTTGAAAGTATTTTTATGATGAACCCTCCCAAGGTCTCTGCTGGTATTTACTACAAGACTTTTGCAATGTAATAACCCTGGTTGAATTTCCATTTAAAAAATATAGGACCAAGGTCTTGGGACACGTATTCCAAGATGAATGGTGGGAAAAACATCCTAATGGGTGTTCATTTCAGTTTATTATGGCTAAGGAAATTTGTAAAGGAATTGACTATGGAAAAGAGGCATTAATTGACATTTATTTATGAAAATAATGGAAAATAGGAGGAAAGGAAGGTGAAATGTCACACATTTGCATGAGAGAGAAATTTAAGGAAAAATGAAGGAAAATGAAGAAATTAACGGCCTTAATGATAAAAATGCTTCCAAGGATTTGTTGTAGCGGCTACAACCACCCTCCAAAATTTTTCCTTAACTTCGTTTTGGAGCCTCCCTACCAACATTTCATAACAACATATCTTGTCTTGTCAAGTATACAAGCTTCAGTGATTTTCTTGCAGAATGAAAACCTGTCCATCAAATCTTGTTGCATCCCCCTCACAGGTTGTTTCACCAGACTTCGTCCAACTGCAGGCTGAGTAGCTCCCTCAAGAAATTGCGCAATTTTGGAGGGCAACCAACCTTCCCTCTAGAAATTGCGCAATTCTGTCTGGCAGCCTGTTGGGCTCCAGAATTGCGCAAATCTACCTGTCACTGTTCACTTAGAAAATTGTGCAATTCCTCTGAGCAGGGCTGCTCAGCCTAGAAATTGTGCAATTCTGGGTAGTAGTCAGCTGCTCTAACAGAAATTGTGCAATCCCTCTGGGCAGCCAACCCAACTCCCTCCTAGAAATACGCATTTTTTCCTCCTAGTTGAGCAAACTCTTGCATGTGCAATTGAGTTGATCGGTTCCCTCCAGGACCGAGAAAAATGGTTTTGCATGCATGGGATACTCCTTCCAAGGCAACATGCAAAGGCATCCCTTATTTCAGGGATCTATTTTTAGCAACTAGAGGTTACATGCAAAGATCATTTCAGAAACCTCCGACCAAGTGTTGCTTTCCCTAGATTTGTGGCATGCGTGTTGCAACCTCGATTTTATCAAAAATCATCAACTGGATGCTGCAGATTTCATTCCTCACATCGATTTTGTAGCTCTGAAATCCCACATTGCATCTAGGAGTCGTCGGCACATTCAGCTCGGCTGTTTTGGGGTAAGCCCGCTTTTCATGTCTCGCACTGCATTTCTGGCGCTTTTTGTGTTTTTCTTCGTATGAATGTTGTCTTCTTGATTTCAGTGAGCACTTGTTGTTGTTTTGATACATACTAGCACCATTTCAGTTTTTGTAACATCTCACTGTTGTCGCATGCATGAAACTATTTTTTCATGGACGGTCGCTATTGCGGTGACTCACTTCACACACATGCATGCCTTCCCGTTTCCTGAATCTTGCACTTGCTGTTTGCGTGAATGGTCATTCACTTTTTTTTGCACTCATATCATCATGCATTCACACTTCTCATGTTTTCTGTCACCCATCGGCCAGATTGGCCTGCCTTGGCCTGGACCGTGCCTTGCCCGGTTAACACTACGCATTTCTGGAAGTGAAGACTCTGCCTTCCTTCCAAAAATTGTGCAAGTCTAGCCAGACACTGACCTCCAGGGTTGCATTGCACAATTCTTGGAGGCAGTGTCCTGTTGGCCCCAAAAACTGCACAATGCAGTTTGCTGGTTGCATGTCACTGTTGATTGAAATTGTGCATTGCGCAGTTTCAGTCCTCAGCAAGCCAGGCTAGACTATGCATTGCGCAGTTCCAACAGTCAGTCAGTCTCCTGACAGCTCAGACTATGCCTTGCATAGTTTTGGCAGTTAGTCTCCTGACCTCCCGTCAGAAATTGTGCGACCTTCATGATCAGTCACATAGGTATGTTGCAAGTCAGTTCTCAAGTTCGTTTTGGTTTTCGACTGACAGATTGCTTGCCATGAGTGTTGCCATGTCATCAGGTATCGTAGGTGTTCATCTTCCTCTCAACAACACAATACAATGGTTTCTAGGAGGGCAGAGTCGAAGACACCATTCAGAGCACACTTGGGGATGCAGTCAAAGTGTCTATGGACTTGCCTACCTGTGAAGACATCAAGTTGTTTGTAGACAAGGACATTAAGATATGACAAAAGCAACGTCACATCAAACAACACCATCAACGATCGTTGAAGGCAAGATAACGGATTCAACAAATGCAAGAGGAAGGTTGTTAACAACACAAAGGCAGAACAAAGTCGCAAGCTCAGGAAGATCCACTTGTGATAAAAGAAACTTTGGAGACTTAGGCTATGAGGTGACAGTGCAACATGAAGATCACGCGAAGATAGAGAACGAAACAGAGAAGGAGTTGCATGTGCTAAAGAAACAACTCAAGGAAGAACAAAAGCTACATAGACGAGAGAATGAGTTGCAGCAGGAACAGGTACAGCAGTGGGTGCAACATGCACTCACAGATGAAACTGTGCCTGTACAAAGATATAGATGCATTCCAGCAGCTGGCACGGAGTAGACATGGTGAGTAGTGTTGTTGATCGCATGCAAGGGAACTTAACAACATGCATGTCATTATGCGCATGCATGTGATCTAACCCATTTGGCACATTCACTGAGGAAAAGACAAGAAGCAATTCTGACTGAAGCTGAACATGAAGTTGACAGTTGATGCACATGACCACCAACACACACTAGAAGATCAACATGGACACTATGCATCAGTGTGTTGCCGGTTTGGCCGCACCCAAGAAGACCATGTGCATGTTAGCAGACCAGTTGGATGGAGAAGCCACACCAATGCACCAGGATGCAACAAAGACAAGAGTTTTCTTCAGCAAGATGTCACCATGGAGCGCATGTACACCATCATGAATGACCAAGCTTGGCATCAGCTCACCACCTCCACCATCACAAGCATGTCAAAGAGTTGGTCTCATCACAATGAATAAAGTGTCAGAGATGTCATGCATGGCTTGCTCAATCCATTTTGTCTCACATGGGCACATGTGCATTATAATGTAATGTCTTGTCAAGTGGAAGTTCAAGTGACGATAGTTGGATGTAACAATCATAGAGTAGATGAAGAGTCATGAGGGTAGATGAACGGTCTCAAAGGGGAATGTCAAGGGTCACCCCACCCTTTGCTATAAGTAGTACTTCATAACTCATTGTATAGGCTTCTAGTCAGCCAAGCTTCTGATAGGACTATCTTAGAGAGAGCTTGGATAGTATTGTAATGAGCCTTGGCTTCTCCACTGCGCAGAGCTAGTATATCTCTTTGGAGGAGCAAGCAGTTGTGACTGTAACGTTCCGTTGTCGGAACTAGTGTTTAGACATGGATGTATTGTATGACTGAAACTTACACTTATTAATATAATAGAGCCAACACGTTTCATGCATGTTTTGTATTGTATTCTATGCTATCTGGTTTACTCTAAATGATACATGTATTATTACGCATGCATGTATGGATTGTTTTGTGCATGTATGTATGAATCTTTCTGAAACATGTTGTTGGTTTAACCATCACTTTGGATTGCTAGCTAACTTGTTTTCCATGTGGTGATGCATCTTTTCTTGTGTGTTCCCTTCTTAACTTCGTTCAATCACAGGTTTCCAAAGGGTGCACTCATCTCAACCCCCGTGTGTTTGAACCTCTCATGCACCTTCCTTGGCTTGTTGTAGCTGTCACAACCTTGCTACCAACAGAGACATCTTACTTGCCTTTGTGAAAAATCATGGTCAAAGCATTACTGTACAAGCCACTACTAGGACTCCTACACCAAACGGTCTGAGGTCTAATTGGGACTTCTTATCGGGGAGATCCCCTTACATGTTGGCGGGTCCAACACCATCAACAGGATCAATTCATGGCTTTTGTTGGTTTGAATTTTGGTCAGCGTTAGCTTTTATTAGTTCAGTCTTTGGCACTCTCATTCTTTCATCCTCTCTCATACGCTTGCACACTTAGAGAAATCTTGGATCATTGTGGGAGCATGCTTGGAGCACTCTAGCTTTCATTGGATTTGGAGAAAAAAGGAAAAGGAAAGTGGGAGAGCGCAAGGGATTAGGTGGATCAATGGCTACAACTAGATTTCTTTGCAAGTATCGACTTGCATGTATGGTTTCCTTGCTAGTTTTGGCATGCATGGTACATGCATTTGGTTTCTTGGTTATGTGTTTTCATTGGCATGGATAATTTCCTGGATTGACATTGGTTTTGTCTAGCCTTGCCATTTCTTGGATAACTATGGTGTTGTGGGTTTTCCCATTTATTTTCTGATTAGTCTCATGTTCGTTATCGTTGTGGGTTGAGTTATTAGTTCCTGGAGTTTTAGTTGTACAAATGCTCTGGAAGCCCTGACACAACTTGAGTTGAGTTACTAGTCCTGGAAGCCTTGGTTAGACAAACCTCTGGAGCCCTTGATCAGTTGATTACTAATCCTGGAGCCTTGGCTGGAAAAACATTTTGGAGCCATGCAAAAGCTGTGGGTTGAATTACTAGTCCTGGAGTTGGGTTGGAGCAAAAGCTCTAGAGCCTTGGATAACTTGGGTAGGGACCGATCTTGGGATAGTTAGTAATGTCCACTCTGAGGTGGAATCACTGGTTGAGTGTTGAGGTGCTTTGGCCTTTGGAAGCCCTGGTTTGGTTTTGTTTTGGTTATTCCATGAGATCCCACATTCATGCTTGGAATATGGCGTGTGTAATGTCCACTAATCCTAATAATAATAATAATAATAAATAATATAATATAATATAATATTAAAATATAAGCAAATAAATAATAAACAATGAAGAAAAGATAAAAATAGTAAATAGATAATAAATCATGAAGAAATATAATAATAACAAGTAAATAAAATAGTAAAGTTCTAAATAAATTTATATGAAAGTAAAATATAAAATAATAAGTAAAATTAACAAAAAAGTAAAATAAAATAAGAAAGTGTTAACTAAAAGAACTATAAAATAGTAAAAATAAGTAAAGTTATCAAAAAGTAAAAATGAATAAAATAAGAAAGAAATAAATTAAGAGAAAATTTAACTCAAGTACAATTTAAAATAAAAAAATAAAAATTGCATGTTGACACATGGAATGTGTGCATGCGGTTTCCCTTCCAATGTTTGGTCTATTTTGATAGACGACGAGGAAGATGAGAGATCATTCCATCATCCATTCTCTTGGGAGAAAAGTGTTGTGAGACAAAGGATTCCTTGGCAGTAGTATGTTGATTGAGGGCTCGGTGGTGGCTAGTTGTAGAAATATTATATGCAGCTGAGCCTACGGTTGGGTGGAGTGTCATCCCCAAAACTTTGTTGCGGTTGGCAGGATTCAAATAGCGTTCAACTCCGAAATCACAAGTAAAGAATGCCATCACCACAGGTAAGTTGTCTCTGCTCATATTTCCAAAATTCTATGTTAAATAGTTGATTAATTGTGTGTTGATTATAAATCGCATAATTGATGTAATTATTTGTATATTTTAAAATCGGGGTTGTTACAACATGAGGGTGATTGGCTGAAAGAAAGATTTGGTTCAACCCAATCTATGCTCGGGTGGTACGTGAAAGTCCTTGAGTTGGTTGAAATTTTCATATTTTAATAAAATGTATCTTCTATGGTGATCTATGAACATATGTATTGATTATGATGGTGATATTATGGCTGAGCTTCCATGGTTTACATGTTTATTTGATGGTTTCCATGCTGGTTATTTTTGGTTATATGCTAGTTATATGATGTATAATGTCTATGGCTCTTGACATGTTTGATGAATATATGAATGGTTGATGAATGCATGGATTAACAAATGTTATTTCATCAATTATGAGAGGGAATTAGACATTCTTAGTGATTCTCATATAAGTTTCAAACTCTTATGTTCAAATATGCATTCATGACCTGTAGATTACATGTCTGCCATATGTTTGATGAAATGTCTATCATGGTTGGGCTTGGTTAGGTCAATTCCTTGATTAATTTTTGTGTTAGAGGCTTTTTATTTGTGTCATTTATGGTTTAAAGCCTTTCATCAAGTTCTGGGCAGTGATCTGGAGCCTATCCCTGAAAAAGTGGCTCAAATCTCACGACCATAAGCACAAAATTGGGAGAAAAATATTGCAGTCGCTCCCTTATAGGCTTATGCATGAGACTGGAGGGTTACAATCGAATTGATGCAATGTTGTACCAACATCTGGGGGTCTATCTCAATGAAAAGGTAATTTAAGTTAGGGTTTGGACACCTGGAAGGGTGGTTTAGCTCTTGGGGGTCCTATAGCACCCGAGGGAGGTCAAATAAGTTTTGGTTTGTCGACTCGATTTCCTTAAGGTGATCTAGGAGGTTGAATCATATCATAGTAACTCTTCATCACATATTGACCTTGATGGACCAGTAAGCTTGGGTAGGTGTGGGAGGAGGGTCTTACATAATGGTATGAGAGCTGCCAAGTTCAACACTTGGACTGGATGGGAGGAATGTTGTTTGTTATGTATGCATGTTAGTTGTCTATGTGATTGTTATGCATGCATTATGATAGTCATTGTATGTAGTTATGTCATCATGATGTTGTTGGATATGCTATTGATATGTTGGCTAAGATAGAGCAAGAGATGCATATTATCAAAGCAACGTTACAATACTGGACCTCGGGTTAAGAGCAAATAATCATATAGGTTTGTATGTTGGGGATGCAAGTATGTTGGATAATGGTTGTTTTAACTATTGTGGTTATGTACATGCATAACATTCTATTGCTATTGTAGTTACATGTATGATAGATGCTAGTAGATCAATGCGATCATATGCACATGTGCCAGATAGTCATGCATTGTAGTAGCTTGTTGTTATATACATTGCGGTTGTACACATGATGATCATAGTCATTTCATTTAAGATCTTGATGTTATATGTATCATGCTAATATGGATTGGCATGTGCAGATGGTTATGGTTATGATATTCAGGTATGAGTTAATATACTTGTGATGTTGTGTCGTACTAATATAGACTAATTGTGTAGATGTGATAGCCTCCCCTGAGATACCTTGAGATATGAGTTGATTCTGTTGTCCATTTGGTTTATCTAACATGGTATTTTTACAGGTTGTTTGAATTTTTGATTAATTGCATGATATGAGTATGTGTCTATAAGATTGCATGAAGGAATGATCTTCTTTTAAGACAATTTTACTAACACATTACACGCTGAGACAACTGATATGTACTTGAGTGTAAGTGGGTGCTAGTTGTAGTATTATGATTAATGACTATGAGTTTATTATGGAATGACTATTAGTCTTGGTAAATGTTGATTTCAAATTAATAGACATGATGTCTTGATCTTTGGAACATGTGACTGACATGTGTGAGTAGTTGTAGGGCAACATGCTTGGTAGTAGCATGAAAAGGTAACCGTTGATTTGTTTATATAACTAATAGTTGGATAATGTGACAATACATAGTAAGACTCGATTGTAGCAAGGAAAAAGGTAAAATAAAAGAATTGGGTGAAAATTCCTTTGGCTATGTTTGGAAACCGTAGTTCCAAACGAATGAGATATTTGCATGAATACAAGAAGTCTTCTTAACCTTGATTTTGTCTGACAGTATGTGGATATGTGCTAGATTCATGAACATGTATTTGACATGTATAAGAACTAGTTTTTAGTTATGGCTGCATTCATCAAGGAATTGGAGTCCCTTGAGAGATGATATATTTACGTGTTCAATTACAAGGCAGCGTGCTTGGCACAATAAGGTAAGGTGACTGATATATTGTCACTATTTATTTATACACTAATAATTGTGTGTTTATGGTAGTATGATCCAGGGGATTGCATGGCAAAAAAGATTGCCATGAAATATTAAAGAAGGATCAGGTTGAGCTCTCCCTTGGAAGCATTGGGAACCCATGGGGATTGAATTATGATGTTTGTTTCTAGTTTTGTGCTTTCAGTATTTTGTGATTTTTTTGTGCTTGATTTACAATTTTGTTGTCTCTGGTGCACGACCATGCCACTCTGTTTGTGGTGTCGTATTACTATTGGTTTTTCATGGTTTTTATTTTTGGTTGCTAGGGGCAAATTTTAGCCCAAGGTAAAAATTTAAGGGGTTTTTCATTTTAGAGGGGCAATTTTTTTATAAAACACTCATTTCATATATTTAGCCCAACTTTTATTTAAAAAAGAATTATTTTTTTCATTTTAACAAAAAAAAAGTAGATAAACTATGAAAAGACTCATTTGACCCGATTTGCTTGGTTTGGGAGGTTATATTCCATTACAATCGCCCAATTTTCTACTTTGCAATGTTAAATTCGTTTGCAATCTATCATTTTTTGGTTTGGGAGGTTGTATTTGGTCCCAATAAATAAACGTATAAATAAAGTGGAGGTATGATAAATAAATAAAACCTCTTTTTATACTTACTCCAAAAAAAGGTATGGTAAATAAATAAAACATCTTTTTATATTTAGTCCATAACCCTCTTTCTATTTAAGAAGGCTCAAAGAAGAAGTTTTATTTAAGTGAATCCTATGGGCCAAATACCATATTTATAAAAGAGGTATCGTAAATTAATAAAAATATAAATAAATGAGAGGTATAGTAAATAAATAAAACATTTTTTTTTTATATTTACTCCATAAGTCACCTTATATTTACGAACACTAAAAAAATGTGTTATATTTAGGTGAAGCTTATGTGCCAAATACCATGGGCCAAATTATTATTAATACCATGCAAAAAACATTATTAACCCTAATATTAGTATTAATAAAAGTAAAGATGGCACATGGTATTGACCCATGGTATTCACGTGGAATGCCTCCTATTTAAAGGGGGAAATTAAACCAGCATAGATCCATCTTTACTCTGGATCTACTAAGCCTCTAGAGGGATCAAATATCGTGATATGCAAACTAGCATAGAGTGAAAAGATATTTGATCCCTCTCGGGGCTTGATAGATAAAGAGTAAAAATGGAACTTGCAATTTAATGTCACTTAAACATTTTAACTTGATTCAAATAAAAAATAAAAATAAAAATCAATTATTAATTTTATTAATTTTTATAAATTACTAATAGTAGATTTTAAGCTCCAGGGTTATGATAACCCATGGTATTGACCCATGGTAATACCATGGTATTCATGTGAGCATAGACTATTTAAAGGGGGAACTCTATTAGCTTAGATCCATCTTAATTCTGGGTCTACCAAGTGCTGAGAGGGATAAATAGATTTCATCCCTGTAAGAATGGTAGATGTGGAGTTAAGATGGATATAGATTGGTTTTTATGATAATGAAGATATTAAATAGACTTAGGAAATTATATTGTAAAAAACATTTTAAGGTGAATGGTTAAAGCTACATTTATTCACTTCACAAAATTTAGTAAAAAATACCAATATCTCCATTAATATTGGTTTTTCTGATTTTACAAAATAAAATTCAAAACAGTGAAATCTTATCACTCTTTCTGCATCAACTTTGGAGAAGAGAGATAGTCGCTTGCCAGATTTCCCACCATTTTCAAATGTTCTCAATATGATATCTTCATGAAAAAGTTAAGGTATTGATGTTGGATTAGTTGTTTGAAAAAAATTTGGTTTTTACAACCTTTCATCTTCTCTGTTCTTCTTAGTTTGTCGTAATGATTTGTAGGGGTTGGGCCACTGCACCATATTGTCCTAAAAGGCGAAGATTGTGCACCAAAAAGGAAATTAATCCACATGTTACAACGCTGTTAAAAAATGCAAGACATATAAGGAGAGCTCTGAGCTGCGCGCGTGAACCGGAGCCGAAGCCTGCAACTGATTGAGATCGCGTTTCAGCATGGATCCTCTGGATCCACCCCACGTGGATCCGGATCTGCAAAAAGCCTTCTCCAACCTGGTGAAATCTCTCCCTCCTCAGCGTCCCCGACCAACAGCAACAAAGTTTGTAAAGAAACTAGATGTATTACAGGAAGTTCAACTGCCGCCTGCTATCCCACGCATGGCAACTCTATCCCTAGCAGAGAAAGGATTAATCGGACAGTTCACAGGACTTTGGCCGTCGCCCAGAACAGTGCAAAAATGGATCGAAAGGAACTGGTCGGACAAGATTCAAGGTAAAATATCTATCAGATTTTGTGGCAGAGGATATTTCACATTTCATTTCGAGACAAAGGAGGATAAAGACCTAATATTCAGGAACGGGCCATATTTTATGGACTCCAGGGGTCTCTACCTCAACAAATGGACCCCAGATTTTGATCCAGAACTTGATATCCCGAATGTTGTTCCAGTTTCGGTACGGCTGCCCCATCTACCTCTTCACTGCTGTGGGGATGACTCAGTTAAATCCATAGGAAATGCGGTTGGAAAATACATAGATCGCAGTGAACCCAAAGACAATATGCAGGCATGCGCAAGGATCTGTGTGGAGTTCGACCTAGGACGAGGACTACCAGAGGCGATCAAGCTGAAAGTGGATGATTAGAGCCACATCCAGCAATTGGACTACGAGTAGATACCCTTCAAATGCAAGGTATGTCACGAATACGGGCACTTTGCAAATAGATGCACCAAAATAGTTAATGTAGAAAATGAGGAGCAAGATGGCAATTGGGAACCTGTGAAAAAGAAAAAATCAATGCCCACCCACAAATCTCTGGTGGATCCTGATATCCCTGGATCCTCTCATCAGCGCCCTTCTTCCCCCCCCCTCTTCGAACCTCGATCCACCTCTGCCTCCTTCCTCTAATCTTTTTTCGATCCTCTCTAAAGTGGAAACGGGCCCTGACATTCCATCCAATGAACCCCTGCCTCATCAATCTTCTCCCCCCTCCACGCAGCCCCCTCCTGAACCACCCTCTTCGAGAATCACCAGGAGCTCTTCAAAGGACCATGGAGCGCCCAGTGACATTCCAAAAAAGCAAGGACCTGGAATAAAATCAGCTAAACAGCAAAGGGACGAAAGTGCACAAAAAGACATAGCACTGGGCACTCAAACACCAATAGAGAACTTCATTCTTGGGCATCCGGAGAAAGAAAACAGTAATAAAGGACATGAGAGGCGAGCACCTCTACACATATCTAGTATCTCATGATGAAAATACTATCCTGGAATAGCAGGGGATTAGGGCACCCCTCCAAGTTGGTTGCCCTCAAGGAGTTAATTTGTAGTGAGAACCCTGAAATCATGCTTATTC
Organism: Pinus tabuliformis; assembly: GCA_031772625.1. Lineage (NCBI taxonomy): Eukaryota > Viridiplantae > Streptophyta > Pinopsida > Pinales > Pinaceae > Pinus > Pinus tabuliformis. The sequence goes on from CM062817.1 coordinate 1,697,247,052, forward strand.
AAGAAACAAAGCAAGATCAATGTGAAATGAATAGAGTAATTAATCAGCAGAAATGCTTCTGTGGAAGCATAAGTGAGGCAAGAGGAGCCTCGGGTGGTATAGCAACGTTATGGGACAGTAGCAAATGGAAGTGTAGCTCTACCATCGTGCATCAAAACTGGATCCGAACCACACTTGAAAGCAGAACAGGAGGCCAATCTGTAACGGTTTACAATGTGTATGCTCCAAATCAATATAGAGAGAAAGAGATATGCTGGGACACTTTAAAAGAAAATATAGAAGCGGAACAGAATGCCAATCTCATTGTGGCAGGGGATTTTAATTTAGTGCTGCATGTTAATGAGAAGAGAGGAGGTAACTTCACCCCTGACCCCTCTAGAAATCGACTTGAGAGCATAATATAGGAACATGAATTGGTCGATGTCAGGCCCAAAAACCGTAGATATTCCTGGAGTAACAGAAGAATCAGAGCCAGCAACATCATGGAACGGCTTGATAGGTTCCTTATCAGCATCGCATATCTCTCCACTTTCTCATCAAGCTACTCAAATATCCTCAATGTATCGGCCTCTGATCACTATCTGATAACTCTAACTCTTCAAAGCCACTGCCCTTTAGGGCCCATACCATTCAAATATAGCTCAATATGGAACCGGATACCAGAGGCAAAAGAAGTGGTGCAATCGACATGGTTTCATCATGTAGAGGGGTCTCCAAGCTATATATGGGAGACAAAGCTTAAAAGAGTTCGACAGGCTTTAAAGGACTGGGCGAAGAGCAATTATAAAGAGCCCGAATTGTACAAAAAGAAAATCAAGCAAGATCTGGAGGATGTGCAGCAGAGAATCGAAATGCAAGGACTATCCCAGCAGAATAAAGAACAAGAAGGCAAATTATACTTGCAGCTGAATCAAATACTCAGGGATGAGGAAATAAAGTGGAGATTGAAATCAAGGAAACTTTGGTTGCAGGAAGGAGATAAAAACACCGCTTACTTTCATAAGCAAGCCACTGTGAGAAAACTCAGAAACACAGTAAGCACAATAGTAGACAATGAAGGAAACCGATATAGTACCCAGGAATCTATAAAGGAAGCAGCCACCAAGCATTTTAGCAAGCTTCTGACAGAAGAAAAATGTGAGGAAGATTACTCAAGCCTGCTCCAGCATATGCCTAAAGGGGTCACACAAGAAATGAACAGCAGTCTAACGAAAGAAGTAGAAGAAGAAGAAATCAAAGAAGCTATTTGGAGTCTGCACCCGGAAAAAGCGCCAGGACCGGACGGATTCCCCATATGCTTCTATCGGGAATACTGGTCAATGATCAAAAAAGATCTCCTAAAGATGATTTGTTGGGTGATGAAAAAGGTAAAATGGGGGGATTCACCAATTCCACGTATTTTGCCCTGATTCTGAAAGAAAATCACCCTTCCTCCTTCTCGAGATTCCGGCCAATCTCTTTATGCAACTTAGCCTACAAATTTATCTCAAAAATATTGGCAGCCAGGCTTAAGCCCCTTCTTCCCTCCCTGATCTCTGAGAATCAAGGGGGATTTCTCCCCAACAGGCACATTACTGACTCTATTCTTCTCGTTCAAGAGGCCATCCATTCGAGTCTAGCCAGGAAGGAAAAAGGATTTGTTCTAAATCTGGATCTTGCAAATGCTTTCGATAGAGTAAGGCACTCCTATCTGTATGCTGTCCTTCACAAAATTGGATTCGACCCTTCCTTCATCACCATGATCGCTGCATGTATAACTGGGCCTTGGATCTCCCCTCTGATAAATGGGAGACCATGCGCAACCTTCCAATCATCCCGTGGCCTCAGGCAAGGTTGCCCTCTCTCCCCTTATCTGTTTATCCTCATGGGTGAATCATTCAGTCAAGCCTTGGATTATAATCGGAGAGTAGGGTTAATCACTGGCATCAAGATTGAACATGGAACAAAGAACATCAATCATTCACAGTTCGCAAATGATACTTTGCTGATAGGAGGAGCTTCTACAACAATTGCAAGGCGGTTCAAAAAACTCTTGGACCAATACATGGACTATTCAGGAGGGAAAATAAATCAGATAAAAAGCTATATCTATGGATGGAACGCAGCAAATCACACCATCCATAGCATCGCAACCATATTTGGAGTTTCCTGCAGTCTAATATGGAATCACTTCTCCTATCTTGGAACGCCAGTAAGTTTGGGACCCTTGAAAGCTGATAATTGGAATGGGATACTTGACAAAATAGAGAGGAAAGTGCAGCAATGGGGCACAATATGGCTGAACCCAGCTGGAAGACTCATTCTCCTAAAATCAGGTATTGCATCTCTCCCTATTTATCGTTTTTCTCTATATCTTGCTCCAGCAATTTTCCACCAAAAAATGGAAAGAGTTCTTAAACACTTTATTTGGCAAGGAGGGAAAATGGTAAAAAGTAAATTCAATCTAGTAAGCTGGAAGAACATAATCCAATAACAGGAAAAAGGAGGATTGGGCATCAGATCCCCAAAGCTTCTCAACCTGGCCCTTGGAGGAAAAATAGTATGGAGAATGATCACAGGACCTACAGCGTGGTGGAAGAAGGTACTGGAGGCAAAATATTTAAACTATACAAGGCAGTAGCTCTTGGAGTCTAATATACCTAATAGGGATTGCACAAAAAATTGGCAACTTTGCAAGAAGGCAATACCATTCATGTACCAAAACATCTCTAAGGTCCCAGGCGGGGGAGACAGCATCAATTTCTCTATGGACAAAATCCTCGGGCATCAACCTATGGGAACAAAAGCAGAGGCACTCCCTGTCATTAACTGGCTTAATGATAAAGGGCTCTTACACTTGTCCCAAATATCAAAATCGGACACTCACACTCATGCCTGGACAGGCTGGAAATTTCCAGATCCTCCCAATGTGCTAGAAACCAGCCTCAATGCCTTAAAGAAGCTCCTCCACAGCAAAGCTCCGGTTCAAGAAGGTGCACTGGATGGGTATCGATGGGACCCAACAGAATCACAATACTCAGTTAAAGCTGGCCATCAATATCTATGCGACAACATTTTTCAACTGGAAATTTGGAACCACTGGAAATTAGTATGGAAAGCAGAAGCACCTCCCAAGGTTAAGTTCTTCATTTGGCTGCTTCTAAAAGGGAAAACTTTAACAGCGGAAAACCTAAGAAAGAGAGGCATAATGGGGCCATCCAGGTGTCCAAACTGTTGCAGCTCTGAAGAAACAATGCAGCATTTATTTATAGATTGTCCGGTAGCCAGTGAATGCTGGAAGAACATGGCCTCAATAGGAGAATCATCTTGGGAGCCTCAGACCACCATCGCTGAAACGATCTACAAATGGAGGAAGAACTGCCCTTGGAAAGAGAAGAGAAGCAAACTAGCCCAAAGAGTATGGAACACCATACCGTACACCCTTCTATGGCGCATTTGGTTAGCGCGAAATGGCAAGGTCTTCCAGGAGAAAGGTTTCAATACCAGGAAAATCTGCCACAAAGCCAAAATGTTGGCTCTAGAAACAATTACGAACCGCACCAGTGGCAAAGTAGAGGCAACAAATTACAGTATTGAGGAAAGAAACTTCCTCAACTACGTTCTGGAGAATGCATACAACGCACAGGAAGTTAGTAGAAGGGGAATAAAAACCAAAGAATCAAATAGTGCATGGAAATTGAGATTGAAGGAAGAGGAATTCTCCAACTGGCTAAGCAACTGCAACATGTATTGCTTATTCTTTGATGGCGCTTCTAAGTCGAATCCGAGTCAGGCCGGCGCAGGGGGCCTTATCTCTGATGCAAACGGAGACTGCATCCTTTGGTATGAATGGGGACTAGGGGAGAACTCCAACAATAGAGCTGAAGGACTTGCCCTGTTTCAGGGTCTCACCCAATTAATCAAACTAGGGATAAAGCAGGCAGTGGTGTTCGGGGACTCCACGATAATCATTAGGCTCATGGCGCTTCGGCAGCATACACCAAATGTTCTCCTCCAACAGATAAACCAAAGAAATAAAATCCTTCAAGCGACAATGGAAGAGGTTAGATTTTATCACATTCTTCGCAATTTGAACAGGGAAGCGGACAAGCATGCCAGCAAAGCATGCGAAAGACCTATTGGCAGTCTGAGCTGCAATTCCAGCACGACTTTTCAAACGTTACCATGACCCTCACGCATCCAGTCAACAACAGGCGACCTTCAACGGACAGAACCAGTGTTATAGATCAGAGAACTCGTGCCGGCGATAGAAAAGGACAGGTAGGCAGGATTTTGCCAAGATTTGCTATCAGGAATCCGTCTAAGAGCATGCAAAGCCATATGCTTTCAGGTGCGAAGTGTACTATTAGGACAACCCTCCATGCTGTGTGCGATCCGAGACAGATCACAAGGCGGATAAGCAGAAGTCACATGGTGCCCGGTTTGGCACTTCACCACTATAGAAGCACACGATTAAACTCTACGTATACAGCAGAGAACAACTTATTTCATTACGCCAAAATTGGTCTGAGCAAGTATCGGCATCGTGGTAACTAGCTTCCATTTGTTTGTGTTACAGTAGCAGCTTGCCACAATCGAATCAACGCTCCAAAGACCTGTGCTTTAGTAATAAAGACTTCAAACAGGAAATCAATCGAGGCCAAGATGGACCGATCTGAAGACTGTCTCCATTGTGCAGATCTCCAAGCAGAATTTGATGAGTTAAGAGCGCAGCAGCGCATCATGGAGGATCAGGTCAAGAGCTTAGAGACAAGAATGGAGGATCAATTCAAGATATTGAACGAGAAATACAGGGTATAAATCAACCTTTTCTTGCATAGAGTGTCCTCTCTATATGAACAGTTCAGAAACTTGGCTAATCGATGCAGCCACGCAGAGGAGTCTATTGAAATCCTACAGTTCATGATGAATAAAAAGAATAAAGAAGCCCCCAGCTCCTCTAGCGCAAAACAGATGGAACCAGATCCAAACCCGGAAGAGTCCATGGTGTTATAGACATTTTTGTGCCTCGCATCATGGAGCATGAAATGTCGATAATTACAGGGATCCTCAGTCCCTAAACATGTTGTTCTTACCCCTAAAAGAACAAGGTCATCAAACAACAGCACTTTCAATCAGTTCTCCACCTGAAAACACTTCAAAACAGGCTTATTTTGGATCATGTCAGCTGCTCCACTGAGCTTCTGCGCTGGAATGCAACTGTCCCTCCTTGTACCTACGCTGGAAGTCAAGATTAATGAAGGCTACCTGCGCTGGGCGAGATTGGCCAAGTGGCACAGTCATCCTGCAAGGTGTCAACTGCCCAGGAAGCTTCCAAACTGACACTTGGTTCATAAGATTCGCCCTGTGATGAGTAAGAGGTACTTGATCACCATGTGTAAGCAAGGATCTCCAAGTGGACTCAAGAACTAAAGATTAACTGAAGAGGGAGAGGACACAAGGCAGCTTCATGCCAGCCTCAAGCTGACTCATCCTCTCTTCTTCTCTCCTATATATAGAGCTCTTCTATGAGGTCTAAGGAGGCTGGAATTTTGTGTAAAGCAAGGAGGTGCTGTTGGTTTACAGTTAGAGCTATTGGGTGATTGTTTTACTAGAGGTGACGAGGAGAGTTCTTGCTGCTGGGGAGGTGCTAGCTGGATTGGAGCCATCATTAGTTGTAACCTTCTCAGAACCCTGTTACTTCTATCAATAAAGTTTTGCATGTTCTCCTATATACTTGTATTGCATTGATGTGTTGTATTTACATGTATATTTGATTCACTCTAATCCATGCATCAGTTATGAGTACTTGTATCTTGTAGTTTCCTCTCTTGTTTTGTGCAGGATCTGTGTGTAGCTGGACCGGCAAAGAGAGCAAAGAGCTGCGAACAAGAGACAAAGAGAGAGGACAAGGATCGACTAAGCGAAAGACACCAGGTTGGTTAAACTTTTCTTCCTTCTCTCTGTACTTTCATAAAGGAAAACATCAAAGCTTTACTTTCAGTTGTTGCTAAAGACTCTCACCTTTAGAGTAGGGATAGGGTCATCCGCATCGGATACTTTTCCCCACAACAAACTGGCGACTCCGCTGGGGAACCTAGTATCTTGTTGGTGTTTGTAGTATTTTGCTATTCATTTCTTGAAGAAAAGAGTACCAAATCGAAAAGCTTTTGACTATATCAAAAGCGAAGTAGAGGGACTGCTACTCTTGCTCATTTGTTGAGCAAATTCAAGATTTGAAGAGCTTCTCTACAAAAGACTCTTTACTCTTTGTGATAGCTTTTCATCCTCTTGATCATCCCTTAGCCTGTACTTGACCTATAGCTTTTTATTTCAGCAAAAACAGTGCATTTTTGAGCTTTTTATGACCCGGAATTCTTTGTAGACGAAACTCTCGTGAGTCAGTGCAGGCTGTCCACAGGCAGTCTGCATTACAGCGCAGGTGCTCCCTTCAGGAACTGCGCTGAGAGTCAAACTGGCAGACTAGAACCTGCGCTGGTCCAGTTAGCCATTGTCTTTCTCAGCTTTCCCTTTGTGTCTTGGCCTTGTTTTCACTGATTTTTTGCTGATTGCTTGCTGGTCATTGTACTTGCTGTGAACCACTTCTCCTTGAAATTATTCCGCCTCAGTTGTGTGATGAAACTGTGAATGTTCTTTCAGTATTTCTTGTTTCAGTTACAGTTTCCCATTGTGAAAAGCGAACCAGTATAGCTGTGGCCTCTTAGATCCTGAACTGTAAAAGTGTCTTTGTGATCTTATGAGCTAGTTTTATTACTGTTCATGGCTGTTTGAGTTTGTTTGCTCTTCATTTTTATGGTTTGAATCTATACATTTCCTGTGTTTAAACAAGTCTATCATAAGGTGTCTTTTTGATTGTGGACAAGCTTGTTTATTTCTACTTGAAATTAGATTCAAAATTATACAACAGTTTCCTTTCTGTCTTACATCAACATTAAGGATAACGAAAAGAAATACATGCATTGTGCATTTTGCATTTGACTGTATGCTTGACGATTTAGGAAAATGTGCATTTTAGTGTGTGTTCTATGATCTGTGGAAAAAGTTGTGTCTTTCTTTTCCCTCAGTAGATTAAGGTTTTCAAAGTTGAAAGATTGAAAAGATTTGCTTCTCATTCTTAGATTGCATATAGGAAGTTGTATATATACATCTCGTGGCGAACCTGAAAGGCAAACTGTTAAGCAAGATCAACATTAAAATAAACTCAATTTACATAACAACGCTTTGGAATTTAACGCAAACATCTAGAGGTCTAGGTAGAGACGTGTTCCGGCGTCGTTAAACATAGTGACTGTCGATCTCTACGAAGGTGGGTGATTCCTCCTGAGAGTAGGTGGCGCTAACACGGACTTGAGCTCCCGCGTACCGTCGCATATATTGGGAGACCCCTATAGGCTTTTATCCTTTATCCTTAGGAAACCGTGTCGGCCGCCCTACTGATCGCGATGCAGTGAACACAGCATTCACGAAGATCGACCACCCGTACCGTAAAACGTATTCTGTGGTTTCGCGAAAGGTTTGGCACACCCTCTGCCTAGATCTCCAGAGCAGTTTCTTTTGGCCTTTTTCAAACTCTATAACTGAAAAAGTCCAACCGAGCATTTGTCACTTCGAGCTCGTTAATACATCGAAGGAGACTAGAGTCATCTTTAGCTTTTTCTCTACTCTTAAAACATGAAAAAGCAAGTTTGTGTCTAAAAGCGTCGTTAATAAAATTTATTTTAAGCGGAACATAATCACCTGTTATTCCCACGTTGATCTTTCAGTTGAAAAGTATGGAGCCCACCAACCAAGGAAGTAACCTTGGCGGAAGTCCAAATCCCTTCTCCTCTTGGGGAGATGTTGGTGCGCCTCATATGGCTACATTGTCACTTCCAGGATTGACAATCGGCCTCCCTGTATGGCTCTTTTCAACTAATGTAGTCCAGATCGCCACTAATCCTGAGCAGTCGAATCGACAGTCAGAACAATCTAGAACTACCCACCAGCCTTCCACTTCTTACGATACTTCCTCTGATCCTTCATCTTCGCAAGGTAGAGCCGGCAAAAGTCAGCCTCCCAAGGAGAAGAAGGAAAAGAAGAAGAGAGAAAAGAAGCAGAAGGAGCCTCTGGCGAAGGCGACTGGGGGCAAGCAGAAGAAAGCTGACAAAAACCCACACACTGCACCGACCGGGCCTAAATCGCCATGTGTCATTTGCAAAGGGATCCACTTCCATCGTGATTGTCCTTGTATTCCCCGGATACTAAGGGACTGGTCCCCAAGATTGCACAATCCGGTAGCATCAACCTCTGGTTGTCATGTTGATTGCATTCCATCAACTAGCGAGAGTGAAGGACGAAGAAGGGGACCAAGATCACCCTGTCTATTGTGTGAAGGCAATCATGCCCTCCACAAATGTCCATTCTTAGATGAGGCAAAGAGAGTTTTGGAAGATCGCCCGGTTTCACCGTTGCAACTTCCTCCTGGATACCGAAAACTCGCGCCTAATCCCTCGATAGTTGAAAATCCAGTTGACCCGCTCAAGTGGTCAGCTGAAGTGTCGGTCGTTGAGAATGAACCTACTGAATCCAGACCAGACGAAAGTCTAAAGGTCGATACGGCAGTTGGCCCGGTTCTTCCTTCAGAGGTTCTATCGTCCAGTGACCCCGTCATTGAAGACCCGTCTTCAAATGACGCCGTCACTGAAGAGTCATCTTCATGCGACACCCTCACTGAAGAGAATAAGGATGACACCATCCAGGTTCTTTTCATCAGCACCGACTCCGATGAGCGTCAGGGCAATGCGCCCATTCCTTTATCGCAGGAAGGAACATCATCAGAGTCATATCCGGCCGTATATTCGGTCCCACCACCAAGCAACCTGGTTGTATCCTTTGATTGGAATCAACTAGGCAGACCCCGGTTACCAGCCAGTATACCATTCAGAATCATTGTCCACATCTATAGAATGATTATGGTTGGTACTATCATTGATGAAGGGGCGTCTGTGAGTATCCTTTCCTCTATTGCTTGGAAAGCACTGGGTTCCCCAGCGCTTTTACCTGAGTTGAGAAATCTCTCAGGTTTTGATAAAGGAACCAGTCGACCATTAGGAATCCTCCCCAATGTACCTGTTACATTGAAAGGGAAGACCGTCAGGATGAACGTGTTGGTAGTTCAAGGACCCTTGGATTATAACCTACTCCTTGGACGCGACTATATTTATTGCATGGGAGCGATAGTCTCCTCACTCTTTAGAGTAATGTGTTTTCCACACGAAGGGAGGGTGGTCAAGCTCGTAGACCAACTTTCATTTCTGGGATCTCGCATCGCAAATAGTCAAATACCAATCCTAAATGGTCTGTTCACTCAAGATTCGCCTCCACCCCCGGTCCTCCTTCCCGATGAGCGCGAGTAATTCGGAAAGAAAGACTAAGACCCAGGGGGCATGCACCCTGGTCTGCTTCGGGCAGAAGGAACTCCGGGTATAAGGAAGAATTTCCGCAGAAGAATATGACTAGTCCGTACCCTGTCCGTGGAAGGAAGTGGGGTTGTTCTGGAATAATAATCTTTTGTTAAAGTTATGTGTTTGACAAGAGTCATTCACCTTTGTCTAAAAAAGTGGGCAATGCCCAAGTAGGAATTCCCTTATCACGACGAATAGTGACCATCTTTGGATTCAAGCCTCGCCCATCGAAACATATGTTTTGAAGGATAAGCAGGGGTAGCCTACGAAGTAGGAGACTATATTGTTGTGATAGAGGGTAACCATCTTTGGACAACCCAATGATAGACACCGCCGAAGAAAGAGATTGATTTGCGGCAGCAAATAGAACCGTCTTTGGGTAATAAGAAAGAGGCAAACCTCGTTGATAAAGGGGCAGCCTCGAAATTCTATCCTATACCTGGGGGCATGCAAACTTTTGGAATGCAAGCAAGGGACGACTATTTATTTTTTAAATTTTTAGGTCCTCCCTTTAAACCTGTAGGTCTAACCCGTTAAACTCGTAGGATTAGCCGTTTCCAACCTTGCATGAAGAAAGCCTGTGGGGCAAAAGTAAAATTTGCCAAAATTGGAGCATAGCTGTGGTAAGGCACAAGCTCTGTAAAAATTGGTCCTTACAGGAGGCGTTCTTTTTATGACTGGTATATCGAGCAGTTTTAGCATATAGTTCATGCTCGTTAAAAAATAAACGCAAAGTTCGAGCAGTTTTATGACTGAATTTATGCTCGTTAAAAAATAGAAAAGTGTGAGCAAAAGTTTCCCCCAGAGTTCAAGCTCATGGAAAAAATGAACCGGTAAATAACCTTTGAGATTGTAAATTCATCAGCCATAAGAACCTTGATCGTGTGTTCATCCATCACCTCCACTGTTCATTTGGCCGATCATTCACTTCCATTTGAGTGTTTACCTCTTTTGAGAAACAGCTGCGAAGAGTGATTTCACCTAGCCATCCTCGTGACACTGCCGTGATTGGAAAATTCCAACCTGTACCTGGAATCTGCTGCTATCCCTGTTTATCACTCGTTCCTCAAAAGACGAGTCTTCTTTGAGCTCTTTTCACTGACTCGTAAAATATGAAAAGTTTGCCGAGTTTTGGCCTTCCAGCTCGTTAAATAACCGGAACGCTATCCCTCCTCTGAATTTTAATCTTTTTGGACCTGAGGGATTATTGCACAAAAGGATCGAGCGCTTGTCTTGTTCGGCTCGTTAAAAGTACCGAACAACCATCCCTTCTGTATTGTTTTATACTTTTTCGGACTTAAGGGATTAGCTGACGAAAAAGGAATTATGGAGTTAACTTTTTTGTACCTTTTTAGACTCTCTAAAAATGAAAAGGACCGAGTTTTCCTTGTCGTTAGACTCGTTAAAATGATTAAATAGCGACAAACTTGTCTTTAGACGAGAACGAGTTTCCCTATCGCTAGGCTCGTTAAATCATAGCGATGGGCTTGCCCGAAGGGCAGGTTATAGAACAAGCATATGTTATCCTCCTCAAGCTTGACAAAAATAAAGAGGTACTGGTCAGAAATGACTGGGGAAAAATTGGGAGAACATCAAAGTTTAATGGTAGCAAGTCACTCTTGAACATGACACTTTTCCTCCGTACCACATCGGGTTGGGTTGTTTCATTCACCGGTCTCATAGCCATGGTCCTCGCCAAACCATCCACATTTGGGGTAATGCTACCGATCCATCGCATCAGTGTCGTTATATGTTCAAGAGGGGTCATTCTGAAAGTGTCAACCGTGTCCCATCCACTACCATACATTATCCTTCATCCATTCATGATCACCACCCTGAATCATATGTCACAGTTTGTTTTCACCTCCACTAAAATCATTAGTTCCGTTCCGTGTCATCGATGTGGGATTCATTAAGGCCCTCCTTTGACGGATCGCTTCTTGTCGACTTCAGCTCATTATCCATGAAGTTGATCTAGGAACACCCCCATCAGTACTTTGAAGCTTGCATGCCTCAATGGCAAGTTTCTCACTTCCGGCGACAGGTATACATCAATGACCTTCGACCAGAAGATTTTGCGTGGCGTTCGACGCCAAGTCCTTTATTCATGCCACGTGAATTGTACTGCAGTACCTTGAGGGTCATCGTCATTATTGGTGATTCCTCTCGCGCTTGTTAACGGTTTTCATTATTGACCGGTAATCAAGCGATGTCTTTCCATGTTCGACTTCAGCGAAATTCTCACATGGATCGACTTGTACTTAGAGTAAAGATCGAACGAGTTTGAAGACCCCGGATCTAGTTTCATCCATCCGGGCTGCGATATATATTCAGGAAATATAAAAGCATTTTCCATGTACATCATTGCAGCAGATTATCATCCTATTCAAAGGATGATAATTTCAGCAGAAAATTATCAGTCTACCTTCAGACGATCGTCTGTCACATGTACCAAAATGTATTTATAAAAGCTGAGCATGGGAATGCCCGCCTCAGCTAGATCATGAAAATAGAATGAAAAATAATGTATTGTATTGTATTGTATTACAGGGCTCCTCCTCAGCACTGGAACGAACTTCGGACCCTCTAGATAAAGCATTTCACCCGATAAACGGCCTCATACTTTAGGGGGCAACTGTTATAGACATTTTTGTGCCTCGCATCATGGAGCATGAAATGTCGATAATTACAGGGATCCTCAGTCCCTAAACATGTTGTTCTTACCCCTAAAAGAACAAGGTCATCAAACAACAGCACTTCCAATCAGTTCTCCACCTGAAAACACTTCAAAACAGGCTTATTTTGGATCATGTCAGCTGCTCCACTGAGCTTCTGCGCTGGAATGCAACTGTCCCTCCTTGTACCTGCGCTGGAAGTCAAGATTAATGAAGGCTACCTGTGCTGGGCGAGATTGGCCAAGTGGCACAGTCATCCTGCAAGGTGTCAACTGCCCAGGAAGCTTCCAAACTGACACTTGGTTCATAAGATTCGCCCTATGATGAGTAAGAGGTACTTGATCACCATGTGTAAGCAAGGATCTCCAAGTGGACTCAAGAACTGAAGATTAACTGAAGAGGGAGAGGACACAAGGCAGCTTCATGCCAGCCTCAAGCTGACTCATCCTCTCTTCTTCTCTCCTATATATAGAGCTCTTCTATGAGGTCTAAGGAGGCTGGAATTTTGTGTAAAGCAAGGAGGTGCTGTTGGTTTACAGTTAGAGCTATTGGGTGATTGTTTTACTAGAGGTGAAGAGGAGATTTCTTGCTGCTGGGGAGGTGCTGCTGGATTGGAGCCATCATTGGTTGTAACCTTCTCAGAACCCTGTTACTTCTATCAATAAAGTTTTGCATGTTCTCCTATATACTTGTATTGCATTGATGTGTTGTATTTACATGTATATTTGATTCACTCTAATCCATGCATCAGTTATGAGTACTTGTATCTTGTAGTTTCCTCTCTTGTTTTGTGCAGGATCTGTGTGTAGCTGGACCGGCAAAGAGAGCAAAGAGCTGGGAACAAGAGACAAAGAGAGAGGACAAGGATCGACTAAGCGAAAGACACCAGGTTGGTTAAACTTTTCTTCCTTCTCTCTGTACTTTCATAAAGGAAAACATCAAAGCTTTACTTTCAGTTGTTGCTAAAGACTGTCACCTTTAGAGTAGGGATAGGGTCATCCGCATCGGATACTTTTCCCCACAACACATGGCCAGGCAGATTAGTCATATCGAGATAGATTAAATATGATGTGTAGATGCAAGTTCTGGTCTTTACAATATGTTAGGATTTACAGCAGTTTAGGAAGTTTTAGGGGCAGAACAACTAGAACGAGGATCAAGGAAGGGACTCATTTTGTAATTCCTCTGATCCAAGATATGCAGATAGTATTGTATGTATGGAGAACTTACTCCTTTTTTCAGATCATAATATAGCAGCCGAAATTTGTCTAAAAAAAAAAAAATGCAAGACGTATGAAGGTAGTGAATTATGCTAATAAGCAATTTAGATTGGGAGAGACGTAATTAAATTTTGTTATTTAATTGGAGATTTCCAATTAAAATAATAATAAATCTACATTTATAAATTTATATATTGATTGGAAGGCCTGACAACGGTCACTTCTTTCCATTAGATCCCCTTCAGGCCTTTGGTATACCTACTAATTTCTTATATTATATAGTTGGGACTTCCTACTTGTTGGCGTGTTGAGGTAAACAAACTTGATGTGGTAAACAAACTTGATGTGGTTTTTTTTATCTCGCAGTTGGAGTCTATGGAATAATACAAAAGTGGTACAAAAAAGATTAATCACTCCTACCTTGAAGAACTAGTGGTCAAGATCAACACCTACAAGAACTTTGTTGTGGAATATTATCAAAACTAATAGAAGGATATGAAAGAGTGTACAGTAAGAACCTTCACAAACATGGTCACTGAAACTTGCAACATTGTTTGTAGGAAGAGAAAATTATGTTTCTTTTTTCCAAACATGTATGTTAGTATATTACAGTTTAATGAATATGTTTTCCTATTATCATATATGGTTTCATACTTTAACAAAACATTTGCCAAGTCTTCACAATGTTTTGAAACATTTGCCAAGATCTTACAAGATTTTATAATTCAGTGAAATATTCGCCATGACTTTACAAGATAATATAATTTGGTGAGAAATTCGCCAAAAACATTATATATACATATTATATTATTGATAAAATCACCTCCCATTTTTCCTATGTATCATGGGGATTCACCCATTTATTATACATATAAATTTAGGGTGGTTCTTAAAATGTTCCCTACTTCTTGTTCTTACCTTTTATGTTTTGAGGGTCTTGGGAATTGGTTGGGGAAAGAGAAATTTATTGGAGCTTGCGGAGAGCTGAATGAAACCCAACAGGTAATGAAAGACCCAGATGAAGCTTGGTGCATAAGTAACAGGCAACTAAAGGCAATAATATGACAACTGGTTGGATCGGTTGGGTCCATTGGGATAAATGGATGGTGGCAAGACAATCATGAGAAAGGTAACATGAAAGTTAAAGTGAATGGATTTGAGGTGTTAGATGCCATGGCTATGTTGGGAACTACTGTTCTCAATATTGTGCATGCATTGCACGGATAAAGGAAGTTATCTTAACCTTGACCTTATGATATATGGAAATTATGTTGTGATCATGATTATGCTGTTGTTTATATGTATATATATGTACGTATGTATGTCATTGTCTGACATGATTGTTTTATGCTTATGTATATATGTTTATATACGTATGTATGTATGTCATTGTTTGACAGGGTCATTAGGGATCATTCTTCTGGAGGAATGATTGCTTATGTAGGTGAATGACATGAAGAGGCTTCTAGTTATGAAGAATCAAGTGAGCAGAGTAGCCCTAATAGATCTATGAGGCTAGTATCTTGTGGATATGAATTGATATTATGTGATTACACTATGTCTATGTTTATGTTATGGATAGGTAATGTTGAGGGATACATCAACGGAATGAAAGCAGTGTGATTTGTGACATGCTAGGACAAACATGGATAGTGGAAAGACACTTGAGGAAAGGTTGCCTAGTAGAGGCAATGTGGTCTTTGGATGTGCAGTACTATTGTTGTGTATATGTTGTACATGTTGTACCTGTAGTGTTGTGTGCATGTTTCATATGCAATACTATGTACATATAGTGTTATGTGCATGTTGCATATGCATTACTGTGTACATATAGTGTGAGTGCATGTTGCATACGTGATATTGTGTACATATAGTGTTGTGTGCATGTTGTATGTGCAGTGTTGTATACTTATGGTGCTATGTGCATGTTGTATGTGTGGTGCTATGTACATATGGTGTTGGGTGCATGTTATATATGCGGTGCTATGTACATATGGTGTAGTGTGCATGTTGTACATGTGGTGCTGTGTTCATGTGGTGCTATGTACATGTAGTGTTGCACGCATGTGGTGCCATGTACACGTTGTGCAGGTGGTGTTGTGTACACGTAGTGTAGGTGGTGTTGTGTACATATGGTGTTGTATATACGTTGTGAAATTGGTTTTGTGTACACGTTGTGTAGGTGGTGTTGTATACACGTTGTGCAGGTGGTGCTATGTACACATTGTGCAAGTGGTGTTGTGTACATTGTTGTACATGTGGTACTATGTGCAATTCGTACATGCTGTGTGGTGTACATGTGGTACTGTGTTATGTGCATTATGTAGTCATTGTATCATGACATGTGTATTCATTGTGTTGTACACCAGGTGTAAGTGTATGTGTTGTGCTATACATTGGGTGTAGGTGTATGTGTTGTGTTGTATGTCAGATGTAGGTGTATGTGTTGTGTTGTATGTCAGATGTAGGTGTATGTGTTGTATATCAAGTGTAGGTGCATGTATTGCGTGGTGTTGTATGCCGTGTGTGGTGTAAACTATGTGCATGTGTACGTGATTGAAGAGAAAAAGACATTGGATGCTTTCTGGGCTTAATAATCGATCCAGTGAGGGTACGGAAAGGACAAAGTTAGAAGTGAAGAATCGATTAAAGGATAAGTGTCAATATTTCACTTCAGTTTTAATCATGCATGTGATCTATGCTTTTGATTTATGATGGTTACATGTGATTTATGATGGTTGCATTTGAGCTAACCAAATGTGATATGTTTATACATGATCATTTGATCGAAGAATTAGTTTGACTTGTGGCAGGAAGTGAACATAATTGCAGGTGTACCTTATTGACGATCCATCAATGAGGTATGATTTGAATTTATTTCAATTTTTATTTTGAATCTAATGGGAATTATGTTCTTAGTATAGGAAAGCATGAAAATTCCTGGTTGGGTGGTTGGAACTGACTACAAGAATGTTAGCAGCAACAGTGAAAGGAATTGGAACAAGAAACAATATGCTAGTAAAGCACTTTAGGAGCAAGGTTGTTGTGGGACACTGGTACCCAATAGTGTCCATTAGTTTCCATGAGCATGCTATGACCAGTATGATGGTTTTGAGGTAGGGACTGTGTAACATAGAAGGGGATGCCCGCGGAACTTGGAAGGTGTGTGACTGCACAGAAGGGGGTCACCGAATTTCCCGAGGGACTATGTAGCATAGAAGGGAAGACCAATGAATACATTTGTTTTGGTCATTAGCATTACCAGATGGAATCAAAAGCACATTAGGAGTGTGCCCTAGAAAAATGAGCTAGTAAATGTTCAATGAGAGAACAAGTAGTGCAAGGATTGTAGCGTTGGACATTGGATGCAGATTTGACTTTGGCAGTGGATTCTGGACTTCTTGGGAAGGAGGTGAATACTAGTGCTACTTTTGAGGGTGGAGGTGTGAGCCTCTGGATTCCCTTGTTGCTAATGTAGGTATTGTATCCTTCTATATGTTGGTTGAACAAATGTGCATATGTGTATATATGTATATTATTGTAAATACTGTATCGAGCTAGATTTATAAAGCTCCGTAGATAGTATGACTATTTGCTGGTTGAAGCAAATGTGTATGAGTATATATGTGGTTGTTATTGTAAATACTGTAATGAGCTGTGTTATAAATCTCCAATAAATGGTATGTTGGTCATGTTTTAATAGTGGTCATTGTAAATAATTCAATGAGTTGTGTTTAAAAGCTCCATAGGCAATATGTTTTGGTTTTCAGTGGTCTTGTTGGTTATATGTGTCATAGAACAATCAGGAAAATGTTCCCCCAAGGGGGAGGGTTCTGTAATAGCCTTGGTTGAATTTCCATGTAAAAAATATAGGACCAAGGTTATGGGACACATAATTAAAAGTTGAATGGTGGGAAAAACATCCTAGTGGGTGTTCATTTCAATTTATCATGTCTAAGGAAATTGGAAAAATACATTGGGTAAGGAAAAGAGACATTAATTGACATGTACTTATGAAAATAATGGAAAATAGGAGAAAAGGAAGGTGAGAGGTCACATATTTGCATGAGAGGGAAATTGAAGGAAAATGTTGAAATTAGAGGCCTCAATGATAAAAAGGCTTCTAAAGATCAATTCATGGCTTTTTCTAGTTTGGATTTTGGTCAGTGTTAGATTTTGTCAGTTCAGTCTTTGGCACTCTCATTCTCTCATTCTCTCTCATACTTTTGCACACTTAGAGAAATATCGGAGCATTGTGGGAGCATGCTTGGAACACTCTAGTTTTCATTCGATTTGGAGAAAGAAGTTAAAGGAAAGCGGGAGAGTGTAAGGGAACATGTTGATTGATGACTACAACTGGATTTCTTTGTAGGTATCGAGTTGCATGTATGGTTTCCTTTCTAGTTTTTGCATGCATGTGGTTTCTTGGTTATGAGCTGTCATTGGCATGGATGATTTCCTGGATTGACGATGGTTTTTCCTAGCCTTGCTATTTCTTGGATAGCCATGGTGTTGTGCATTTTCCCATTTGTTTTCTGATTGGTTCTTATGTTCCCTATGGCTCACTCTAGAACCCTTGGAACAAATTGGGTTGAGTTACTAGTCTTAGAAGCCTTGGTTGGACAAACGCTCTGGAACCCCCGAAACAACTTGGGTTGAATTACTAGTCTTGGAGGCCTTGATTAGATAAATGCTCTAGAGCTCTTGGTGGGTTGAGTTACTAGTCTTGGAGCCCTGGTTGGACAAATTATCTGGAGCCCTGTGACAGCCGTGGGTTGAGTTACTAGTGCTGGAGTCGGGTTGGAACAAACACTTCGGAGCCCTGGACAACTTGGGTAGAGACTGATCTGGTGATGGTTAGTGATGTCCGACAGTGAGGTGGAATCACTAGTTGAGGCAGTTTGACCTTTGGAAGCCCTAATTTGGTTTTGTTTTGGTTATTCCATGAGATCCCACATTCATGCTTAGAATATGGCGTGGGGGTGATTGGTTGAAAGAAATATTTGGTTCAACCCAATCTATGGTTGGGTGGTATGTGGAAGTCCCTGACTTGGTTGGCATTTTGATATTTTAATAAGAAATATTTTCTATTGTGATCTATGAACTGACGTATTAATTATGATGGTTATATTATGGTTGAGTTTCCATGGTTTACATGTTGGTTATTTACTAGTTCCTATGTTGGCTATGTGCTGGTTATATGATGTATAATGCCTATGGATCTTGACATGTTTGATGAATATATGAATGGTTGATGAATGCATGGACTAAAAAATGTTATTGCAAGTATTATGAGAGAGAATTATATCTTCTTGGTGATTCTCAGATAAGTTTCAGATTCCTATGTTCATATATGCATTCATGACCTATAGATTACATGTCTGCCATATGTTTGATGAAATGTTTGTCATGGTTGGGCTTGGTTAGGTCAAGTCCTTGATTAAGTCTTGTGTTAGAGGCTTTGTCTTTGTGTCATCTATGATTTGGAAAGTTTTATGAATTTCTGGGCAGTTCTCTGGAGTCTAGCCCTAAAAAAGTGGCTCAGATCTTGCGGTTGTGGGCATAAAACTAGGAGAAAAATATTGTAGTCACTCCCTTGCAGGCTTATGCATGTGATTGGAGGGTTACAATCAAATTCAGGTAGTGCTATGCCAACGTCTGGGGTCCAGATCAATGAAAAGGTAATTTAACTAAGGGTTTGGACACTTGGAAGAGTGATTTAGCTCTTGGGGGTCCCGTAGCACCTGAGGGAGATTAGAAAAATTTTGGTTTGTCGAATCTATTTCCTTAAGGTGATCTAGGAGGTTGAGTCATATCATAGTAATTCTTCGTCACATATTTACTCCGGTGGACTGGTAAGCTTGGGTAAGTTTGGGAGGAGGGTGTTACATATAAGCATCTTTGGTTCTAATGAATAGCAAGATGTTGCTGCATTTCACCTAAAAAAAAAGACCAACCTTTATATCATCCCAACGTTATTGGAAGAAATGTGCCAAGAAGCCATCACGCTAAAGATCTTTGTCCGAAATAAAGTATTTTAAGGACATCTAGACTAGTTCTTTCAAAATGGGTCTATGAATAGTTTCATTATCTTGTTGAGTCACTTTAAGTGGGATGTGTTCCAACATATAGTGGGCCGATTCTTCTTCATGATTTCCTAGGTCCTTGTAGAGATGGTTGAAACATTGAACAACAACTTCTGTAATTTTGGGATATTCAATGATACTTTCTCCATTAATTTATATGGATTTAATATTATTCCTCCATTTCCTCATTTTAGCCTAATTTTGGAAGAATTTGATATTCCTATCCCCCAAACAAAGCAAAAAACTATGAGACTTCAAACACCACTTTTTATCTTCTTCTTTCAATGCCTGAACAAATACCCTTTATTTCTCTTACACTGCATCCATATAATCATTATCTTGTTCCATTTTTTGGTGAATGACTTCCAATTTTATTTTAAGATGAAGGACCACTTTCTCCCATTTTGTATGATTTTCTTTTGCCCATTATTTTAAAGTTATCTTTGTTTCTTTCATTTTTTGTTCTATTATATGGATGGGAGATATTGATGCCCATTTTCCCCGTGCTTTAGATACCACCTCCATAAATCCCTTCTTCGGAAATCATTGGGGGCTGAATTGGAATGGAAACATACCATTATCTACGTTTGGGAGGAGAGATGAAGAAACCTATCAATGATCTTAACCTCCCTAGGCCAAATTCTAAATTGAGAAGGAGAAGCACTAATCTAGGAAATCATTGATAAGAAGAAAACTATCTAGTCATGCAACAATGTGCCTAGTTCCTACACATCTATTGCTCTAATTGAACTTGTTGTTCATTGGTTTGATGATTGTGAATTCTTCAATAGTTATGAAATCTTACATCTTCTATTGAAAAGTGCCTTTAACGGGGAGTGCCCCTATTTTCCCCAAGGATGGATAGTTGTATTAAAATATCCCCCATAAATACAACATTGTTTATCCTCTAAATCCCCAAGATTGAACAAAGAAGACTAGCAATAAATCTTTTCTTGATAAATAGTTGTATTAAAATATCCCCCATAAATACAACATTGTTTATCCTCTAATTCCCCAAGATTGAACAAAGAAGACTAGCAATAAATCTTTTCTTGATAAATAATTACGAGCATATAAGTATTGACTATACTACACACCTTTTGGCTTGGAATGTGGATCAAGTGGACAACTAGCTGAAAAAGAGAGGTAGACCATACCATGCACAATCCTCTTGAGGCCTCATGAAAGCTAACAACCTCCACACTATAATTGCGCCACATATTACCATATTTTTGGAGAACTTATTGTTCCACATTTTTTTTGTAAAGAAGGTGAATTAGGGGTTTTTCTTTTTTTACAAGACTTTTGACTTTTGAGTTTTGACATTTCCCTTTTTGAGCCTAATCCGTTACAATTCCAGGAGATTCTTCTCATAATTTACTAGTGGTCTTTGCACTCCCTCAAGCAGGGGTTGGGTTTCTTCCTTTCCTGGTATTCCTTGGGCCTTTTGCTTGTTGAATTCCCATTTCTTTATCTTTGTCTACTTTCTCATTCCTTATATCTTGATTTTCCTTCTCTTCCACTCTTTTATTTGTCCTTCCTGGGCTTGGGTCCTTTTCTTGTTCTCCTTCGATTTTTTCATCTCCGGATCCTGCATAGAAAGGTCCTTAATTATTCCTTGGATTTTTCATAAAATGGAAGACTTTTTCTGCATCTGATTCCACTTCTTCTTCAATCCTTTCATTGGTTAGGACATTTTCTAGCTGGGGCTTATCTTCATTTCCTCCTCTTGTGTTATTATTAGGAGATAATTCCTAAGGAATCTCCTTGTTTACATTCATTTGAATTGCCCCTTCTTTTTCTAGTTGCTCCAATAATTCATACTTGTTCACTTGAGGGCCTAAGTCCTTATTTTTACTTGAGGAAGAAGCCTGTGACCCATTTGGAGTTTCTTTTTTTTTAGAGAAGGGTGTTTTTAAGTTTGGTTTGTTTACCTTTTATAGCTTTTTGTTGTTGCATTTTGATGATTTGGGCTTCTTTTGCATTTCATTTTTACCATTATTCACCTTATTCAACTTGTTTCTATTGATCCTTCGATTTTGGGCATTTACAGACAAAATGCCCATACTCATGGAACAATTTTCACTTAAATGGTAAATTGATCAGAATCAACTTGTTGAAGAAAAGTCCAATTATTTAAATTGAGATGAACTGCTTCTGACAAACCCTTTGAGATCCAATTCAAGATATATTTGTGCACATGCAAACATTCCTTCCTATGGCTTGGCATGATCAATATATTATCCCAACGCATTCCCGATATGTCTCCTCATTCCAACAATGGAGCAAAAAGTACGGTAACTTAACCCACATAGGGGCTATAAAAGGGACATCATTCTCAGGGTTGAAGTAAGGACTCCATCTATCTAGATAGAGCTGTTGTGCACCCCACTTCAAAACATGAGATCCCAATCCACTTTTCTTTAAATAGAAAGGTAAAAATCCCTTGGCTACAAAAGGAAATTGAGAAGTGTCCCTTAATCAAAGGGCATTAATTTTTACCAATCCAATTCAAAGACTTGTGAGTGGGCTAGATCCTTGGCCTTTTGAACCAATGCGTTGAAAGCTACAATATGAGAAATTGGGTGAGGTAGTGGGCCCTCCAAAGGTTGTAAAGTGATCATAATATCTTATATATATCTGATTTCACTTTCCCTATTTTATTACAATAAAACAATTTAATTATATATAACTAAATTTTATTGAATATTCAGTTTATCCAATTAATTAATAAAAAATTTAAGTCACATCCAACCTAAAATAAATGTATTCATAAATATTGCAAACATAATATGAATATATCTCTAAATATCAATTTAGAGTTAGTGATACTAAATTTCATGCAATGCTAAGCAAAATATGTAATATATTAGCCTATGGTTATTCACAGTTGCAAGTTTTCAATTTTCATTTCTGACAGCACCCATAGTGAACATCGGAGCATCTGGCTTTTTTAATGATGAACCATGGAAAGAAAAAAAAAGAAAAGCGCAGCAGGTCAGTTTCCTCTGTTCAGAAGATAATACCGATGTATTTGATGCTCCGAATGCTTTTTCAAATGCCTTGTCTCCTCCTTCTGCCATTGCAAAAGCTAATACCAATGCCAACGCTCCTCCTCCAACAGTTGAAACCCAAGAAGTCGATATAACGGCGTATAACTTCCAAAACACTCCATCCCCTCCTCATGCCTCGACTTCTTGCTCTTCTGGTGTTCCAGTTACCGTTCCATGACTTCCGAAACCCTACATCCCCTCTTCATGCCTCGGCTTCTTCCCCTTCTGGTTCTAGTTACTGTAACGCAAGGCGGCTCTTCTGAATCTTCAATTGCGGCCGATGGGGATGCCTTCCTCCTCTTCCTTGTTGAGGGAAGGGATGAAGGATGTGATAATGAAAAGATCAGAGTTGATAGTGGAAGTCCCCTCTATCATGTGCTTCTTTCAAATTGATTCTTCCAAATTTATCAGGTGAGCACTGCATATCTTTTTAATCTAAGAGATCTACCAAAACCCTCATCTATTGTATGCTTGTTTCTTGTTTTGTTAAGATATTGTATGCTTGTTTTTAATCTAACAGATATACCAAAACCCTCATCTCTTGTATGCTTGTTTCTTGTTTTGTTAAGATATATTTGTTGTGTGTTTGTTTGTGTTATTTATATTATTTTCCATTATATTTTATCAGCACTGTCATTACATTCTATTAACATTATATTAATTAACATTATATTGAGAGGGAAACATTTCTTCTGAAGGGTTATAACTTTTCCTGCAACAAGGAATTTTAATTTCTGTCTGTCTAAACTTTTGATTAATTAAGCATAGAGAAATGCCCAAGTCAAAATGGCTGTGTCTATTTTTTCTCGATATTATATACCATTTTATTTTATTAACGTTACATATTAATCAAACATCTCTTCATCCCTGCAATTCTCTGTCATTCCATGTGTAGGCTTCTTTGTACTTTTAAATTTAAGTAAAGAATGCTTTGTAGAAATACCCATTTGAACAACTTTTTCTTATGTGTAGGTCTCCTTATCCTATTTAAGTTAATATCAACAACGTTTTGCATAAAGATATGTTTGAACAACTCTTGCCGAAGAATATGAAGAAGGCAAAAAATTGACGCTGGTAATTACTGCAAGTGACAAAGATGTACGTTCTCTATTTGCTATGAGATGCCTTCCTGATACAGAAGTCATGGATTTTTTATTGAATGAATTGTACTATGAGATAGATGACACAGAGGAGCAAATAAATTCTAGCCACATTTAACAAGATACTGGACACATGTGGAGGAATTCCAAGACATTTCACTGTCCCAACAACATTCATAAGTTGCAATGAAGACAAACAAAAAACTTATGGTATAATGATGGAAAAAAGGCAGATGGAATGCTACCTTTTGGCTGCCTATCTTTCTGAGATTATGAAAGATCCATTTCTGGACATCTGCCCAGTTGTAGAAGAGTCTAGACTCAATATGCTATACGAAAGAGCACTCGTCTCTAAAGACACGAACATTGGCAAGGGTTTATAAAATCTGTGAAAATGTGAAGGGAATAATGTTCAGGTCCACAGGTGCAAGTCAAATTGAAGAGTTTTGTATATCTTAATTCTCATGACAGATTCAATTGCTTTAATTATTAGCATACAGGACATTCAAGAGATAAAAGGCATTTGGTTGAGCGAAGATAAAAATCCATCACGCAGGGCATTCAAGGGATCAAAGGCATTTGGTTGAGCGAAGATAACAATCCATGGTATATAGCCATGGAAATTGCACTCTACTTCATCGAAAATTCTTGCACTTGGAAATTTAACAAAAATGGAGGGAACATATAATAAAGTATTTTTCCATAGGGGCAGTACCCCTATTTTCCCTTGTGGTTAAGGAGTTGAGATACTTGAGTTTAATGTGTCCAGGGTAAAGGACTTGAGATTCTTGATATAAAGTTATGAGTTAGCAGATTTGGTTATAATTATGTTATCCTTTCATCAATTCAGGGTACAACCTGTGAGTGAAATCTACTTAAGAAGCAAGGCTCCTTCAAATATGTGGTCTTGTTCTTTAGCTAATTGTTTTGAGAATTTTGATTCCTGCTATGTTAATGTTTTATTAGTTTTAATGATTTAATTATGATTTTCACATATAAGCTAATTGTTTTGATAATTTTGATTCCAGCTATGTTAATGTTTCATTAGTTTTAATGATTTTTCCACATATAAATTGCATAATTTGAAGATGCTTTCGAATACGGAAGACGTGGAATTAGATGAAAAGTTAGTCTTCCATGTCTTTAAAATCTCTTCCAATGATCTTCTGCTGCTTCAGAATTTGCTTATTGGTTAGTAATGAGAATGATCCACTTTGTGAAATAAAAAATCTATCAGAATAAATCTTTCATATATACATTGGCGTTAGGTTGAAGATGCAATCTACAATGCAATTGATTCTATGAACTACCCAGATCCATTTTAAAGCTTCAGTATTTAAGAGTATTGAAAATGGATTACTTTCATATACACATTGCCTTATTGGTTGAGGATGCAATCTACAATGCAATTTATTCCATGAACTACCAAAATCAATTTTAAAGCTTCAGTATTAAGAGTATTGAAAATGGATCACTGTTTGAGATTGAGGCAATTGTTAAAGATATTTAATCATTTTGATCTTTGCAAGAACTTATTCTTTAATAGAAAAAATATCAGGTTCGATGTGAAAGTTCTTAATGTACTGAGAATTGATCACTATTCCAATTTGAATTTGGGGCAGATATCAAAACCTTTTAATTCACATTATTATTTTCCTGTGTTGAAGTTGGACTCTAGAGTCTTGATTTTTTAAGTGTAATGTCGAATGATGTCATATATCAGTCCACTGGTTAGTGGTGCACCATCTAACAACTAATTGGACATACCTTTGTCATCTCTTTCGGAGTGGGCTACCATGGATTGGATACATATTTCTTCTGTGTTTTTGGATACGTTTTTGAGTAAGCACGGTGAGAGTAGGAACTTTATGAAGAAAGTAATTAGGGGTGTTTCCATGACGCATCTTAACAACCATGTATGAAGTCAATCATTGGTTTAGTGTATGACCAATGTTTATGTAGATGTGAGGAGTAACTAATATTAATGTCTCGTAGTCCCTCAATTTTTTTGCACCATTCTTTATATTAGTCTTTGATTTTTCAGCTGTTAATCAAACAACTAGCGTTTTTCCTATCAGAAATCGGCTATTTCGAAAAATTCATAAAATGGCTGGGAAATATAAAGCGACCGTCCATACTATACATGACATTGACCATGCACTAAACCACTAAACCAGTAATACACTAAGCCACTAAACCAATAATTAGCTTATGCATGATTGTTAAGATTAGCCATATCTCGATTGCTAGTTGCTCCCTTGGGGTAATAATTAGCTTATGCATGATTGTTAAGATTTGCCATATCTCCATTACTAGTTGCTCCCTCATTGAGTTAGCTGATATTTTATATTAACTGCAACGGTGGTTTTGGGCTTTTGTGCAATGAGAATATTAGCGCCTCTTTGTTGAGTTGAGGAGTTTGCTAGTTGCTCCCTCATTGAGTTAGCTGATATTTTATATTAACTGCAACAGTGGTTTTGGGCTTTTGTGCAATGAGAATATTAGCGCCTCTTTGTTGAGGTGTCGAAACTCTGGTACAAATCTTTGTATACGAATCCTTGCTTAATTTTACCAAATGGTATAAGCCCTTTCAATGCCTACCTAAACATTATGTTGGTTTATACATTATTAATCAGTGACACGAAAGATCCCCATCCACATATAAAAGCTCTGGAGGTCTGAACAAAACAATGACTCCAAAGATCCATAAATAAAAGCTCGGGATGTATTAACATTCTAAGCAAAATTAACAAAATCAATGACATTATTTACAAGAAAGAATTAAAAAATTCAATGACATTATTTACAAGAATACAAATGATGTGGATATCTTCCATCTGGTTAAGTCCTTTCATTACAGGTTAATATTTTTTAATTATTTATCTAATAAATAAAAATTATTTAATCATGGGATATCTGGCATATGGTTTAAGTTGAACCTTTCTGAAAATTTCGTTTCTTTATAATAATGAAAAAAGTGCATGATTTCAAATCCTTAATTAAATATATTAGGTTTTGAGTTTTGAACTCCTTAGGTAAGGATCGAAAATGGAACAGTCGGAACCTATTGTATATAAAAAAAATGTTTAATGAGGTTAATAATATAATATTTATGTTTAAGTATTTGTGATGGTATTATATATATATATATATATATATTTTATTAAAATAATCTAAATTTATATTTCTTAATGTTGAATTATATTTCAAACATTTTATTAAAACTTTGCAGTAGATTCATAATTATAAAAATATATTATTGATCACTAAAAAATTCAAAATCATGTTATTATAAGTTGCTTGAAAGAAACCAAAAGAAGAGATATGTTTTATTATAAGCTTAAAACAAAATCTACTTGTTATTAGAAAGTCTAGTATTATAGTCTTCCCAAGTTAATTAAAGTAAACAAATATTGTGCATATTATCAACCTAGTAGAAACCAACTGAATGAAAGGAAGATGCACATGCTCATGAATAATCCACTTCCCATGTGTCAATAGAACATCATCCTTAGACTGTCCATATACAACTTGGTCTCTCCCTATATGCATAGTGAAAAGAGACCTAATTAAAAGGATGGGATAAATCTAGAATTTCATTTAACACATGCCATAAGATGAAAATTCTTGTAATGAACTATTTTGCCTATTTAATGACTAGAAGTTGGTCTCCAACCTTTTTCAATAGCCAAAGAAAGAGTAAACGTCAAGGGCATTCACTCAACAAGATTGTTAGTTCCAACTCCTAACCCAATTTCAAAAAAAAAAAAAAAAAATCTCCCAAGGCAAACCCACCAACTCCACAAAGTGAAGGGTACTCTTGTGATGCACCATCAAAATAGGTTTAGGCTCCAGATTCATCAATTCTCTTGGACAATCTTCCTTCTAGTTTTATGCTACCAATATCCTTACTCCATTGCTTTAAAGAAGATTGAAAGATGAAACATTTAGTAGCACAATGAAACATGGAAGTGAATTTATTCTTAAAAAACTATAATTTCTTGTTTTTAAGATTCCCCGTGATATTGCTACAAAAAGTTCCCTATCACCAAAAGTGGCCATTCACCTTTGCATTAAAGTTTTTGAATATCTTTTTAATGCTTCCTTAATGTAGACTCTTGACCAAATATTCTTCAACCCAAACATAATCTCCATCTATTTTCAATCTTGAACAATATATTAACAAGTCATTGCTTGATTGGATATCTATTTACATATATTAGATTTCTAGAAATGAAAATTGAAAATGAAACGAAACTCCCTAAACACTTCTCTGCATTCCCTAGTGGATGGAACTTAGGGTAAACTCGATTCTTTAGGGATCAAGGCTAATACTATGTTATATTCATTAAGAGTTCAATACTCCATTTGCAGGAATTAATTCTTGGCAGGGGAGTATCTCTCATTAATACAACGTTATATTCATTAAGAGTTCGATTGGACTTGGGGTGAACTCGATTCTTTAGGATCAAGGCTAGTACAACCCTATATTCATTAAGAGTTCAATACTCCATTTGCAGGATTTAATTCTTGGTTCTTTCAACTATTTTCGCTGGGCCGATTCATAATAAAATTCAAACTCTTGTTGAGGCTATTGCATAGTTGAAGAATGGTATTTCCAAAATAACATAGCTATATTACTTGTAACAAATAATTATCAATCGAGATTAATATCTTGAATTTTGGGAGGACATAATCATGCAAGAGGCTAAGGTAGTTTCAAACCACAAAATGATTAACGTTGTGGTATGGTTTTTTGTGAGATGGTAAAAAGAAGTAATACCAAATTGCATTATCCCAAGAGAATCATAATATCAAGGTTATGGTGTCTTAAGAAGTATACATTGTAATATACCAAAATATAATTTGAAGAGTTTTTTTGGGGATTTTACTGTTGACACCTAATCCTCAGGATTGGGTGAATATAATGTAAATAGATAAATAAGTAATATGAACAGTCATCGGGAGATGAAGTGAACAGTCTCTCCCTTATGTATATAATGAAGACCTACCCGATGGAAAAATACATACGAATCATTTTTGCCTTGAGGAGTTACTGCCTGGCTTGACATGGTATGAGAGCTAGCTCCATTTTTAGCTTTTATTCCCTTGTAACCCCCTTCTACCATTTCTGCAGTCTGTCATATTATCCATTCCTATGCTCTCTATCCTCTACTATGCATTTGGTATCTGCGCACCCACAAACGTCATTTAATGCTCCACACTACTATACCAGCGGAATCCCATGTTGTCCTGTGGGTTTCTCATACTCTTCCTGCACTATTAGTCTCGACCTTCTACATTTTTTTTTAATGTTGCATACTTCAGTTGCCATACTCTAGTTACCCTACTATTGCCATACGCTCCCTCTCAGCATCGACTCCACCATCGATGTCCTACACATTGTGCACTGGCCTCCATACACAGGTTAACACTGCCTTGGTATACATCAGCCTCCTTGATATACGTTGGCTTCCTTAGTATCCACATTGCGCAACAAATGTTGTTCCTCCACCACAGTCGACTCTTATGTCCACACTTTGGTGACTATGATACAATGAAGGCTTGAGCACTGCTCTCCGTCCACAATATAATATGTTGAAATAATGCTTTTGTATTATATTTTCGATGTCCGTTGTGACCTGATATTTTTGATGTCCGTTGTGTCCAACGGAGGTATATAACACCCTGTGTATACCATATCCCGTATAATGAGGTATGACTCTTGTATTGTGCAGTGGTATGATTCCCGTATATGATTATTAATTGTGTGGAGCCTGACACTTGTGCTATTCCAGCTAATACCTCCTCCATACCACTCCTCCTCCATATAATACCTCCCGCAATAATACCTTTGTCCTATTGCTACCATAATTTCATTTTTCAGAATGTTGCTACTACAGTGAATTTTTTTTTCCAGCAGAAGTATTTTTCTATCAGCAGAAGTATTTTTTTTATAGTATGCATTCAATCATATCTATTGTGGGAATAGTTCTCATTGGCAAGGAAAACTATCCTGAGTGGTCCTGGATGATAAAACACACCCTCATTTTCAATGAGTTGTGGAAAGGAGTGTATGTTGGAGACGGAGACAAAGAACTAGAACAACCTACCTCAGACAAAGAGCTCGTCATTTGGGAAAACAAGAACAACAAAGCTTATGCATTAATCGCAACATCTGTAAATGAAGAGGTGAGTCGCCATATTTCGCCATTTTCAACTGCCTTTGAAGCCTTACAAAAGCTGAAAAAACTCTATGGCTCACATTCTGCACTTGAAGTTGTTCAACTCATGATTAAACTCTTCACTCTTGAACTGAAAAATAATGATCCTCTTGCTCTTTCATCTGAAGTAAAGTCTATAATGCATGATATTAAATCCACTAAGGTTGAATTGGATGTTCCTCTTATCGCTTTTCTCAAGGCACTTTATCCTACTTACTCCAATTATCTTGAGTCATTGCAAGCAAATGGAAATCTCAAAGATATCACCTTTGACTCTCTTGTGAAAAAGTTTGCTAAAAGAGAGAAAGATTTTGGAAAAAAGACAACCCCTGAATCCTCTGAAGAGGCTTTGTGCCTTGCTCATAAAGAAAAGCATCCTGCTCAAGATTCTTCAAGAGGAAGAGGTGGTTGAAGAGGAAGAGGAAGATATTTCAGAGGCAGGGGGGCTGATATTCTCAAGGAGAAAAGGCAAATTTGCACTGCATTCGCTGCAAAAGAAATGGATCACATGATGCCTCTACATGCAAGCTACCATGGGACAAAATTGAGCAGCAAAGAAATCAACAGAAAGGTAAAACTGATGATACAGACAAAGGTAAAGCACCTAAATCTGCTCACTATGTTGTGGCACAATGTAACATTGGAGTAAATGAAGATTTATTTAATGCTTCACTTGCTTCTTAGAAAAATGATTGGCTGCTTGATTCAGGAGCAACCTGCCACATGACTCATAGAAAAGATTTTTTTGAAGAATTTACTGACAATGTTGATGGAGCAGTATACTTTGCAGACCAATCAAAAATCAAGCCATCAGGGCTTGGCACAATCAGGCTTAAATTGCCTGGTCTTCCAGACTTTCTTCTGCACCATGTTCTATATCTCCCACAGCTGAAGAGAAACTTGCTGTCCTTGGTTCACATCCACCAGCAAGGTCACTTCATTCATATGTTTGATGGCAAGGTTGAGGTGAGAAAAGCACCTGACCACTCACTTGTCATGAGGGCAGTAGAAGAAGAAAGGCTTCTCAAGCTGCAAGGAACCTCTCCTCGTGCAAAACATTTCTCATACAATTCTCATCATGAAGAAGGTACTCTTCCATCAAGTTTATGATGGCATGCTATATTTGGACATTTGAACTATGACAACCTATGCTTGTTGAAGAAAAATGGTGTTGCTGGTTTGCCTACAATTCCTAGAAAACTTAAGCAATGTGATGCTTGCATTCTAGGAAAGCATAACAAACAGTCTTTTCATGATTCACATTCAAGAGCACATAGAAAACTTGAACTTATTCATTCAGATTTATGTGGTCCAATGCCTGTTCCTTCTGCAAATGGAAATAAATATATGATGACATTTATTGATGACTACACCAGAATGTGTTGGGTTTATTTATTGAAGAACAATCTGATGCTTTTCAAACATTCAAGAATTTTCATAAATGGATTGAAAATGACGCACAACCTCATATTGGGTCTATTTGCACTGATAATGGAAAAGAATACACATCAAATGAATTTGAAAACTATCTTTGCCAACATGGGATCAAACAACAAACAACTGTACCTTATAATCCCCACCAAAATGGTGTAGCTGAAAGAATAAATAGGACAATCTTAAATATGGTACGATCCATGCTCTTCTTCAAAAATGTAAAGATAATGTTTTGGGATGATGCTGTTCTATGTGCTGCATATATAAAGAATAAATGTCCATCTAATGCTATTAGAAACAAGACTCCATATGAAATGTGGTATGGACATGTTCCTTCGGTAAAGCATCTCAGGGTCTTTGGTTCCACCTGTTATGCTTTGATACCAAAGGTAAATAGAAACAAACTTGGTGCTAGAAGTCGTAAGTGTATCTTCCTGGGGTATTCAAATGCCTCCAAGGCATACCGTCTCTATGATGAAGTAAATAAAAAGTTTGTTGTATCTAGAGATGTAATTTTTCTTGAATCATCCAAAACTGACAATGTTGTTGAGTGACAACTTGGTCGCTTGGATAGATTCGCAAAAGCAAAATCATTTCAAGAATTTGATAATCAGATTCCACATCTTGAAGGGGGGATTCCTATACTAGATCAACATGTGGAATCTTCTTTTGAGGAACACTCTCCCCCGCTTGAAACTCCAACAACAGATGATGCTTTAAGTGATGTGATTGATAGAATTGGGAGACTCAATCTTGATTCAGTCCCAACTCAATCAATGGAGCAACCTGGCCCATCTGAAAAAGGTCCACCAAAGTGGCTGACAAAGACACTTGAAAGTGTTCATCCTGATGAGGTTGGAAAGACAGGAACTAGAAATTCAAACCAGCAGAATGGAGGTGATGTGGATGACTCTAATTCACTTGTTGATATGGATGTTTCTTATGATTGTGAATTGAACTTGTCTACAGATTTTGAACCAACTTCCTTCAAAGAAGCTGCTTCTCATGATGAATGGAAAGAAGCGATGCAAAATGAGTATGATGCCCTCATAAAGAATGACACTTGGAAGTTGGTTGATCCTCCATTAGGAACCAAACCAATTGGCTACAGGTGGGTCTACAAGAACAAGTATAAAGCTGATGGCTCATTTGACAAGCACAAAGCTAGGCTTATGGCAAAAGGTTTTGCACAGAAGGAAGGGGTCGATTATGAGGAGACCTTTTCCCCCATAGAAAAATGGGCTACCATCCGGACACTCTTTGCCCTAGCAGCTCAGAATGGTTGGAAAGTCCGTCAAATGGATGTCAAAACTGCTTTCTTAAATGGATATCTAAAAGAGAATGTTTTTATGTCTCAGCCTGAAGGATTTGCTGTGAAAGGACATGAACATAAAGTATGCAAACTTGTGAAGTCCTTGTATGGCCTCAAACAAGCACCGCAAGCTTGGTATGAAAAATTAACTGAGCATCTTCTGAAACTCAATTTCAAACATTATGATCTTGATGATGCAACTTTATTTGTCAAGAAAGTTGGAAAAACAGTTGTATATCTTGTGGTATATGTATATGATCTTTTGATGATGGGGAACAATGAAAGCTACATTGCATCCATAAAGAAGGAATTGGGGAAAAGTTTTGAAATGACTGATTTTGGCTATGTTCATTACTATCTTGGCATTGAAGTAACCCAACATCCGAAGTCCATATTTCTTTCTCAAAAGAAATACATTGGAGATCTGTTGAACAGGTTTGGCATGACAGAATGCAATCCTCTTACTATTTCAATGGAAAAAAACTTAAAGCTCACATCTATTGAAGGAAAAGAATTTGAAAATGCAACAAAGTATAGACAACTTGTAGGAAGTCTCAACAACCTAACTACTACCAGACCAGACATTTCGTTTGCTGTTGGAATCCTCTCTATGTTTATGCAAAAGCCTTGTGAGGGACATTGGCCTGCTGCAAAAAGAGTTCTAAGGTACTTGAAGGGAACTCAAGACTTTGGAATCAAGTATACACAAGTGGACGACTTCAGCTTGATTGGATACTCTGATTCAGACTTCGATGGAGACAAAGAAACTGGGGTATCTACTTCAGGATATGATATGAGTCTTGGATTATGAGCTGTTTCCTGGAGATCACACAAACAATCAGTTCCAGCAGATTCCACAACAGAAGAAGAATACATGGCAGCAGCTGAAGCAACAAAAGAAATTGTGTGGCTCAGGAAAATTCTTGAAGATTTGTAGGTAAAACAAGTACAATCAACTCCACTCATGATTGACAATACCTCTGCAATAAAGTTGGCCAAGAACCAAAAGTTCCATGATTGAACGAAGCACATCAATACTAAATATCATCTGATTCGACATCATGTTGAGGCCAAAACAATCCATCTCCGTCATTGTTCCACTAATGAGCAAATTGCAGACATCTTCACCAAAGCTATTGGAAGAGAAAAGCTTGAATGATTCAGAATGATGCTTGGACTCACCAACATCCCTTCAGATTAAGGTGGGGAATGTTGACACCTAATCCTCAGGATTGGGTTAATATAATGTAAATAGATAAATAAGTAATATGAACAATCATCGGGAGATGAAGTGAACACTCTGACCCTCATGTGACCTACCTAATGGAATAATACATACGAATCATTTTGCCTTGAGGAGTTACTGTCTGGCCTGAGATTTACTAAAATATTTATGCCATAAAATTCTTCTTAAACATAATCAAAATTGCATACTTGCCTCATGAAATTAGTAGCACAATAATTAAATTTTGCAGTGTAAACCCATAAATAAATAATGAGAGAAATGATAATAAACACAACTTTATTTTATTATTTACTGGGACAAATTACATACAAAACTATCAATAGAAAATAGTTGTAGCAATGACCTCTAGAATATATCCTACAACACAGAATGTAGCCTCCCAAACTTTAGATAAAAATGACACTCTCATTGAGAATTTGGATGATCCTCATTCTAATCTTTAAATCTACTCTGGATCTCTCATTGAGAATTCGGATGATCCTCATTCTAATCTTCAAATCTATTCTTGATCCGTTCTCTAAATCTACTCTAGATCTTATCTCCAATAATGTGGCTCTGTGAA
This sequence comes from Pinus tabuliformis, assembly GCA_031772625.1. Taxonomy (NCBI): domain Eukaryota; kingdom Viridiplantae; phylum Streptophyta; class Pinopsida; order Pinales; family Pinaceae; genus Pinus; species Pinus tabuliformis. The sequence continues at coordinate 1,697,281,407 of CM062817.1, forward strand.
ATTCCTGGATGAAATTTCCTCAAAAGTGGATTGAGTTTCATCTAATTCACGATTGGAAGGGTTTTGTCGAGGGGCTTGCTGGCTGATAACCTCATTCCCAAAAAATTACTCAGCTCCAAGATATCCAAAATTATTTGCTTCCTTTCCTTTTAGACTCTTCAACCTTCTAAAAGTATTTATTTTTATTATTTTATTGCCACTAGAGAAGCTTCTCCCTCTTATTTTATTTTAAGTGACTTTTTATTTTATTTTAGTCACTTTTCCTCTTTTTGGCCCTTTTCTCCTTTTATTTTAGTCACTAGAACTTCGTCGCCTTGGCGAGGCTTTATTCATAAAATCGCTCTAGAGGAGATTATTTGGAGCAAGCAATTGGAGTAAGGTTATTCAACATAAATATCAAAAAAACAAAGAGTTCATATATTGGTACGGTCTGGGTTCAATTGGGAAAAAACAAGGTTCAACAATATGGTCATGCTTCCTGAAAATTGAGACATGTTTCATCCAACTATTGACATGGAAATTCCCCCTCGGATGTGGGTGTTAGATAAGTCTTTAATGCGCATGGGTCACCAGACAAGCAGGTGGCTAATCAACATGGCAACCTGCGCCTTCCCCTGTGGGAAATTAAGGCAAGTCTTGGCTCCTTGGCCGGTGCCATTAATCAATTTGGAAAATCGAGAAATTCTCTGCAAATTCTGAATTATGGAGCAAAGCCCCCTGCATTCACCCATTCGGCCTCTCAGTTGTTCTTGCCATCCCTCTGCAGCAGAGCCAAGCCTTCGCACTGCTACGGGAAGACGTTGCTGACTCCTCTGCTGCGTCGACCTGGGCAATGGTCACCATTTTTCTCAGTCCTCTCTTTGCCACCTGCATTTTGCGCTCTCGACCCCTTCCTCTGGTCCGGATTTGAATTCCCCTGCTCCTTACAACAGCCCCTCTGTCGTTCTTACCCTGTTTCCTGACCCTGTAATTCATCGCCCGCTGCAGCTTTCTAGACAAAGAATCATGCGCCAATGCCATAGAATGAGGAGCAGGCAAGGTGGAAGTCGGGGCGGCGCCACTTGCCCTTCATCTCTGCCCCCTTCTGTCACCACATCCCCGTCTGCATCCCCTCCCCCAAGCCCCTCAAATTCCCGCTTCCTTGGCAGGTACCCAGACACCCACAACGACAGTGACAAACTGGGCAATAGTGAGGTTCGACGCTCAGGGGGATTCGCCCAGCACATTGCTATCACTGCTTCCTCCCAGAAAGCACAATTTCAGTTTCGCTGCTCCATGGACAGGCTGCTCATCATTGCCACCGTCACGGTGGATTTCAGAGAGGTCACTGACTCCTGCCCCGAACCAAAGCTCAGCCTGGAAACAAACAAGGATCCACCAAAGCTTGGCATCTTTCAAGGAGAGCCGAGCTCCAGCCACCCGCCGAGAGACAAGGACAACCCATGCAGCCAACAACAGACTCTGGGAGGCGAAGCCACCCACAAGGACAAAGGAATTCAAATGGAGGACACTGCAGGTGGCAGGCATGCAACGGATACTGGCTCAGAAGAATATGGCTGGTGTCCGATTGTGGAGGAACCACCAACAGAAGCCACCTTGCTGCTGCATGCCAGGTCACGTGTCAGGCCCTGAGTTTGGTTTGCTTATTTTCTTTTTATTATGGTTAATTTTGAATTTCGCTTCCAGCTCGGGTTACGAGCATTGATTCTCATGAGCTGTTTCACTGTGGAGAATTTTGAGCTAAACAGTGGGTTTCACTATGGATGTATTACTGAAATTTATAGTGTTTTGGTAATTTTTTTTTAATTTTTGGAACTATAGCCCCTACGAGGGCAAAATGAACTTTCCTTACCTCATTCTCGAACTGGTTTCCCCAACTGGGGCAGTCGCGATTTCAAGGCTTGATGTTTAAAATGGTCATATAACTGACCCAGTACCGCAGAGGCCGGTGCCTCTTTGTACATTATGTTTTTATTAATAGATCAACTTTACTTAGAAAAAAAACTATTGACATGGAAATTCCAGTCGAGTAATAATATTTTGATTGGTTTTGACCCAATTCTGGGTGCTGATCCGAATCTATCCATATCAAACTATTTCTTGCAGTTCCTAAATGACCGTGGTGTCTTTTTCTGGGGCCAAGTCATAAAAGACTGGCAAGGAAATATCCCTGTCTGGAAAAACGTAGATGAACTGGGTTTAACTGATTTTTGGAAAGAAGAATGGATTCAAATCACAACATCTATGAAACAATTGGGCATTTGTAGATCAGGGACCCAGGACAAAATAATATGGTCGGGGAAAATGCAATCTGACAACATAGTGGTAGAAGACATCTACCAAACATTAACAAAAATAATTGTGAGGAGAGAGGAGAATCATACCCTTTATACCTTCTGGAAAACAAAAGCACCAATCAAAGTTATTATCTTTAGTTGGCTAGTTTACCATAACAAGAATCTTGTTTGGGAAAACTTGCAAAAAAGAAATTGGTATGGGTCAGGCATTTGCCACATATGCAAAAACCATTCAGAAGAAAATGATCATATTTTTCTACATTACCCTCCCACTACTTGGGTTTGGAAAAAAAATTATTCCCTTATAGGCTTCCCCTATATTCAACATTCTTGCATTAGAGAGTCCTTGGAATGGTGGAGTTCTCAGAAACCTGCATGGCGAATTATACCTCTTTCTTTTCTAGGAAATTTGGAAATGGAGGAATAGAAACATATTTCAAAACATTAGGGATGACTTCCTTATAATCATTGAAAAAATAATAACAAATCTTTCTTTTTATTCTACACAGTCATTATGCTCTAAAGAGAAATCCAAAATGAAAAATGACTTACATTTCTCTTATCCTATGGGTTTTTTGATGGGGCAGCGCAAGAAAACAAATGTGCAGGTGGATTTTGGATTGCTATAAATGCTGACTTGATATACAGGATGCATTGGAAATCTGGTGATGGTACCAATACCAAAGTTGAAGCTGTAGCTCTCTGGGGTCTCCTATGGTTCAATAGCTTCCTTGGAAAACACATATATGGTGACTCAAAAATCATGATCGACCAAGTCATGGGGAGAGCAACAATCAACAATCCCAGACTACAAGAATGGATGGAAATAATTGATTTTTTATGGAAAACACAAGACAGATACACAATCCAACACATTGAAAAATGTTATAACAAAGATGCAGACAGATTGTCAAAAAAAGGATTACAAGGAAGCAATGATGATTGGCACTTAGAGATTACATGGGAGCAAACCATATTTAACACGGAGAGCTTCCCAAATCCAGGTTAACCATTTCTATGCAAGCCTCAAAGTTTTTTTTTGTATAAAATACTATTTATATAGTGTGATAATGTACTAATTCCTCATGTTCTCTCATCGGAAGAATGAACACTCAACAAAACTCCTAAAAAAAAAAAAAAGACTGACATTCCATTTGTAACTGTTGTCTAAATTGTTCAGGGATACATAAATGTTTTTTGTTTTTCTGAAGATATATGCCTGGCCATTGGGCAAAAACAGTGTCCTCTATGAGGAGCTTTCTATAGCTTCTTCGCTAGATGGTGTCATTACAGATCAAAAGTCGTGCTTCATAACTATGCTGACCATACTGTATTTTTTGTATGTGGAACTTTTTTTTCTCTGCACTGGCTCTTTACATGCTATAGGTCATACAGTGCCTACAGGTTTTCTCAAGGGAGGGGACTACTACTCTTCTATATGATGACTGTTCAACAATACAACAACAAATGATGTTTTCTTGTATATTCCTTACAGTGTTTTCCACTGTATATGGTGTTATCACTCAGGTTGTTCCCTTTGACTCCTAAGGGAATACGGCCGAGGTAACCACAAACCAATCTTTGGACTGCAGGTCCTAGCCTACCTGCAATCAGAGAGGGCTCTCTCTTTATGATTTAGCTTTGTTTAGGGGTGATTTTAGGCTAGTTATGATGTGCATGGGTTTGATTTAAGTTTGGGGGGATGGTTGATGTTTTCAGACAGAGTTGGCATGCAAAGGCTGAGAAATTCAGACCATTGGGCATGGAGTCAATGAATGTGACCTGTTGGGTGTGTTTTCTTTGGTGGAAGAGAGGAATACAGAGCATGATAGCTACACATGGCACAATGTTTAACGCTGAAACAAGGATGAAATGGAGGTCAGGGGATGAGAGGCAATTAAGGATCTCTCATCCAGCCAAATAGGGAAAGTGGATGAAGGCTAAATAGGAGCAATGAAGGATTCCTAGACAGCATTCAGAAATGAGAGAAATAGCTTAAACATAATCAATTAAGTATGAATATTCATCACTAATTCAGAGGAAAACATATAAAAACCACAAAAATTGAGCACAAAGCACATAGAAGGATTTCTGAGCTACTATTTCTTTCTGCAGCTTAGATTGTGATATATAGATGATCATACACATATAAACTGAAAAACAGAGGTAGGAAAGACTTATTGAACCATGAGGAAGCACAAGAATTCCATATTATGCTCTTCAGCCATTAAAACCACAACCAGCGAGTTCAGAAGCAAATATTCCAGCAATCTTTGATTATAGAAGCTCTCAGGCTTACAACGCAAGTCTAGAATGAGAAAAACAACCAACCAACCCTTTAAACATTGCATAGGGTGGTATATATAGGAAAAATATCTACAAACACAGATCTCATAGCAGATCTGGGGAAATAACTGTCTTTAACCTAATCTATACTGAAATAAATGCAAAAAATATCTATTTGAGCTACGCTGGGGGCAGCAGCATCAAAACTGAGTTAATATGGGTCCTTTGTGCTATGTGCTGGCCATCTTGCCATAACTGTGCCTTGGGCACCGCAGCGCTGCCCTCATATGGCTTTAATGTGCACAAATCTGTCTTGGTGAGCCTTAAATGGGCCTTTACTGCCTCTTTGACTTGGATGGAGGCCTCTTTATTGTCTATTTGCCTTCAAATAAAGATTTCCACTGAAAAACATTAACTGATACTCTCTGCCGCAACTTCTGATACACTTTAACTTGAATCGGGCCTCTTTCCTCCCACTGATACACTTCAAACTGTCAAATCGCCCCTTTTCTGCTACTTTAAGGCAAAAATAGCTGCTGTAATACTTTCTGCGGGCTTCTGGAGGTTTCGGCACCTGGTCGATCAAAAATAGTGCTAAAATCTGAAGAAATGCTGCAAAAAAAAAGGATTTGTGGACTGACAGGTTGCTAAGGCTGAAAACCTGCATTTTGGAGCTGAACTGGGCAGAAGCGATCTCAAAATGATGGAGGAATGACCTGCTTCCTTTGCTGAAGAAGCGCGTGCGGGCGCAAACTGAAAAACACTTGAAAAAGCTCTTTTCTCCTTATAAAGCGAAAAATCACTTTACACAGGAAAATTGGCAAAAAATGGAGCGGGAGCGACACTGTAGCTCAAAATAAATCCTGGCTGTTGGATCTAGCGAAGGCAAATCCAACAGGTGCAATGAATATCGCAATATCGCAATCGGCAGGGGAGCGGGGGCGGAGTGGTTAACATATGTATGAGCCTCCCGACATAGCGATCGTCGATATCGCATCGACGATCGCATGTCGGGGGGGAATGGGCAAGCGATATGGGGTGGAGTGACATGATCTGGACCGTTGATGCATGGGGGCGATCGGACGGCTGCCGCGCGATCTTAATATTGCGTCGGCGGGGGTCAATGCGATATGTGCTTTGTATATAAATGATTGCGATAGCGAAAATGCATGATTTTTGCGATAAACACGGCTTAGCCACAAAACATGGTTTTGGCGATAAAAAAGGAATAATAATAAAAGCGGAGATATATATGGATTACGGGAGATGCGATAGGAGTAAACTGCGATAGCGATATCGCTAATAGATGCGATAGTGATATCGCATCGGTGGAGGGGTCAGAGATATGTAATATGGCACAGAACTCTTTGCGAATGCCGACTGCCGATTGCGCATCGGCGAAATGATATCGGGGCACACATAAAAAAGGGCCAACAATGTTATTGCCACCTCAGACAGCGATATCGCGTCGGGGGGGGGGAATCCAATTCGAAGGGGGGTTCCAATGCCTTAGAAGGTTTTTTCAACGATTGGAGAAGAGAAACTAGGATCGGATGGAGGCTTATATGCATGAAAAAGGGTTGTTAATGCATCAGAAGGGGTATTTGTGCAAATGGAAGAAGTCCAAGAGCATCGGAGGAAGGGTTTTATGCCTTGAAAAGGTAAAAACAAGGTAAGAAGAGGGCTTTTACACATCAGAGGAGGGGATTTATGCATAGGAAGGGGTCCGATGCATTGAAAACTGGTTTAAGAAGCAAAACTGAGGGTTCTTACTAGGTTTCAGGAAAACTTAGTAATTCCCAAGCATATTTATGGTTATATTTCAACCAAAGGGAGGGGATATGTATATAAGGGGATTTTTAACATATTTTTAGTAGGGGGAGGGGAAACAGATAGGGATTTACATAATAAGTTAGAAGTTAATATGAATTTTGATCAGAAAAGCGCTAAGGATAGAAATCTTAGGCTACAAAGGGGAAAAATGACTTATAGAAGGAATATGAGCACTCCTAAGCAAAGCAGATCTTTACTTAGGCAAATATTATGGAATATGATGAATTTTAGAGATATCAAGCAAATCTTAACACCTCTAGGGGGAGTTAGTGAATGATTTTGGGGAAAAGGAAGAAGGGGGAGTTAGACATGCCTCACTTGAGCTCCTCCAAGGGAAAATTGCTTTACACTTGTGATCTGAAGTAGATTAGCACTTTGAAACACAAAACTGATCACAATCCTTGATTCTGCAACCACAAAACTACTTACCCAGCCTACTTACCTAGCATTTTGTCTTCTTTTTGTTTGGGTGCACTTGAACTAGCAAACCCAGCTTTACATCTTTTCTTTTAGCTATCCTCCTATCTAAATCTAGCCTTATATCCTCCAGGGGCTCAGATTAAGCTGTTGAGCACCCTTGATTCTCTACCTATCTACTAATCTGCCAAGATTAAATAGTTTGGACAGATATCATTCTCTATCTCTAAAACAAGAAATTTAAAATTAGGGAGGCCAAGATTAAGTTGTTTGGCCTTCCCTTAACTATAACAAAAGTGGTGATTGCTTGGAAATATGGAACCTTTGTAGCAATGGAAAGGATGAACATATTCGGCACTTCCACAGTCAATCATGAAAAATGAAACCTATGGCAATAGGAGGCTAACAGTGGCTCCACTTGGGGATGGCTTTTCCTTGTGAAAAGTCAAGAACAGCAGGTCAGACTGCCTTGTATTCAATTGTTGCTGTATTCTGAAAATTTCCCTTTGCTGGTTGCCTTATTTATGAACATGACAGCATACTTGAAGAGCTTAGGGGCTTCTCTTCAGGCTTCAACTGCAGCAAGCTTGCTATCCAAAACAAAAAACTTGAAATCCTACCTACTTACTCTAATCAGCACTTTCTTTGCTGTTAGGTGAAATGAAACAGCCAATGCAGCCACTTAAGCATTATAAACATCAGTGACCTTTGCTGCTTGTGCTTGTTGGTGCTTGAAATGGAGATCTTGCTATCTGATGTAGCTTTGTTAACCATTGAGAAGATCAAAAAAGTCCTGATCTCCTTTGCTGAGTCTAAACACTGTACAAAAGGGTCCTGCAGCATATATACATTATTCCTGAGCTGAATTAAACAACTGCACAAAGTTTTTGGATCGATATCATGCCTTTGAATTGGGAAATCACCAGCATCTTGATAATGAGCCTTGCAGCCTGCTAATGGAGAAGAACTATGATTCATTTCATCACTCAACCTGTCATATGATGGATTGCATAGAACATGGAGTGATACTTGCAATTCATTATAAACAGGCTCAAATGGGACTTGACTGATCTGCACAGGCCGCTCCTCTTTTTCTTCAAATAACTCAGATGACTGAAAACAAAGAGGCAGGGGATCCACTTAGGTCAATTGATCACATGCTGCTGCTTCCAAGTCTCCTTCTGAAATCTGACATTTAGTAACATTCTGGGGCTGCAAAACTAGAGGTAATGCATTGTGAGCAAGGATTTGACTCTCCTCTAGATGGTCAATATCAACACTTGATGATACTTGATTACAAGCTGCATGATAATTATCCTTAATAAACTAAAAAGATTCAAAACAAAAAGGTAAAGTTCCTTCGTTGAAATCAAAATTTTCTGCGTTTTCCTCCTTTTCTTCATAGCTGAAATGAGTGAGCTAATCACTGGGTTCAGGCTGCTGAAACTGAACACTGCTTTCTGCCAAAATAGGGTCTGATTCCTCTGCCAGGCTGATTTGGATTTGAGGTGAAAATTCATCATCATACTGATCATATTTAGGCAGACAGCTGAAAGAAGAAAATCTATCATATTCACATAGTATATCAGGAGACTTCTCCTTCACATATGGCTCTATGAATATGTCATCTGATTTGTGGTAGGTTTGTTCGTGAATGTCACTACTTTCCTTCTGCATAACAGATGTGTTCTGGTGCTCTAGACCTTCAACTTTCAATGCGATCTGCTGCATCATTTCTTCTGTTTCCTTTAACAAACTATGGAGCTTTTGCTCTTGCTCTGCTTTGCGCTTCTCATCTCTAATCTTCAGATTTGCCTCCACGTCCACAGCGACGTCTTGCATCTGCTTCATAGTGGACGGGCTCTTTTCTCTTAAACGGAATTCTATTTCTGGATCAAAAGCTCTTGGATAATGCAATAGAGCTAAATTAGGGGGAGGTCTTATATTCAATGGCATAGAATGATAAACTTGATTGAATCGGTCTGAGAATTGCTGAACAGATTCATTTGGAAGCCTTTTTAATTGATTATATTCTTCAATGAGCAAGAGGGGATTAACTTTGATCATCCATCTATCAAGGAAGAGCTTGGAAAACTATCGAAGATTAGAGATGCTAGCCTTAGGCAAGGCTTTAAACCAAGTCCTAACTTCGCTTTGCAAAGAAAAGGCGAAAAGCCTAATACTAACATCCTCATTTTCTACTTCAAAAATGTTAAGATAGTCCTCAAAAGCCTGGATATGCTTTTGCGCAGTAACAACATTCTCTCCATCAAATCTTGGGAGATACTCAGGATGATCTTTAGGCAAAGGATTGAGCACGGGAGGAAAAATGAGTGGCTTATATCTGTCAGGAACCTTACGAGGCACGGGAATATGAACAGGGATTGAATGTCTGGGCTCGATTTTTGGTTCCTCCTTGACTGTAGGATGATCTTCAACAGCATTAGAAGACTGCCGCTCTAATGCGCAAGGAGGCTTTTCAGCAACGTTTTCCAAAGGAAAATTATAAGAATCTAATCTAAAATCGTCTTTAAAGTACAATATACATTGCAAAAGCCTGATCTGCTCATATAGTTATTTTGAGTTCATTTCTCCAGCGGAGTCTTTATTATGAGGATGATGTGGAGTCGCCAGGTGGATGAATTAACTTTGAAGTGTCTGATCTCTGTCCACCGTCACAGATCAGAGCTAAACATGAAATAAATTTGAAGAAAAGGGGCCCTTTCTCCAGGAAACAAAATATTTTTGAGATTTTTGTGAATATTTTGTTTTTTTTGGGATTTTTCAAAACAACTTAAATATTTATTCAAAAGGCAGACTGATCAAATACTTGGATTTACAGTGATAAACAAATGATTCAGGTCCCCAGTGGAGTCGCCAATGATGTTATCACTCAGGTTGTTCCCTTTGACTCCTAAGGGAATATGGCCGAGGTAACCACAAACCAATCTTTGGACTGCAGGTCCTAGCCTACCTGCAATCAAAGAGGGTTCTCTCTTTATGATTTAGCTTTGTTTAGGGGTGATTTTAGGCTCGTTATGATGTGCATGGGTTTGATTTAAGTTTGGTGGGATGGTTGATGTTTTCAAACAAAGTTGGCATGCAAAGGCAGAGAAATTCAGACCATTGGGCATGGAGTCAATGAATGTGACCTGTTGGGTGTGTTTTCTTTGGTGGAAGAGAGGAAGACAGAGCAAGATAGCTACACATGGCACAATGTTTAATGCTAGAACAAGGATGAAATGGAGGTCAGGGGATGAGAGGAAATTAAGGATCTCTCATCCAGCCAAAGAGGGAAAGTGGATGAAGGCTAAATAGGAGAAATGAAGGATTCCTAGACAACATTCAGAAATGAGAGAAATAGCTTAAACATGATCAATTAAGTATGCATATTCATCACTAATTCAGAGGAAAACATATAAAAACCACAGAAATTGAGCACAGAGCACATAGAAGGAGTTCTGAGCTATTCTTTCTTTCTGCAGCTTAGATTGTGATATATAGATGATCATACACATATAAACTGAAAAACAGAGGTAGGAAAGACTTATTGAACCATGAGGAAGCACGAGAATTCCATATTATGCTCTTCAGCCATTAAAACCACAACCAGCCAGTTTAGAAGCAAATATTCCAGCAATCTTTGATTATAGAAGCTCTCAGGCTTACAGCGCAAGTATAGAATGAGGAAAACAACCAACCAACCCTTTAAACATTGCATAGGGTGGTATATATAGGAAAAATATCTACAAACACAGATCTCATAGCAGATCTGGGGAAATAACTGTCTTTAACCTAATCTCTACTGAAATAAATGCAAAAAATATCTATTTGAGCTGCGCTGGGGGCAACAACATCAAAACTGAGTTAATATGGGTCCTTTGTGCTATGTGTTGGCCATCTTGCCATAACTGTGCCTTGGGCGCCGCAGCGCTGCCCTCATATGGCTTTAATGTGCACAAATCTATCTTGGTGAGCCTTAAATGGGCCTTTACTGCCTCTTTGACTTGGATGGAGGCCTCTTTATTGTCTATCTGCCTTGAAATAAAGATTTCCACTGAAAAACATTAACTGATACTCTCTGCTGCAACTTTTGATACACTTTAACTTGAATCGGGCCTCTTTCCTCCCACTGATACACTTCAAAATGTCAAATTGCCCCTTTTCTACTACTTTAAGGCAAAAATAGCTGCTGCAATACTTTCCGCGGGCTTCTGGAGGTTTCGGCGCCTGGCCGATCAAAAATAGTGTTAAAATCTGAAGAAATGCTGCAAAAAAGGAGGATTTGTGGACTGATAGGTTGCTGAGGCTGAAAACCTGCATTTTGGAGCTGAACTGGGCAGAAGCGATCTCAAAATTATGGAGGAATGACCCACTTCCTTTGCTGAAGAAGCGCGCGCGGGCGCGAATTGAAAAACACTTGAAAAAGCTCTTTTCCCCTTATAAAGCGAAAAATCACTTTACATAGGAAAATTGGCGAAAAATGGAGCGGGAGTGACACTATAGCTCAAAATAAATCCTGGCCGTTGGATCTAACGAAGGCAGATCCAACGGCTGCAATGAATATCGCAATATCGCAATCGGCAGGGGAGCGGGGGCGGAGTGGTTAACATATGTATGAGCCTCCCGACATAGCGATCGTCGATATCGCATCGGCGATCGCATGTCGGGGGGGAATGGGCGATGGTTATAATACATATGCGATGGGCGAGTGATATGGGGTGGAGCGACATGATCTGGACCGTTGATGCGTGGGGGCGATCGGACGGCTGTCGCGCGATCGCAATATCGCGTCGGCGGGGGTCAATGCGATATGTGCTTTGTATATAAATGATTGTGATAGTGAAAATGCATGATTTTTGCGATAAACACAGCTTAGCCACAAAACATGGTTTTGGCGATAAACAAGAAATAATAATAAAGCAGAGATATATATGGATTACGGGAGATGCGATAGGAGTAAACTGCGATAGCAATATCGCTATCGGATGCGATAGCGATACCGCATCGACGGAGGGGTCAGGGATATGTAATATGGCGCAGAACTCTTTGCGAATGTCGACTTCTGATTGCGCATCGGCGAAATGATATCGGGGCACACATAAAAAAGGGCCAACAATGTTATTGCCACCTCCGACAGCGATATCGCGTCGGAGGGGGGGGGAATGTAATGCTGAGGGGGGTTCCAATGCCTTAGAAGGTTTTTTCAACGATTGGAGAAGAGAAACTAGGATCAGATGGAGGCTTATATGCATGAAAAAGGGTTGTTGATCCAGGTGGATATTGGTGGCCACCTGCCAAGTCCACCTAGACCCCCACCATTGTCTTTCTCAGCATTTTCAGTTTCCTTAATTGTAGCACAACTTACTATTTTTAGCAGTTTTTCGGGTCCTGAACTTTTGGAGCCGTTTTGAGGCCCTAAACGACATTTTATGGGGAATCCGGGGGAAACATGGGTCCATGGAATGGACCGATGTTTCCCGTTCCAACAATGATAGTGCTCGGATAGATCTTTCTAATGAGCTATTGTACGCGTCAAACGGAGATCATATGCCAAAGTTACGACCCCGGGAAGTTGATGCACCAACTTACCCCCAAACGGGGCCCATAGTTTGGCGTTTCATCTCCTAGGGTTAGGTTTTGGAATGTTAAGGGTTTTCCATTGTTTCTCAACAATAAATAGGCCTTCGAGCCTCATTGTAACATAGTTCAGAGGCATGTATCCATCACATCTCTTCTCAGAGATAAGCTACCATCGCCCTAGCTGATTTATTTCCATTTCTGATTGTAAGCATATTTCAGTGTTTTTCCATTAATGAAATGAAGTATTATTTCCGCTGCATCTTTGTGTATATGGTTATCTCTGTAATTTGTTGCGTTCCTGTTTAAATCCGAATCAGTGGTATCAAAGCGGTCTGCTTTTTCTCTGTTTTTCTTTGCATGTCCCCAACAAGGTCGGGATATAAGGAGTTAGGGCTTGAACTGGTTGAACCTTTGCAAGACCAGCCTCGCAAATCCCGACGGCCTCCCATGGCGGACGAGAAGAAAGACGAGGGGGCAGGAGATCCCATCAAAATCTTGCTCGAAGAAGCCCTCGAGCGACAACAGAACGCGATGATGGACAGCTTTGCCCAGATCCTTCAGCGGCTACCCAGAAGCGGTGCATCGGCTTCTAGCAGCTACTCTGGAAACGCCACACCCTTTAAGGTACAAGTTAATTTTGAAATCCCCATATTCGAGGGTCAGATAGACGCAGATGCCGTAGATAAATGGTTAAATCTGCTAGAGGGTTATTTTTTTTTTCATGAATTTTCGAGTCGGGAAAAGATTGTTTTTGCTCTTCTCAAAGCAGCCCCCCACGTCAAGGATTGGTGGGAAACCTACTGCGAGCAGAAGGATGAAAGTACTGGCTCACTATTTTCAGCCGCACCCACCTGGGATTCGTTCCGGGATGCCATCAAGGAGCAATACTACCCTGTCGGAAGCTATGAGGATGAATACATAAAGTGGACCACGCTGCGGCAGGGAAGGGACCAAGACGTACCGGAGTTCACAAATCTTTTCCATACCCTTCGCACAAAGTTGGGTATCAAGGATTCGGAGCAACATTTGATACTCAAATACCGTGGCTGCCTGCACAAGTACATCCAGGAAGAAATACAATTCCTAAACATCCCCTCGCTCGGCGCAGCATACCGATATGCCGTCAAGGTCGAGTAGAAGTTTAAACAAAAGAAGCGAGACTTTGGATCTGCGAATCCAAAGCAGGGGAAAGGTGCCCCTAAACCACAGAACAAAGGACAAAGCCAAGGTGGGACAGCCCAAGACAACCAGCCGAAGCTGCAAGCAAAGAACAGCGCCGCGAAGCCGAGAAAGGACACTGGAAAATGGTGCGAGTTCCATAAGAGCTCCACTCACAACACAAGTGAGTGTCGGGCCAAGCAGTCACTGGTGGCTGAGCTAAAGGTTTCAGAATCAGATGCATGTTCCGACTCTGAGTCAGAACCCGATAAGGGGTATGAAAAAGGGAAGCAGATCATTGATGCGGATCCAGAGGAGGAGGAGGAGCGTCTCTTCCACTCCCAGATGTGGGTAAAGAGCTCCCCGATACAGTTCATTGTTGATAGCGGGAGTCAAAAGAACCTCATTTCGGCAGAGGTCGTGAAGCGGTTGGGCTTACCGACCACAACACATCCACAACCATACACCATTGGGTGGCTTCACCAAGGACGAGATCTTCGCGTGAGCCAGCAGTGTCGCCTTCCATACAACATCAAGCCCTTCACGGATGAGGTATTGTGTGACATTGCTCCCCTTGAAGTTTGTGATGTATTACTAGGACAACCATACTTGTGGAAGCGACATGCTGTGTATGAATCAAGGCCCCGTGCTGTTATTATTACATTGGGAAATAAGTTGTTCAGGATACCAGAGGTAGCACCACCTGCCGCCATCTCTTTGATTACTGCAAAACAATGCAGTAAGATCATTTCCAAAACCAGGAAATTTGTTTTCCTGATGATACGCCCTCAAGGAAAGAAGAAGACAATGGCTGCGGCCTCCAAATGGGGTCCCTCTGCACGACAACTACAGATGGACAAGGTTGTGGAGGAGTACGAGGACATCTTCACCTCCCCGGCAGGGGTTCCTCTGCACTGTCAAGTCAAGCACTCCATCGATCTGACCCCAGGTGTGCCGCTACCCAATGGACCAATTTATCGGCGCTCCGTTCTGGAGAATGATGAAATCAAGAGGCAGATTCAGGAGCTCCTACAGAAAGGTCACATCTGCCCGAGTTCATCGCCCTGTGGGAGCCCGATCGTGTTGGTACAGAAGAAGGATGGGACGTGGAGACTCTGTATTGACTATCGGGCGCTGAACAAGATCACTGTCCGTAATAGGTACCCGATCCCGCGGATTGATGACCTCCTAGACCAACTAAAGGGGGCGAAATATTTCAGCAAGATCGATCTGAAGTCAGGATATCACCAGGTACCAATCGAACCCTCCGATGTGTGGAAGACTGCCTTCAAATCCAAGGAGGGCCTCTTTGAATGGTTGTTCATGCCTTTCGGATTGACGAATGCTCCTGCAACCTTTATGAGGCTAATGGATGACATCTTGCGGCCATTCACCAACTCCTTTGTAGTAGTATACTTGGATGACATTCTGATCTTCAGCCAGAGTTGGGAAGAGCACCTCCACCACATCCGACAGGTTCTCCAAACACTGCGGCAACACAAGCTATGTGCCAATTTGGAGAAATGCACTTTTGGCATGACCCAGGTTCAGTATCTGGGATACATCATTGATGAACAGGGGGTGCATGTCGATCCAGCCAAGATCCAAGTCATTCGGGATTGGCCCTCTCCAACCACTCTAACAGAGCTCCGCAGCTTTCTAGGTCTTGCCAACTTCTACCGCAGGTTTGTGTTGGGGTTTTCTCATATTTCTTGGCCCTTGAGTCAAGTCACCAAGGGCGGGGCGAAAGCAAATTTTTTTGGTCTGAATCTCAACAGAAGGCATTCAGGGAGTTGAAGGATCGCCTCTGCACGGCACCAGTGCTCGCGTTACCAGATTTACAACAACCATTTGAGGTCGAGACAGATGCCTCTGACTATGCTATTGGGGCAGTCCTTACTCAACATGGACATCCAGTGGCATATCACAGTGAAACACTTTCAGACACAGTCCGGAAGTACCCCACTTATGATAAAGAGATGTATTCCATTGTACAGGCCTGCCGACAATGGAAGCATTACATTTTGGGGAAGGAAACGGTCATCCACACAGACCACCGACCTCTGCAGTTCATACAGACCCAAGGGAAATTGCAGAATGATCGCCATCAGAAGTGGTCTACATACCTGCAACAGTTTCACTTGAATATCAAGTATAAAAAGGGCAGCACCAATAATGTTGCAGATTGCCTCAGTCGACCACCGATCATGGCGCTAACCACCGTGCTCAACTCTTGTGGGCACGAGACTTCTGATTGGCCACTTCTCTACAAAAGCGACCCAGAATTCGGCCACACATACCAGACACTCTTGGAGGGTCGGCATGTTGCAGATTTTCACCTCCAAGATGCCCTATTATGCCACCTCGGTCACCTTTGTGTTCCTTCAAGCGAGCGTGCCAAGATGATTTGGGAAGCACACTACAGTCGGGCTGCTGGGCATTTCGGGGTCGAGAAAACAGTGGCAGTACTGCAAAATTATTTCTATTGGCCGAATCTTCGACAGGATGTTGGGAAGTACATCCGATCATGTACTGCCTGTGCCATTGCCAAACCGACCATTAAGAAGCAAGGCCTCTATACCCCGTTGCCTACCCCTAGTCGACCTTGGGAATCCATCTCCATGGATTACATGTCAGGCCTTCCTTCCACTAAGCATGGAAATGACTGTGTTTTTGTGGTCGTCGACAGGTTCTCGAAGATGGCCATTATGATGGCCTGCAAGAAGAATATCACAGCAGAAGCCACTGCTAAACTCTTCTTTGAACGAGTGTGGGTGCACTTTGGGATCCCACAGTCTATCATCTCAGATCGGGACAGTCGGTTTCTCAGCACATTTTGGTCCAGTCTCTGGTCAATGCTGGACACCAAACTCACGAAGTCCACAGCCTTCCATCCTCAAACTGATGGCCAGACAGAGGTTGTCAATAGGATGATTGTGCACATTCTGCGCATGTATAACTCAAAGCATCCACGCACATGGGACGAGAGCCTCCCCTATGTTCAGCACAGCTACAACCGAGCTCTTCACAGCTCCACTGGCCATAGCCCTTTTCAGGTGGGTTTGGGATTCCAGCCACTATGCCCCATTGATGTGGCCATGCCACTTGCAGCTACTCACATGAATTCAGCTCATGTCCAGTCCGAAACAGATAAGGCCACCAGCTTCATTGAGCGCATCCAACATATTCGCCAGCAGGTCCATGACATTCTTGAGAAATCAAATGCCAAGTACAAGCAGCGACATGATCAACATCGGGTGCCACACAAGTTTCAGGTGGGCGACAAAGTCTGGTTGCATTTGCAAAAGGAACGCCTTACTGGAGCCTATCGGAAATTGAGACCACTCCGATATGGTCCTTACACCATTACTAAGGCTATGGGAGACAATGCATTTGAGCTCAGCATTCCCCCATTCCTTGGCCTGCACCCAGTGTTCAATGTGGACCGCCTTCGGCCATACTTTCCACCATTGCTAGACACATCCGACATTGCAGAACAGCTCAAACCCACAGAATTAAATCCAGATTGCATGGAACAAGCTGCAACTGATCGGATCATGGACACACAGATCAAGAACACTCGCCAAAAGAATATCCAACTGTATCGAGTTGTCAAAGCAGGCCAACTCCTTCAGCAGGGCAAGTGGCTCACCAGGGAACAAGTTCAGCAGAAGTTTCCTCATCTCATGGAGGAGCTCAACGCAATGGGGACCATTGCTTCCTAAGGGGGGAGGAATGATCCAGGTGGATATTGGTGGCCACCTGCCAAGTCCACCTAGACCCCCACCATTGTCTTTCTCAGCATTTTCAGTTTCCTTAATTGTAGCACAACTTACTATTTTTAGCAGTTTTTCAGGTCCTGAACTTCCGGAGCCATTTTGAGGCCCTAAACGACGTTTTTTGGGGAATCCGAGGGCAACATGGGACTAATGTTGCCCGTTCCAACAATGATAGTGCTCAGACAGATCTTTCTAATGAGCTATTGTACGCGTCAAACGGAGACCATATGCCAAAGTTACGACCCCGGGAAGTTGATGCACCAACTTACCCCCAAACGGGGCCCATAGTTTGGCGTTTCATCTCCTAGGGTTAGGTTTTGGAATGTTAAGGGTTTTCCATTGTTTCTCAACAATAAATAGGCCTTCGAGCCTCATTGTAACACAGTTCAGAAGCATGTAGCCATCACATCTCTTCTCAAAGATAAGCTACCATCGCCCTAGCTGATTTATTTCCATTTCTGATTGTAAGCATATTTCAGTATTTTTCCATTAATGAAATGAAGTATTATTTCCGCTGCATCTTTGTGTATATGGTTATCTCTGTAATTTGTTGCGTTCCTGTTTAAATCCGAATCAGTTGTTAATGCATCGGAAGGGGTATTTGTGCAAATAACACATATTTCATTAAATTTGGAAGTTTTTTATTACAAGGTCTTCAACTACATTCATTCTTTTGTAAATTGCCATATTAACTTGATTCAACATTAAAATAATCTTAGTAATCTCAAACCAATTAGAAATCATGAATGGTTCAAACATGGGGTTGTTATGTGCAATAGTATCAATACACAATAGGAGTGTGAAATCAAAAATAAATTACATTTATAAACTTATATGAATACAAATAACTAAATGAAATTCAATAAATAACTTCCCATTCATGTCCAGTATCAGCAGTGATTTTGTCTTCAAGTCATATTGGATTCTAGTAATGAAATTATTTAAACCACAAATAAACTATTTAAGAATTGAAAATGACAAAACGCTAATATGGATTGGAAAGTCAATGTCCTATGGTGCAAAAATATTAAATACAACCATTTTTTACCCATCTCTTTAATGAGTCTAGATGGTCCACTTAACACATAATTTGTTAATTAATTATTCCATGTTTTATTAAGAAGAGAATTTTGTTTTGCATAGAATTTTGTTTCAAAACAATACAATATGAGATTAATACAGTCTTAATAAATTACGTGATAGACAAATAAAAATCAATAAATGGATTCCTTATTAAATTAAATGAGATGAGATGATTGCATATACAAATAGTTGATTTAAGAATATATGAAAAAAAAAATGTGTTAAAAATTGAATACCCTACAACTTAACGAGTAGTATTCACTTATGAGCCATCACCCATTAGCCTAAATAGTCAACTTAATACTTATTATCAAGAAATTAAAAGACTTATTTTTCGAAAAAAATGCATCATAATATATGGATATTAGAAATCACATTTATATACTCATATTAATGGACATAACTAAGTACAATTCAATAATATATTTCTAGCTCAAGTGATGATTTCAGTGTATTTAAAATACGAATTTACAAAAAAATGACTTTAAATAATGAAATTAGATGCCTTACAATTCAAAAAGTTCAATGACATAATTCATCCATGATTGTGTCTAATCAAACCTTGATTAAATTCACTTATCAATTATTATCATCATATATATGTTTTTTTAAGAAATGCAAAATTATTTAGAATACATTTTTATCTCAAAAATTACATATCACATTTATGCACTCATATTAGTGCTTTTTATATGTAAACAATGAATAACTCACTTTGTACATTGTTGATTTTCAATATGATATGATTGCAGTTACAACCATTAATTGATTCAAGCATATAAATTTATGAAAACTATCGATTGAGAAATCACATATCTTATGCTTCAAAAATATCAAATCATTTACCTATGACACATTTCTCATTAGCCTTACTAGTGAATTATGCATTGTGAATAGTGAATATTGCACATAACATTTATCAAGTAAATTATTAAAATTTCTTTAGTAAGAATATCACCTTTGTTTGCAAGTATTTTATTACAAGGCCTTCAACAACATTCATTCGTTTGTAAATCATCATATTAACTTGATTCAATATTAAAATAATTTTAGTAATTTCAAACCAATTAGAGATCATGAATAGGTCAAACATGTGGTTGTTATGTACAATAGTATCAATACACAAAAGGAGTGTGAAATCAAATTGTTAGAAGAAATTGATTTAAGCTAGATCATATTAATATGGCAACTCTAACCCCCTTTCCCCCAACCTACAGGAGATTTGTTGATTGAATGATGGTGATGTGAAGATCTTATTATAAATGACAATGATAAGTGTCCCTTGCATTTCTTTGAAACTAGTCTACTAAAACCTTAGTAAAATGTTCTTGTGCTCAATTTCCTACGGTCCCTATGTGCCTTTATGAACCACTAATGAGGGGGTCATCATTCATCTTCATAGCATGCAGACATCCACTTTAAAAGTTATACATTTTTGATCTAGGTATTTCAAGAAAGTTAGGCACCATTGATCTATCTCCACTCAAATCCAAGTACATCAAATGAGAGTTCTTAAATGGGTATTCAAGTCATTCCATTATGATGGACAATGTCAAAAATTGAAGTAAACAAGAAACTTTAGTGGTGACTTCTTGTAAGTAGTGGAGGCAAGGGTTTTCAAATATTAGCACAGTTGATGGCAGTGTGGATATTGATCTCTCCTTGTCAACAATGTCAAAACCAGTAATAGTTTCAATGTAATTTTAGTGTTAACCAACTGTATGGAAAACCATGATTGATCATTACTTTCACTAAAAAGAGAAAATGATAACCATTTTTAATGGGGAAGAAATAAGTGTGAAACATAACTCATGTATTTTAATTGAAATTTATATAATTCCCCGTGTTCTTTAATTATTAAATACGTAATGTAAATACAAATAAATTATAATTAAGATATTGATTTTGAATATTAAATATGTATTAAAAGGCATTCATCTATGACACTTGATTTTTCATGTAGTCTGAATAAACCACTTAAAGTTTATTATCAATTAATTCTAATTAGTTTTGTATAAGATATATCTTTACTTACATTAATAGCTTTATTTCAAAAATAAATTACAATTATAAACTTATATGAATACATATAACTAAATGAAATTCAATAAATAACTTTTGAGTCTTGTTGGATTCTATGAGATTATTTTAAGTACAAATAGTTTATTTAAGAATTGAAATCTACAAAATGTTAATATTGATGGGAAAAGCATGTCATATGGTGAAAAAAGTTTAAAGGCATCCATTTATGGCTCATCTCTTGAATGAGTTTAAATAGTCTACTTAATGCTCATGGTGAAGTCATTAATCCATGTTTTATTAGAAAATTCATTTTCTTTACGTGGTTTTTTTTATTCTAGAAATAGAAATTTCACATTTATACATTCATATTAAACCACATGATAGTTAAATAAAAATCAATTAATGGTTTCTTGACTTATTGACTTATATGACATGATTGCATATAGGAATAATTGATTTAATAATGCATAGTTAGAAAAAATTGTCAATTCAAAATAGAATAAACCAGTTAGAAGTCATAAATAATTGATTTTAAATTATTAATTTTCTAAAAATATATATATTTTTACTTACATTGAGATCTTTATTTCAAAAATAAATTCCATTTACACATACATACATACTAAATATAATTTAATACATACTCATCTTGTTGGTTTCTATGAGATTATTTCATTTACAAATAATTTATTTAAGAATTGAAATTTACGAAATGTTAATAAAGGTGGGAAAATCAAATACCATATGTTGCATAAAGTTTAAATACATTTATTT
This sequence comes from Pinus tabuliformis, assembly GCA_031772625.1. Taxonomy (NCBI): domain Eukaryota; kingdom Viridiplantae; phylum Streptophyta; class Pinopsida; order Pinales; family Pinaceae; genus Pinus; species Pinus tabuliformis. The sequence continues at coordinate 1,697,302,639 of CM062817.1, forward strand.
ATGACTTGTACCTTTAAATAACTTTAACAATCTACTTAACATTCATTACCAATTAATTATTCCATGTGTTGTTGGGAAAAACATTTCATATTACATGGAGTTTTATTTTTTTTTAAAGTGTCACATTTACACACTTAGACCACTTAAAACTCATTATCAATTAATTATAATTTGTTTTGTAAAATATATATATATACTTACATTAAGAGTTACATTTAGAAAATGCATCACATTTATGAACTTCTATCAATGCATATAGCCAAATAGAATTCTTCAACTCATATTCGATTCTATGAAATTATTTAAACCACAAATAAAATATTTAAGAAATGAAAATGAAAAAATGCTAATATGGATTAGAAAATCAATGTCTTATGGTGCAAAAAAGTTTAAATACAACCATATTTTACCCATCTCCTTAATGGGTCTAGATGGTCCACTTAACACATTGTTAATTAATTATTCCATATTTTATTAAAAAGAGAATTTTGTTTTTCATGGAGTTTTGTTTCAAAACAATATAATATGAGATTAATACAATCTTAATAAATTCCATGATAGACAAATAAAATTCAATATATGGATTCTTTATTAAATTAAATGAGATGAGATGATTTCATATACAAATAGGTGATTTAAGAATATGAAATTAGATGCCTTACAGTTCAAAAAGTTCAATGACATAATTCATTTGTGATAGTGTCTAATCAAACCTTGATAATCCACTTATATATCATTATCATCATGTATATGTTTTTTTAAGAAATGCAAAATTATTTAAAATATATTTTTTATCTCAAAAATTACATGTTACATTTATGCACTTATATTAGTGCATTTTTTATGTAAACAATGAATAACTGACTTTGTGCCTTGTTGATTTTCAATATGATATGATTGTAGTTACAACCATTAGTTGATTTAAGCATATACATTTATGAAAACTATCGATTGAAAAATCACATATCATATGCTTCAAAAAGATCAAATCATTTACCTATGACACATTTATCATTAGCCTTAATAGTGAATAATGCATTGTGAATAGTGAATAATGCACATAACATTTATCAAGTAAATTATTATAATTTCTTTAGTAAGAATAACACCTTTGTTTGCAAGGAGTTATATTTAAAAACTTATATTTCACATTGATATATGATTATTGATACATATAAGTAAACATAAGTCATTAACAATAACATGCATTGATGGTTCATGTAAGATAATTTGAATGGCAAACAATTCATTTAAGAACACACACACATCTTAGAAAAAAAATTGATACAACAAAGTCATTGCAAAAACAATTATTAATAATAAGAAATATACATATTAATATAATTGGCATCCCATATATTTCAAAAAATATAAAATCATACAAATTGATTCAACAAAAACTATGTCCAAAATGTATTGAAAAATTGGAATGTACTTTTCAACAAATTTATAAAGGAAAATATCTCCATCAACTACAATGAAGTACATGTTCTATTGAACATTCGAATGTACTCATGTTTTTGTTTGATACGATGAAGTGTCTTAAGAAAGGGGAATAAAACTTGCAGAAGCCACATATCTTGCTCTTTTCCTGTATATGATTTTATCAAGATGTGGTTTGATCGATATCCGATGAATTGAGAAGTATGCTTTTTTGTATCTATTAGCAATACATTTGATTCTTCATAACTATCTCCATATTGGGACCACACATCAATCAGCTTTTTCTCATAAAATTGTCTTGTTCTCCCTGCTTCCAATTTTGTTTGCAAATGACAATGAGACCTGTCCCATGCAAATTTAAATTCCTCTATATCAATATTTGATTTTTCAAGTACTTTTCGGATGTACTTGTCAGTGACATTTAATGTCCATATTGCGACATCATAATTTCTTAAGCAGTATTTTAATACTTCTGACTGAAAAGGCCTTAGAAAAAAGGACCTATCACCAAACTGCCAATCTGGTTCTCTTTGGATATGAAAATTTTGTTCATCTTTGGTGTATGATTGGAAGAATACTCCTTCCATTTCAAATATCAACAACATCTTCTGACTTGTAGTAATGCCCATTTGCATCTGCACTGTAACAACATGTATGATATTAACATATCTTCACTTCAACACTTCATTGCTTAAGGACATAAAAACCTATCATTTTAAAAATGATGTTAATATTTATTATGAATTATTTCCATTTGTATGCTAAGGTAATTTTACAATGAGTTCATAGTATCACAAAATACAAAAACAATTGCCCCATTAAAATGAACAAACAAATAATATGTTTACTTTATACATACAACCTAATACCTTTATTTAATTTGTATGGAATAAAAGTCTTATAAGAATGCATTGAACCACCATTTAAATCAATGATTTTAAGACTTATAATGATTTATTTAATTGCAATTGAAAAATATAATTAAAATGGTCTAGTGCAAGTAAACAAACTAATTATATATTATTTTTCACATACAATATAATACAATTTCTAAATTTCAAACCTAATTATTATATGTTAATTTATAGAGTTTCTACCTTAGTTTCTTTTAGTGCTTCTTTTAGTACAAATTGTATGTTTATTGTTGGTGCTACATACAACTTAATATATTTTTTCAACTTATATGGAATAAAAAAGGTTATAAGAATGCAATGGGTCATCCTTCACATTACTAATTTATAAGAGGTATAACAATAACTTAAACCATATTTATAGTAAATAATTGTAATGATCTAATTAAAACAAATAGACCAATGATCTATTAATTTTACATACAATGTAATCCATTGTAAAAAAAAAAAATATAGCATGGGAAATTTTGATATGAAAACATTAAATGACCATTCATCTCACGAAAAATAAAGAAAATAAAAATATTTTATTTTTGGTAATGACAAACCAAATCAACAATTCTTTTATTAATGTTGTGAAATAAAAATAATAATTCATGATGTCATACATATAATAGCATGAAATAGACATCAATAATCTTAAGTTACTTCTTAATGTAATTGAACATCCTTCAAAATAGCTCGCACATCTGTAGCCTTGTTGAGTTTATTCAATATTCTCCATAGCCCATTGATCAACCAATTATCCCCTTGATTTGCTCCAATGAATGGAGGGGCAAGAATCACATTTTCTTTTGGATTCTCTTTCACTCTCTCAATTAAACAATCAACTATAATAGTATTGGTTGCGTCATATTGGGTATGCATTTCCCACACTTTTTTCAATGATTTAGTGTGTATAACTTTCGTTGGATTGTCAATGACCTTATGTCCCTTTTGTGGTTTACAGTCTGAAGCAGTCCACTTAAACAAAAGTTTATCTTGTAATGTTTCTGAAACCAACTTTTTTAGAAATCTTGTTGTGCTTTGTTTCAAAGCTGTCGTCCAAATTGCAATTTCAAGAGATTCATTTTTGAAACACATTTCAAAAAATGATTTTGCATGTGGATGAATCCAAAATAATTTTTTCTCTATTGTGTAATCAGCATCAGCTCCCATTTTCTCAATATGCCCTTTGTTTGTTGCTTCATCATCGATGCTATGATAAAAAATGTCCTTTAGTTCAAAAATAACTAGTTTCTTTTCAGTTATTTTCGCTGCAACACAATGGAAAATAATCTAGTCAAACCATTTTATTCAAGTTACAAAAATTACTAAAAAAATTGTTGAAATGATACACTTACCTTGAGAGGTTTTTGCGCTTTTTATAGATGAAACAGTAATTTCTTTTATCATCTTGATAGAACCTGGAGTAAACATATTAAACCTTCAATCAAATACCAATTGTACTTCCTATTAAACCTTCAATCAAATACCAATACCAAGAAAAACATTAGTAATGCAACCTTTAAAAAGAAAAACACACACACACACCTTTAACATTATTTTGATTATTAATTTTATCTTTTTTATTTGTTCCTATAATAATAATATACACCGTTATGGTAGTTACAAGAATTAGAGTTTGAAGAATAATAAGATAAACAATAAGACAAGTTATAAGTATCTCATATGACATTATCTTCATATTTGTAACATTGCACCTCATCATCATCTTTGTTACCTTTAGTTGTCTCCAAATTAAACATATAAAATATTTTGAATTGTGAAATGAATAGAATCATTAAATAATAAGGAAAACAAGTGGACAAATTATAAGTACCTGATGTTATATTTTGTTCTTGATTAAAGTTTTGTTTAACTTTCATTTGATCAATGTCTTGGTTCTCCTTGCTTGTCGCTATAATAAACATAAAAAATGTTATAAATTGTGACGATGAACAAAATTCATTAAACAACTATACAAAAAAAGAATCATCTATAATCGTCCATAATAATATATTGGTCTTGATTGTAATTTTGTGGGACAGTCCCCTGGTCATTATATTCATTCTCTTTATTTCCAACTACATTCAACATATGAAATGATATGAATCACCATAATAAAAATAATAATTTAGCATAATAATAAAATAAATAAAAATGATAGAGTTATGTTGATTAATACCCATTTCTATCTCCATCGTTCCATGGTCATTGTCTTGATTAATTCCATTCATCTCATAATTCCCTGTAATAGTCATCCAAAAATGTTATGAATAAGGAAATTAAATAAATTGAAAAATTATCAAGAGAAAAAATCAAAAAAATTATGTACCTGGTATGATAACTTCTTCCTCTCCTCCTTCTCCTCCTATTTCCATCTGTATACTTTTTTCAACATCATGAGCACTATGTTGACTATTTTTTTGCTTCCCACTTTCATCATTTTCTGTTTTAGAGTCTCCATCATTAATTATTTTAGTAAACACTTTGGATGTACCAATCAAACCATTTTATTCATGTTACAAAAATTACTAAAAAAATTGTTGAAACGATACACTTACCTTGAAAGGTTTTCGCGCTATTTATAGATGAAACAATAAGTTCTTTTATCATCTTGATAGAACCTGGAGTAAACATATTAAACATTCAATCAAATACCAATTGTACTTCCTATTAAACCTTCAATCAAATACCAATACCAAGAAAAACATTAGTAATGCAACCTTTAAAAAGAAAGAAACACACACACACACCTTTAACATTATTTTGATTGTTAATTTTATATTTTTTATTTGTTCCTATAATAAAAATATACAACGTTAAGGTAGTTACAAGAATTAGAGTTTGAAGAATAATAAGATAAACAATAAGACAAGTTATAAGTATCTGATATGACATTATCTTCATATTTGTAACATTGCACGTCATCATCATCTTTGTTACCTTTAGCTGTCTCCAAATTAAACATATAAAATATTTTGAATTGTGAAAATAAATAGAATCATTAAATAATAAGGAAAACAAGTGGAGAAATTATAAGTACCTGATGTTATATTTTGTTCTTGATTAAAGTTTTGTTTAACTTTCATTTGATCAATGTCTTGGTTCTCCTTGCTTGTCGCTATAATAAACATAAAAAATGTTATAAATTGTGACGATGAACAAAATTCATTAAACAACTATACAAAAAAAGAATCATCTATAATCGTCCATAATAATATTTTGGTCTTGATTGTAGTTTTGTGGGACAGTCCCTCGTCATTATATTCATTCTCTTTATTTCCAACTACAATCAACATATGAGATGATATGAATCACCATACTAAAAATAATAATTTAGCATAATAATAAAATAAATAAAAATGATAGAGTTATGTTGATTAATACCCATTTCTATCTCCATCATGCCATGGTCATTGTCTTGATTAATTCCATTCATCTCATAATTCCCTGTAATAGTCATCAAAAAATGTTATGAATAAGGAAATTAAATAAATTGAAAAATTATCAAGAGCAAAATCCAATAAAATTATGTACCTCGTATGATAACTTCTTCCTCTCCTTCTTCTCCTCCTATTTCCATGTCTATACTTTTTTCAACATCATGAGCACTATGTTGATTATTTTTTTGCTTCCCACTTTCATCATTCTCTGTTTTAGAATCTCCATCATTAATTATTTTAGTAAACACTTTGACAATTAAGAAATATGAACAAAATATTATCCAAAGTATTATAAGAAAAAAGAATGAATTGTAGTACCTGAATTTTCAAAGAAGTTAATGGATCCTTGATTTGATAGTTGAAAAGATTTGTAAGTATTTAACATGATTGTCCTTTGTGTCTCTGTTTGCACAACACATGAAATTCTTCTTCCATATGTACAACAGGCCTTGATTAAATTTGTCCCCGCATAAAGAGAAATGACCACTTTTGCATCACTACATTGTTGGTGTTTTTCCAATAAATCCATCCAGAAATCATAATCTCTCTCATTTTCATCGAATGTGTGAGAGTATTTGATAGCCTCCAAAATTTTTAATTCTGAAGTATAGAAATGTATAGTAAGAACTACATCATAACTATAATTGTTTTGGGACTTATATTCATAAATGCCACTAGTCATTTTATAGTTGAACTTGGAGTTCTTTATGGAAATATCCAAAGACTGGCGTACATCATTACAAAACCAAATTTCTACTAAGAGAACTGTAGTAAAGTCATTCAACTCATTTTTTTCGATAAGAAATCGAAAAAATTCAATATAATATCCCTTGTGGAATTGTTCTTTTTTCAAAGCTAGTGTATCCAAAACAACAAGGTCAGTATGTAAAACTGGTTGCAACTGACATGGAAAAGAGTGCAAAAGTGTTGACAAAAGATCAGGGCCCCCAAAATGACAACCAAATTCAAAATTGTTGTCAACCTGTTGAACACTTGTCGATCCATTTATTATTCTGTCAAGGACTCCACATGCTTGCTGAGAAAGGGACTCTATCTTTGTATTACGTGTTCCTTTGACATAAGTAGACCCCTCCACCGTGTTGCAAAAATTGGTAAATATGATATCATTAATTTCATAATGCTCAAGAATGTTGAATGTGGTAAGAGTCATCTCATTCAAGTTCTGATCATGACTTTGACAATATGTTACCATTGCATCCAATATTGTTCTGTTGGTTTTCAATTTAGAACAATAATCTTTTAATTTTGTGGCATTTGATGGATGATTATGTGGAATAGAAAACCAAATGGTTCCATCCAATAGCTTATCTGCTACTGAAGCAATTTCTTCCATTGTTAATCCCTGAAGGGGCCGAAGAGTAGCTGCTGTCAAACTGTGTAGACTATTTCTCTTGTAGTTCTCAAAATCAGGTTGGCTTGGAGAACACTTTAATGTGCCTAGTTGGTAACAGTTAAAAACAGTGTCCCATTTATCCCAAATAGGTTCCTCGAGATATAAGAGAATTTTTTTATCAGAAAAATTTGTAATTGGACAGTCGAAGAATGAGCACAACATTTCATCATCAACCTGATAAAATAAGAAATATAAACTAATAAGAATTCAATGTAAAAATGAAACTAAATAAGGTTTTACAAACTAATGAGAATTCATTATAAATATGAATAAAAATGACTTATATTATCAACTTTAGTCATTTATCTACAATAAAAATAGATACAATAATAAAATGTTAAATGTAAAAATAATTAAAATTACATACCTTGTCTTCAGCCGTCTTAGAACATCCAATCCTTCTTTTCTTTAATTTGTCATTGGCAATTAAGAAATGCCTTGCCGAGCGCACACAATCAATAAATGGAGTTTTGTAGAACACCTTATTTGCAGAATTTAATTGACAACAAATGCGGATCACCTCAGTGGGTTCAACTGATGGATGCAAGAATCGAGCATTACGTTTTTTATATTTTTTTTTCGCTTCTGTAGATACATTATATTTAGGATTTGTTAAAATTTCTTTCGCTGCTTGAATGGTGTGTTGACCATCAACTATCCAAAAATTGATATTCTTGGAATTTAGATCTGTCTCATTTATAATTTTGACAGAGTTTACCAATGGATCAGACTCATTGATGTCAAATGGAATCAGAAGAGCATCAGGTAATGAGGTTTGAAATTTTTCTAAGAATGATTTCACTAATACTTGAACATTTAAATCATCTCGTGATCTTAATTTGAACACCTTCGGAGCTTCTATGCATCTTTCAACAGCCACTTTTCTACTAAAGGAGTTTGAAAATAGATAGCAATGCTTGAAGGCTTCATGAATCTCATCACATTGATTTGCAAGGTTTGTTGTCTCATATTCAACTTTCCTAGTTTTTTGAAATTCTGTAGTAGGCTTGAAATCACTTTCTGTTATGTTCTCCTCCAAATCAGATAAATATACTCTTCTCAAAGCAAGTAATTGAGAATCAAGTTTATCATCTGGTATTTTATCAAGAAATTTACCTTTTTGTTGTAAATGAAGAAGTACAGATGATGTTTTTTTACTTCTTACATAGCGATATCTCAAAACGGTGGCAATGCGTTTTAAAAGATCTGCGCAACTAGTTAGTCCAGATTTAGATAAGCTCTCATAGTTATCCAACTTGAACATTGAATTCTTTATCGTATTTGTTGAATCAGTACTTGAAGCTTCAATCAAATCTGGTCTAAAATTTGTATACTCTACTTGACATGAAATTAATTTTACCTCATTTTCTTTAATCATTTCCACTTGAAAGTCAATGTCATTTTCATTGCAAGCATAGCAATTAATTATTATTCCTAATATCTCTGGTTCTTTTCCATCTATTGATCCAAATAGATACATATCAGGAAACATATTCAGGGGAGCTTCTATTTGGATGTACCAGTCTTGCACAAACTCATATTTATTAGTTGTATTGTATTTTTTAATCATTTCAAAAGTAGAAGTAGAAGGTGTTATTGATGCTGCCATTTGAGTTGAATAACTTTTCTTTTTCTTAAGTGATAGTTGTAACATTTCATTTGCTTTAGGGCCGACCAATTCTGCAAATAACAACAACAAAAAATATTTGCATGAATCAAATTGAAAATATAATTTTAAATATTGTCACATAATGTTCTTTTAAATATTGAAAAATCACATAATCTAACCATTTCTAAGAGAGTGTACATAAAATATAAAACCACATACCATTTGAAGGAGGCATCGTTTGTATATCACTTATTTTTTGTTTCTTCTTCACTACTTTACTTCGAATTTCAGGCACACCAGATTCCACAGTTTCTAAAAAAAAAAAAATATTGACTACATAAAATACCAAATATTATTAAACAACCTTATAATACATGATTTCCATTTACATGCACAATAATAAATGAGTACATATTTTAATGCAAGTTTACTATATGACACCAAAAGTTATCACCTGGGTAAAATTGCTATGAAAAGAAACCACCTAATCCAACCATTTCTAAAAAAGTACAAAAAATATAAAACCACCATACCAGTTGAAGGAGGCATCGTTTGTCTATCACTTGTTTTTCTTTTTCTCTTCACTACTTTACTTCGAATTTCACGCACACCAGTTTCCACAGTTTCTAGAAAAAAAAGAATATGGAAGACATGAAATACCAAATATTATTAAACAACCTTATAATACACGATTTCCATTTACACGCACAATAATAAATAAGTACATATGTTATGCAAGTTTACTATATGATGCCAATAGTTATCACCTAGCTAAAATTGCTCGGGAAAAAAAATTACCCATGTTGGTATGGGTTGTCCTCATTAAAAAACCACTCCTAAGGCCATTTCCATGGTTTTTATTAATCAACAACCACTTATTATCATATGTCTAACAATTGTAACAAAGTATAAACTAATTTAAAATTCTCATACCATTTAAAGAATTTGGTGTTGTGTTTCTTGAACTTCCTTTTTCCTTGGATGCTTCCTTTGAATTCTCACTAGCTTCATAGTCCATGGTTTCTGAAAATAAAGTAAAATATTATTATCACATTCTTCATTTATTGAAGAAAATACGAATTTATAAATACTATAACTACTCGCATCATTGTATGCGTAACAAAATGAACAAGAACAATAACAAGTGTAGAACTCACAATAATAGCTATTCAAATGTAGAACATGTGTTAGATTTCCTCTTAGTGCAAACTCAAGCTCCTAGAAACATTGTAGGATGAGAAATCTAGCAAGTGTTGTATTTATGTCTACCATAAATACAAGTATGTTTCTAACAACAACATTGTAGAGTATAAGAATTCTAGATTGTGTTAAATTTTCTTCCAACACAAACACAAGCACATTTTAATTTGAAAGAAATCTAACACATGTTATATTTCCTTCAAGCATAAACACAAGAACATAACAACATTGTAGGACTAAATAAGTCTAATGTGTGATAGATTAACAACATTGCAATGTAAAATAAAATGTAACATGTGTTAGATTTCCTTTTAGCGCAAACTCAAGCACATAGAAACATTGTAGAGTGAGAAATCTAGTAAGTAGTAGATTTATGTCTACCACAAATACAAGTACATTGCCAACAACAACATTGTAGAGTATAAGAAATCTAGCTTGTGTTAAATTTTCTTCCAAAACAAACACAAGCACATTTAAATTTGAAAAAAATCTAACACATGTTATATTTCCTTCTAGCACAAACACAAGAACTTAACAACATTGTAGGACTAAATAAGTCTAATGTGTGCTAGATTAACAACAGTGCAATGTAAAAAGAAAATCTAACATGTGTTAGATTTCCTTTTAGCACAAAATCAATCACATAGAAACATTGTAGAGTGAGGAATCTATCAAGTGCTAGATTTATGTCTACCACAGATATAACCACATTGCCAACAACAACATTGTAGAGTATAAGAAGTATAGGTTGTGTTAAATTCTCTTCCAACACAAGACAAGCAGATTTGAATTTGAAAGAAATCTAACACATGTTATATTTCCTTCGAGCACAAACACAAGAACATAACAACATTGTAGGACTAAATAAGTCTAATGTGTACTAGATTAACAACATTGCAATGTAAAATAAAATCTAACATGTGTTAGATTTCCTTTTAGCGCAAACATGAGCACATAGAAACATTGAAGAGTGAGAAATCTAGCAAGTGCTAGATTTATGTCTACCACAAATACAAGCATGTTGCCAACAACAACATTGTAGAGTATAAGAAATCTAGCTTGTGTTAAATTTTCTTCCAACACAAACACAAGAACATAACAAAATTTTAGGACTAAATAAGTCTAATGTGTTCTAGATTAACAACATTGCAATGGTAAAGAAAATCTAACATGTGTTAGATTTCCTTTTAGCGCAAACTCAAGCACATAGAAACATTGTAGATTGAGATATCTAGTAAGTGTTAGATTTATGTCTACCACAAATACAAACACATTGCCAACACCAACACAAGCACATTTAAATTGAAAATAGATCTAACACATGCTATATTTCCTTCTAGCACAAACACAAGAACATAACAACATTGTAGGACTAAATAAGTCTAATGTGTGCTAGAATGGTTCATCCTTCTCCTACTGATACATCCTACCCATGTGGTCTAGGACTCATGGGAGTACCTCTCATCTGGCCAATGAGTAGGGAAATGAGGATAGGCGAGAAACCTGCCATTGATGCATGCAGACTTCAAGGTACTGACGATTTCTAAGTCATCTCTCTAGATAACTGGCCACTCCATAAACCAGATGATGATGTCTCCCCCTGTGGAAAATAGTGCCCCTTTCTCCTTAGAAGCCTTCACTCAGCTTTATCAGAAGATTGATTTTGCTACAAGATCCAAAATGTTTGAGATATTCTTGTCTAAAAATGCCCAATTACCCAAGATTAGGTCTTGAACTTCCGAAGCAGTTTTGACCCCCTAAACAATGTTTTTTTGAGTTTTGCAGCAGGCCCAGAGACTTTTTTTGTGTTCTGCAGTAGGCCCGTAGTCATTTTTTTGAGTTTCGTAGCAGGGTGGTCTTAGGTTGTTCATCTAGGCCCCTTCATAATCACACCCCTCAAATCACTCGTTTGATTACAAGGCCCATTAAGAATAATATTGTGTTAAATTCTCTTCCAACACAAGACAAGCAGATTTGAATTTGAAAGAAATCTAACACATGTTATATTTCCTTCGAGCACAAACACAAGAACATAACAACATTGTAGGACTAAATAAGTCTAATGTGTACTAGATTAACAACATTGCAATGTAAAATAAAATCTAACATGTGTTAGATTTCCTTTTAGCGCAAACATGAGCACATAGAAACATTGAAGAGTGAGAAATCTAGCAAATGCTAGATTTATGTCTACCACAAATACAAGCATGTTGCCAACAACAACATTGTAGAGTATAAGAAATCTAGCTTGTGTTAAATTTTCTTCCAACACAAACACAAGAACATAACAAAATTTTAGGACTAAATAAGTCTAATGTGTTCTAGATTAACAACATTGCAATGGTAAAGAAAATCTAACATGTGTTAGATTTCCTTTTAGCGCAAACTCAAGCACATAGAAACATTGTAGATTGAGATATCTAGTAAGTGTTAGATTTATGTCTACCACAAATACAAACACATTGCCAACACCAACACAAGCACATTTAAATTGAAAATAGATCTAACACATGCTATATTTCCTTCTAGCACAAACACAAGAACATAACAACATTGTAGGACTAAATAAGTCTAATGTGTGCTAGATTAACAACATTGCAATGTAAAAGAAAATCTAACATGTGTTAGATTTACTTTTAGTACAAATTCAAGCACATAGAAACATTATAGAGTGACAAATCTAGCAAGTGCTAAATTTATCTCTACCACAAATACAAGCACGTTGCCAACAAAAACATTGTAGAGTATAAGAAATGTGGCTTGTGTTAAATTTTATTCAACACAAACACAAGCAAATTTAAATTTGAAACAAATCTAACACATGTTATATTTCGAGCACAAACCCAAGAACATAACAACATTGTAGTACTTAATAAGTTTAATGTGTGCTAGATTAACAACATTGCAATGTAAAAGAAAATCTAACATGTGTTAGATTTCCTTTTAGTGCAAACTCAAGGACATAGAAACATAGTAGATTGAGAAATATAGCAAGTGCTAGATTTATGTCTACCACAAATACAAGCACGTTTCCAACAACAACATTGTAGAGTATAAGAAATCTGGCTTGTGTAAAATTTTCTTCCAACACAAACACAAGCACATTTAAATTTGAAAGAAATCTAACACATGTCATATTTCCTTCTAGCACAAACACAAGAACATAACAACATTTTAGGACTAAATAGGTCTAATTTGTGCTAGATTAACAACATTGCAATGTAAAAGAAAATCTAACATGTGTTACATTTCCTTTTGGCACAAACTCAAGCACATAGAAACATTGTAGATTGAGAAATCTAGCAAGTGCTAGATTTATGTCTACCACAAATACAAGCACGTTGCCAACAACAACATTGTAGAGTATAAGAAATCTAGCTTGTTTAATTTTTCTTCCAACACAAACACAAGCACATTTAAATTTGAAATAAATCTAACACATGCTATATTTCCTTCTAGCCCAAACAGAAATACATAACAACATTGTAGGACTAAATAAGTCTAGCGTGTGCTAGATTAACAATATTGCAATGTAAAAGAAAATCTAACATGTGTTAGATTTCCTTTTAAAGAAAACTCAAGCACATAGAAACATTGTAGAGTGAGAAATTTAGCAAGTGCTAGATTTATGTCTACCACAAATACAAGCACGTTGCTAACAACAACATTGTAGAGTATAAGAAATCTAGCTTGTGTTAAATTTGTTTCCAACACAAACACAAGCACATTTAAATTTGAAAGAAATCTAACACGTGTTATATTTCCTTCTATCACAACCACAAGTACATAACAACATTGTCGGACTAAATAAGTCTAATGTGTGCTAGATTAACAACATTGCAATGTAAAAGAAAATCTAACATGTGTTAGATTTCATTTTAGCGCAAACTCATGCACATAGAAACATTGTAGAATGAGAAATCTAGCAAGTGTTAGATTTATGTATACCACAAATACAAGCAAGTTGCCAACAACAACATTGTAGTGTATAAGAATTATAAACTGTTTTAAATTTTCTTTCAACACAAATAAGCACATTCTAATTTGAAAGAAATATAACACATGTTATATTACCCTCAAGCAAAAACACAAGAACATAACAACATTGTAGGACTAAATAAGTCTAATGTGTGCTAAATTAACAACATTGCAATGTAAAATAAAATCTAACATGTGTTAGATTTCTTTTTAGCGCAAACTTGAGCACATAGAAACATTGTAAATTGAGAAATCTAGCAAGTGCTACATTTATGTCTACCACAAGTACAAGCACGTTGCCAACAACAACATTGTAGAGTCTAAGAAATCTAGCTTGCGTTAAATTTTCTTCCAACAGAAACACAAACACATCTAAATTTGAAAGAAATCTAACACATGCTATATTTCCTTCTAGCACAAACACAAGAACGTAACAAAATTTTAGGACTAAATAAGTCTAATGTGTGCTAGATTAACAACATTTCAATGTAAAAGAAAACCTAACATGTGTTAGATTTCCTTTTAGCGCAAACTCAAGCACATAGAAACATTGTAGAGTGAGAAATCTAGCAAGTTGTGATGGATTTCTCACACAAAACAATCTCATACTCATCTCCATATCCCTCCACTTACTCATCCCTATCAAGGAGATGCATATACATGTTTATAAACCACATCAAGAAAATTGTCTCTCTCACTCGTGTGAAATCCCGGGTCTTTGTAAGATTTCACAAACTCTACAAATAGAACAAACTCTAACATTATCATCAAGAAATTAAATCCCCCTCTATGCTCACTAAATCTAGAGTTAAGATGGATGTAAAAGAAAAGCATGCACCTTAGAAATTTGATCCCTTTGTAGGCTCAAAATAGTTCAGAAGATTTTAATTTGAGGGCTTATCTGATTCTTCAGGGCAAATGAAGTCCATACTGAGGAGAACATAATGCAAGTGTTTTTAAGTTATGTCACTGCTCATAGGTCCCGGAATGAGTCCTCCACCGTGCGGGAAAGGGGTAACAGGGACGGTGACCAACGGTGACAAATTACTGTGTAACAGATGCCCCCTAAAGCATGAGGCCCGAGAGAGAGAGAGGGGTGAAATGCTTTACAAGAACATATGTAGCCGCCGCGGAGAATCTGCATCGAGAGATACAACTGATAGCTTAAGTACATGATGTATGTGGTATGGTCGCAGCCATCCATAAGAGAGTACATCTGCCCCCCAGCGTTCCATGGATTACCAAACGATCCTGCAGAAGCGCCATATGGTTGTTGATAATTCTGCAAAGGATTCGCCTGCAGTTGTTGGTAATTCTGGTATGGGGCAAACAAAGGTTGCCCTTGAGGTTGTTGGTAACCATACGGTGGCGGGACCCCTGATTGAGTTTGAGAACCAGCCTGAGTTTGATAAAATGTTTGGGATTGAGCTCCAGCCTGCATTTGAAGACCAGATGGGTTTTGGGATCCCGCTTGGGGCCAAGGACCGGATTGAGCAGCGCCAGTAGGCTGTCCTGTAGGTTGGGCTATCTGGCCAGAAGGATAACCTTGCTGATACTGAGGTTGGCTTACCTGCCCGGAAGGTTGTACCTGCTGATACTGAGGTTGGCCTACCTGCTGGGATTGGATTTGTTGTTGTACAGCTGAAGGTTGTCCTAACAGACCAGATGGCTGAGTGGGCTGGGCAGTTGGTTGGCCTAATTGTGTTTGAGGCTGACCGGCTTGCCCAGAAGGTTGAGTATACTGGACAGTGGGCTGACCAAGTGGTTGAGCAGCTTGTCCAGAAGGTTGATTGTACTGGACAGTGGGCTGACCAAGGGGTTGGGCAGCTTGTCCAGATATTTGAGCATACTGGACATTGGGTTGATTTGGGTTAACAAATGATTGACCAGTTTGTCCAGTAGGAGAACCTTGCTGGATACCAGGTTGAGCTTGTTGAACAGAAGGTTGACCTGGATTACCAGTAGGTTGAGTATGAGAGGTGAAAAATGGGCCACCAGAGGCAAAAGGGTTTCCTTGAAAGGATTGTCCTTGTAGGTTTTGCTGAGGTGGTTTTTCGGGTTGCGCATACAATGCTTGGCCACCATGATAAAAGGTGGAACCCCAATCAATTGACAACGGGACTGAAATTTCAATAGCCGGTAGACCCGTCCAGGTCCCGAGAGGTGGTAGATACTGATCGTATTGGCCTTCAGGTGGGACATTCGATGTGGGATCAAAGACTCCGAATAAAGAGGCCGAAGGTCGACTAAAAATGGGAGTCGAAGAAGCCACAGATACCGTTGGAGGGGTTGTGACTGAGGTAACAGTTGTACTGCGACTTTGTGGAGTCAAAGGCTCCGTGTTGGAAAAAGTGAGTTGTGACCAGATAGAACCCGGGAAAGGAGACGACATAACATTGCTTATTGCTCTATAGCGAGGAGGTAGTCCCCCAGTAGCAGGAGTTCTACTAACAGGTGTAGATTCCGTTGCGGTGGGAATTTCGCCACCTGGCGCACCGGATTCGTCAGTTGTAGTAGGGGATGTGTCTTCCATGTCGGAAGGAAATGGTGGTGGTGGAACCCGAGGAGAAGTGTATTCCCAAAAAGGGATACCATTTTCAGAAGGTTCCCAAACAGGGTTCCAATGAAACTGGTAAGTCTCGTCGCCTGGAGCACGAGAATTGAGCGGTTGTATACTTGGAACAATAGAAAGAGTTTCACTCACAACCGGTATCTTGGAAGACAAAATTGGTAATTCCGCCAGGATGGGACTTCACAAAACCCTAGGGAATCTAACGAGACAAAACCCTACTCAGACTAACGCAAACAAAATCTAACCGGGTAATATGTTATCGTGGCCAAATAAATTTTAAGACACTGAACTTGACATTTTCATGTTTTAAGAGTCGAGAAAAGGACAAAAAGATGACTCTAGTCTCCTTCGAATATTTAATGAGCACGAAATGACAAGACGCTCACTGGCACCTTTTCTTTTAAGGAGTCCGAAAAGGATCAAAAGTGACTACTCTGGAGAACTAGGCAAGAGGTTTACCAAACAATCCGTAAAACTGCTTATACACCTTGGCAATCAGATGAAAACCAAGGACTTCCCGTACGGCAGTCAATCTTCCCGAATGCTGTGTTCAGTGCATTACGGCTTGTAAGGCGGCAGACTCGGCTTCCTATGGATAAAAGGTTTTAAGCCTATAGGGGTCTCCCAATATATACTCGACGGTACGTGGGAGCACAATCCGTACTGGCACTTATCGTTTCACCGTGGAGGAATCACCCAACCACTCGACGATAAGCTACCAGGCTTTACGACGCCGGAACACGTCTCTAGCCTAGACCTCTAGAATGTTTGCGTTAAGTTCCAATGCGTTGTTAGGTTCATTGAGTTCATTTTACAATTTATCTTCAATTAGGTTTCAGTTTTTAGGTCCTACCGTATGTGATCTCTCAGAATTTCCTAAATGCAAACTATATGCCAAAATACATCATTTCGTTCAATGAATGCTATCTACAGGAGAGTTGAGATCTTCACACAAACAAAATGATCACTAAGCAATCAACAAAGATCCTAATGCAACTAATAACAAGAAATGAAAATTTTTTCTTTTCTTTTTAAAAGTGACTAATTGCCAATAACAATGCAAAATGCTAACTAATGTAATGCAACAAGATCATTTGTTTTTCTTTCTTTTTAAAATGGCATAATGCATATAAACAAGTTTGAGAGATGATCACACAAGTAAACAAACAAATTCACTCAATGCAAGTAGAACCAAATCCGAAACACCAAGACAATCTGTCCAAAAGCTCGCAAAGACTCGAATGAACTATGTGATCTAAGCCCAAAACAAAGTGAAGTGAAAGCCAAACGCTCAACAAGTGGTTTGCTCAAAGCACGCAACAAAAGGTTTTATCAACCACTAGACAAGTGCAGAAAACAACCAAAGAGTTGACTGGACAAACCAAAATTCCCACGGAAGGCTCGAAGTGCCAAGCCACTAGATGCTCTAGGGTTGGGATACAAGATCGATAGAAATAGGCAAACAACCGAAGGATAAAGGTAAAAAACCAGTCAAACCGAGTTCCTACACACTTCCAGAAGCTGCAAAGGATGTAAAAAGACAAAAATCTGAGTTCCCCATTGCTGCACTTTTCTCTTTACCTTGTCAATGATTCTGTTCCAAGTTTTAGCCTTCAAAGGGCCCAAGCTCATTGGCATGCCCAGATAGGAAAAGTGGGTCCATTCCAGCTTGCATGTGACACCAAATATGTTTGCAATGCTATGGATAACCTGATTTGAAGTGTTCCATTCATATATACAGCTTTTGAGCTGATTGACCAAGCCTCCAGAGTACCCCATAGATTGGTCAAGGAGTTTCTTGAATTGCCTTGCCATTATGTTGGAGGCTCCCCCAATTAATAAGGTATCATCAGCAAACTGTGAGTGATTAATGTTTTTTGCTCCATTCCCGAATTTGATACCAGTTATAAGGCCCACTCTCTGATTGTGGTCGAAAGCTTGATTGAAGGATTCTGCCATGAGGATGAAGAGGTAGGGAGAGAGGAGACAACCCTGTCTGAGACCTCGGGAAGATTGGAATGCTTCACCTGGCCTACCGTTGATCAGGGGGGAGATCCATGGCCTAGAGATACAAGCTACAATAATATTAATGAAGGGAGATTCGAAGCCCATCTTTTTTATGACAACAATAAGGAAGGAATGCCTTACTCTATCGAAGGCATTCGCCATATTGAGTTTTAGAACAAATCCTTTCTCTTTCCTGGATAAACTCGAGTGGATGGCTTCTTAGACAAGGAGAATGGAATCAGTGATATGTTTGTTGGGCAGGAAACCTCCTTGAATTTCAAAAATCATGGAGGGAAGGAGGGGTTTGAGTCTCGTAGCTAAGATTTTGGATAGAATTTTGTAGGAGGAATTGCAGAGGGAAATGGGTCGGAATCTGGAAAAGGAAGAGCACCGATTTTCCTTAGGTATGAGGGCAAGAAAGGTGGAATTGGTGAATCCTCCTATTTTCCCTTTTCTTTGTGCCCATCGAATCATCTTTGTCAGGTCCTTTTTTATCAGAGTCTAGAACTCCCTGAAAAAACAGATGGGGAATCCGTCAGGCCCAAGCGCCTTATCAAGGTGTAGACTCCAGATTGCTCTTTTAATTTCCTCTTCTTTAATTTCCTTGCTAAGGTTGTCGTTCATCTCCTTACTGACTCCTTTGGGCAGATGCTGGAGCAAGTCGGAATAGTCTTCTGCCCCTTTGATTTCAGTTAGGAGGTCCCTGTAGTGCTTGGAGGAAGCCTTCCTTATGGTTTCTTGAGTGCTGTGCCGATTTCCTTCGCTGTCCAGGATTGTGTTTACATCGTTCCTGAGCTTTTGAGCAGTCGCCTGTTTGTGGAAGTAGCCTGTATTTTTGTCTCCTCCTTGAAGCCATAATTGTCTAGATTTTAAATGCCACTTGGTTTCTTCCTCCCTATTAATGTGACTCAGTTGTGCGTATAATACACTTTCTTGCTCCTTATTTTGCTGCGATAATCCATGCTCTTCGATCCTTGACTGCACACCTTCTAATTCATTCTTGACTTTCTTTTTGATCTCCTCTGGCTCCTGATAATTATCTTTGGCCCAATCTTTTAAAATCTGCTTGGTTCTTTTTAATTTGGTTTCCCAAATAAAGCATGGCGAACTTTCCACATGCTGGCTCCAGGTCATCTAAACAATTTCTCTGGCTACAGGAATCTGATTCCAAAGAGGGTTGTATTTAAATGGAATAGGGCCAAGAGGACAGTGGGTTTCCAAAGTTAGAGTGATGGGGTAGTGATCAGAGGCAGAGGTATTGAGAAATAGTGTAACAATTAAAGATATTTCCACCAGAGATTCAACTTTCCATTCAAGTGATATATGATAATTCTAGACTCTAAATTCGAAGAATAGTGTAACAATTAAAGATATTTCCTCATCTCTAGCAACCAGGTATTTTCGTCTTCCCTTTTCTTATTTTCGCCATTAAATATGGGGGCCTTAATTTTTCTTAGCTTTGCTTTTCTGCTCTTCTTCTAACTTCTCTAAGTGTTGAAAAAATATGGATATTATCAGATTCGATAGTAAAATAATCCCTTTTACTTGTTTTCCTAGCTGAGTGATAGTGTTGATAAGAAACAATTTTGGAGTGACTTGACCTTCCGATACCTCTCATCATAAACCATGCACTTTGCTCATAAGCTAATCTGGACTCAGTTTTCTATGTCAATTCACTCTAAATTTTGTTTAAACTCTTAAATATTTGGTTTCTAATATGTTGTTTATCTTTTATCAGCTTCTCATTGTCATCTTTATAGTTGAGAAATTCCAATTTGAGATTTTTGATTGTTTCTTCCAAATCCCTACCCTTAGGTTGGTCCACTACATGATCATTAGTTTTTTTAACATCATTCATGCTTATGTTTGTAACCCTAACTACTTCCTCTTCACTCTAAGGTCCTTGGGCATATTTTTGACTCCTATATGTTACTAGGAAATTTTCCCTGAAAATTTACTTATAGTGTTTCCTAAATATTTTGTTCAAATTGATCATTGACTTAAGAATTCTAGATTTTCCAGGTTGTCCTCTTCGTCAATTTCTTTGTATTGACTATCTACTTGTGTTATTCCAATCCCCAGGCTAAAATATATGACCTTTGAAATATTGTAACCTATTATGACATTTTAACATGTGAAGACTCTTGTAGATTTTCTTCAAAATTTTCCAAAAATTTAACCTTCAATTCAAATTTTTGGGTAGGAAGTTATAATCATCCTGAAATTGTCATTCTAATTATTTGTTATATGCCCAATTCTTATTTGTGAGCTGTAACTTACGGTCTTTTTAAGTTTGCATAATTTTCGTCAAATTCTCCATACCGAGAAAATTCCAATTCTACCTACTTTCCTCAATGTTGTAACTATATTTCAAAATCTATAACTAATTTTCCTGTCAAAAGTACTTGTATTTTCTTGTACTTCCATATTTTTACCTATTCCTTGTGATTCTCACTCTTCTCTTTAGGATTTCCTTGGTTCCTTATTGGAAGTAAACAAGCTTTTTGGCCTCTTTCTCCAACTAGCCAACATGCTAACTTCTTTCTGACCCCACACACAATTTCATATATTTTCATATATTGTTTTATTTAAGATATATAAATATATATGTTTTTGTTTATATATTAATTGATTATATAAATATTATCCAATTATTAATCTATATATAAATATGAAAATCATTTAAATAACATATAAACTTAACACTTATGGACCAAAGTATATCCCCTCTATGTAAATATTCATAAATAATAAATAAATATGAAACCCAACCCTCAATAGCTCACAGTTCTAGTGACAACCCAAAAGGGTCATACATATAACATATTTATGTTTTTAAATAAATTACACGGAGCCCACCACTTCTCTTTTCATATTGCATGAACGCAAAACAACATATATATATATATAACCCATCTTACAATATTTTAAATAAATTAATAAATGCGTTATTGTTGACCCCACATAACCTCAAGGGTCCCTTCGGTTTATCGACCATTGGTAGTTTAAAATATCAAACAGTGGTTATGTTGGTTGATCTTAGATCTGATAGCTCATATCAACCCTATACAATTTCTAAAATCGTCCTTGGACATCGAATTGTTGGTCCATTAACAAGCTCCTCACAATCTAATATTCCAGGTTCCAAACTCCCTTAGCATGGTTCCAACTCGACATTGACAGAAGGGTCCTAACATCCAACGGTGGATACATGTTGAAAATGGATGGTCAAGACACAATGCGGACCCCCGCTCCCTCACTAATGTCATAGGGGTTCGTAATCAATGTTCCAACTCAGGGTTCTTCACATTATATCTGACGACGTTTATGCAATTTGACATTGGTCATCCAATGGCCAATATCAAATACGACCGCCCCCCCTCTCCCGTTAACAGCATAGTGGGAGGTCCATACTGTATTCAGACAATGAAAAACTGCCATACATTGAACAAAGTCGGCGTGAGAGGGAGAGGTACAAGAGGGAGATGGAGGACTACAAAAAGAGGCTTAGAGTCGAGGCTCATGGTGAAGTCAATATTGGTTCGGATACTGTTGATGTTGTTGGGCAGGAAAATGAAGGACCTGACGTTAACACATTCTATCAGGATGGAAGTCATGATTATCATGTATCATTGGACACAGATGCAGATATGAATTCTTTCCATATGCATCAGCAACAAGAAGCTGATGTTCCAGTTGCAGAGCCTCAAATATATTCTTACACTTGAAATTCTAATTCCCTGGTGAATTTTTACGCTCACATTCTTAGGACATTTGTCGAAGACTTAGCAGGAAACCTGTATTTCCTTAATTTTCATCAAACTTTGTCCAATCAAGCCTAAAACCCATCAATTTTTAACCAACAATTCCAGGTCGGGGGCTGTTATACATCTGTATTGGCCTTAGCAATACCAAGAAATGAAATCACAACAAGGTTCCACTGAATTACAGGAGGAATAGACTAATTGGGATCTCTAGTTAGCTGATTCTGTGAGATTATATGCTACAGGTGTGCAGTATCCAAACCAAAATGAACCTTCAGAGGCCAAGATTTTCTGTGGAGTATACCTGCTTCCAGGGTTTATCAATCATCCCTGCATTCCATCTGCATCGAGATTCTGCATTGGGAAATACAATAGCTTGTTTATGTTATTATTTCCACAAACCCCAAAAATCAGATTTATCCCCCTCAAGCCCCCTAAGAAGAAGAAACAAAAAACTTGAACTACCTGCTACCAACTCAAACTATTAGTTGCTTCTAGTCTCCTTTATTATTAAATGTGTTTGTATTTTAACCTTCAACACAAACCCGAGACAGTAGTATGCCTAGCAAGGGGGAAATAAAAAGTAAACTGATCGCTTGCTTTATGTTTATGTGTTGGAAAGAAGGGGCTAGTAGTAATATAGCCCACCACTGCTACACTTAGATTTCATTATATTTCCATATGCAGCAAAGCAAAAAATTCTATAAGCAATGGACCACCCTTACAACAGAATTGGTTCCTTGCCCGGATGAAAGGTTTATAAAAAAGGTTGTGACTGGACTTCGACTTCCTAGCTAGATAAATAGAAGAGCCTCTGGTATAGACCCCTACAGGGGAGAGACATTTTAATCAAGAGAAGTATTCTGGCTGAGTGCTGCTGTCGCGCAAATCCACACTCTTTAAGCCCAGCTACCTCCTTGATGGCTATGAGAAGATTCCTTTAAAATACCTCACCCAATCAATAAGAACAATGCCTTAAATTGGATCTATGGGTGAAACAGAGGAGTTAACTATTTGTTGTCCTACTGGCTGACTTTTAGTCATCAATCCTTTTGACCTATTTTGGTGTTTCGTGGACACTGACAGAAGTTTCAATTTCAATCTCTAAACTTGGCACAAATTATAACTGTGTTCTTGGAAATTTCGGAAGGGTTTTGCATTTCGGGCCTGGGAGTCCTCAAACCTCAATGGGTGTCAATCCATTATGTGGTTTCTAGATTACGAGGCATAGGCCTGTGACACTTAAAAAAATATACTAATTCTCTATTGTGTCCTTGTTGCCTACTTGTTTTGTATAGGAAACAGCTATATGAGTGTGCTACACCATATCATTCAGAAAGCCAAACCCACAAAAATATTCAGGAGGCTTTCCTCGTTACCATGCTTCTTCCTTGACATAGGTTTAGGTTTTTGTTTCTGTATACAGGAAGAAGGAACATGACCAGATTTATCTCTTTTGGATTTGATGCTACAATCTAAATCTTCCAGTCGATATCTAGAATTTTAATTTCTTTCCATTGGTAAGGACAGATTTTTCACTTGGAAGAATAGATCTAACATCGCTTCAACATCTTATAGTTTAAAGCAAGATGGATAATCAGTGAGGATGAGGATGGAAAGTTGGATCACTGGGAGGCTGTAGCTGATGCCCTAAATCTTTTTGACTGTTTGAAATTGTCAGGAGAAAAAGTGAGGGAGGAAATACCCACTGTTGCTCAGTTTCAAATCAAAATTTGTTATTCAATTAAAGCAGAAAACAAAGAAATTCTAGACCACAATACAAAATCAAGCCCGTAGCGATTCCAAATCCTGTCTCATTACAATATTTTCTTAAGGAAATCACGAAAATGAACATTGAATATTTATGGAGTGGAAAATCCAGAATTTATCAATTTTAATTTTCTCTTTTGGGGCAATCTTCAAATTTGATAGCATGTCACTTTTTCCACAAAAGGTGAAAATTAGAAAGTGACCATCCTAGTCAGTTGTTGGACAATTTAGACAGATTTGTGGCAGCACCAAGGACTCCTAAGATTTACTACATGCTAGTAGAGCTGTAAAATAAACATACTTGTAAAATGGCCTTGTATCCTAGTCTAGACCTTCATATAGCAAATGGGTCCCTCCAAAAATCATGACCACCATCTTCTAGATTACGGCAATTGCTCTAATCTGGTTTATTAATGCTATTTTATGTAACTTTCTTTCAGCTGGGAGCACCATGTGCATAATGAACCAGGCATGATGCCTCATTTTAAAGGGAACTCTTGCATCCAAAATAGCTTGCATTCTTTAGTGTCATTTATGTTTGTCATCATTTAGTTTCATCATTGACGTCATCCCAACAATTCCCAAACATAGAATCTCCAACCCTACTGCAGATTGGAACAACACAAAAGTTTTGAAAACTCAGCAATCCCCTTACTACTATATGCTATCACAAGACTTGACTCTGACTGAAGAAATTAATGAGTCTTTATGCCACCTAATGGTGTGAAGAAAACCATCCTTCAAAATCTTCTATTCTGCAACAAAAACTAAACCACAGAAAATTTAAATAAAAAAGAACCATCACCAACCTGAAAAAGAAGTGGTTGGTTCAAGTCCATAGAGAACGCTTTGAAAACCATTGGTAACTCCAATGTTATCACATTGCATAAAAATTTCACCAAAGATATATGAGCTTAGAGAAAATTAGTAGCAATAAAATATAGAATGTCATGTATGATAATCATAACCTGAAGAAAATAGTTACTCGCACCAAAATGAGCCAGAAATTATTTTTTCCACAATTGCTTATATAATGTGTGGTGTGGTAATTTCTCACCCGTATTGCATAGAAGTAACTAGAAATATGAGACATGTTATGCAAATTTATGAATTTATAACAATTTGTTTTAAAAAAGATATAAAGTTGTGCATGCATTTCTCTCAGTGAAGAAAGGCCTTCAAACAAACACAAAGAGGCAGTGGATAATTTCTGAAGAAAAAAAAAAGATAATGAACAAATCCATTCACAACAAAAGATGAAGATATAAACTAATAACAACCTATTCTATATAATGAAAATAATGGGGTTATAGAGGAAAAGAATGCAAAGATTAAGTATAGTTCTTTTTTGCGGTTAGGAATTACTTTTTGGAAACCACTTTGCTCTTCTACTAATAGCTAGACAACCCTACTCAGATGAGCTCTTTTCCAAGGCAGATCTCAAAACTCCTAGTGATTAGGATTTCAAGGAGGAGGTAGCATATTTCCAACTCCTTTTTGTGGAATCTACAAAGCAAGGAAGGAAGGTGCACTCAAATCATGAGCACTTCGTGAGGAAGTTAGAAGAGTTCCTGGAAATAATGATCAAAACCCCCACTCTCCAAAGAAAAGCCCTTTTGGCTATAGAGAAAAGCTTAGTTGGAAAGTTAATGGGGCAATGGCCAAGTTACAAGGACCCTGATATCTAGATGATCGAGTATTGAATCCCTTTTATGAAGGGCTTGGTAATTGTGTTTCTTTACAAAAGACGATATGGATTTCTTATTTCAGATTAAGAAGAGCACATGGCCTGATCTTCAAAAGTAGTCCCTACTTCCTAAGCTCTCAAGGGCTACATTTGAATCATTGGATGTTGAAATTAATCATAGAAGAATCTCCCTATGACTAAGTTGGACAAAACACATAAACATCTAAAAGTTTCCGAAATGGGGATGCCTGGAAACATGAACCCCCAAAATGGGTATATATAGGCACAATATATTAAAAAAAACAAACACATAGATGTGTAGTTTTTACTAAATAACACATTGTCTTGCAAGAAAGTAAGAGTGATACACATGAATGACATTTTAGGAGACCTGTGTCTATGTTGACCCTCATAGATGATTAAATGATGCAAAATCCCGTAGCTTTGTAACCTTTATAGCTGCCCCATATTTGTAGATCTTGCTGGAAGTAAGAGGATGGATAAACCTGAAGTTACTGGAGATTGTTTGAAGGAGGCGCAATACATAAACAAGTCCCTTTCATCTCGAGGGGATTTTATTGCAGCATCGGAACATACAAATCCACAAGCCATTTCAAAATAGAAAATTGATTCAATTGCTTCAGGTTCCATGAGGGGGAAAGGAAAAGCCTTTGATGTTTGGGCACATAAGTCCTGAACCAGATTCATATGAGGAGTCAATAAGCACCCTTAAAATTGTCGAATGGGTGTCCCTTTTTGAACTAGGTACTTCTCGCTTGAATAAAAAGAGTGGAGAACTTCGTGAACTTAAAAGACAGATGGACAGTTTGAAGAAGACATTGGCAAGGAAAGGAAGTTGTCAATATAATAAGCTTACCACAGACAAAAATGCAAGAAAAGTGCCTGGGAGTTTTGTCAATATTACGAACCAGAGAACTTAAAAAAAATGAATTTTTTAGTGAAGCTTGAGGTGCAGAACATGTTTTCCATCCTTCCTGGGCTCAACTTCACTCAAACCATCCATATTCATTATGCATGTTATCTCCATGAAAGAGAAGATTTAGTTGCATGCCTGGATGGGGATGATCTGATACTTCATGAAACAGTTTCCACTGTGGTTTCCTCCAATCTTGGTTCTCTGGGATTTTTCACTGCACATCATTTTATAGGTTTTCGAAGAGATTTGGAGTCCATTATTCATGGAAATATTACAACAGATGGAGTTTACGTAACACTCAAAATGCGACTAGGTAATGGGATATTCCACAATGGGTATTGTTTGAAGGTAAGAGATGGAAACAACTCTCAAGAGGCGACCTTATCCCTGTTTACATGAGCAAGCAACCTCTTCCAACTATAAATGAATGCGATCAAAGTAGTAAATGTTTTCAGGAAAGTCAGATTTGTGCTGCATATGATGATGATGATGTGCCCAGTCTTTCTAAACTGCACAGCGTTCCAGCACAAGCTGGGAGGCTATCTGCATGCGTATCAACTAATAGGACTAAAAAAAGCGATCAAACCTATATCAACTAAGCAAATTGCAAATACTTAGAGCCAGGATGAACAAATTCTGTGTAAAAGTATTTTTCATTAACAGAAAAAGAGAGTATATTAAAAACACATGGCAAAAACTGTTTAAAAAAAGTGCACAGGTAATCAAAATTACAATCAGAAGTGGAAAAAACCTGTATTTTGCATGAACTCGGGAAAAATCTGAACCAAAAACCTGTGCTGCTTTTGAAGATTTGTTCTTCTGAAAATCAGACAGAATCCTGTATGTAAATCTCTCAGTGCTTTTAAGGAATCGAAATTTGTAAATCTCAGTGCTTTTAAGGAATCG
This sequence comes from Pinus tabuliformis, assembly GCA_031772625.1. NCBI lineage: Eukaryota > Viridiplantae > Streptophyta > Pinopsida > Pinales > Pinaceae > Pinus > Pinus tabuliformis. The sequence goes on from CM062817.1 coordinate 1,697,330,265, forward strand.
TTGGGTGCATTAATGAAAATAAATTTAACAGCTGCATATTTATTAATTCATTACATCTCATGCAGCCCGCCCGAACTGTCTCATGCACTGTCTCATGCAGCCCGCCCGAACTGTCTCATGCACTGTCTCATGCAACCAGCCCGAACTGTCTCATGACATCAGATTAGATTTTTAAGGAATCTTTGGGTGCATTAATGAAAATAAATTTAACAATGAGAACTGTATATTTATTAATTCATTACAGCCCGAACGGTCTCATGCAGCCAGCCCGAACTGTCTCATGACATCAGATTAGATATCAGATGGAGTGGTAATCAACACTTAGTTTACTAACTACTTTCACCTAGTTTACTAACTATTTTCGCCAAGTAGCTTATATTTACTGACAAAAATGCTTTCAAATAACTACTTTCACCTAGTTTACTAACTAGTTTCACCAGGTAGCTCATATTCACTGACAAGTTTTCAAATTTTAATAATATATGTATATTTTTTATATATGGAAAAAATTGTATTGGACCAAATTATAAGTAAAAGTTCAATATGCATGTAAGGAAAAATCTATTTTTTATTGTTTATTTTTTATGTTAAATAATATATTTAGTAATTATTAAAAGAAAAAAAATAGATTTTTCAATTTTTTTTTATTTATGTTAAATAATAAATTTAGTGATTATTAAAAAAAAAAGAAAAAAAGATTTTTCCTTATTTCAAATAAGTAATTACTTCAAACACACAATTTAGTAATTATTAAAAAAATTAAAACTAGAGATTTTTTTTTAATACAAATAAAGAATTTAGGAATTTGTTAATTATTTTTTATCTCTATTTTTCTAGCAATATATACTTGTCTCGTATAAAACCTCATGCAATAAGTTTGGTAACACCCTTGAAATACTATTTACTTCGTTTATTAAATATTTTGTATTTCCACTTTTCAACTTCAGTGACAAAGAAATAATAAATTTAGTTAACAATGAGTAAAATCCATCAAAAGTGTTGCCTAAAGTCATAGTAATTTGATCTATTACAGATGATGAAACTATTAGTGAAATGAAAGATTTCAATATGTGACATAGTAATCAAGATAATTTATAAGAATTCTTACCTATAACTATTCATGTGATACATAACTTTGGTTCCATTACAAGAGATATTGAATAATTAGGCCATGTTCATTTTAGCAATGATATAAACAATAATGTTCATTTTAGCTTACCTATTCAATTAATTTGGCTATTATATCCACTATCGACCACTTGGGAAATATCACATTAGTTTAAAACTTGCTTACTCGGTCTTCACATAACCAAACAATGGGTCATCAATTAACACAATTACCTTTCCATCATCTACCTTATCCATCTGCCAGATCACTAAGCTGCTATCCCCCCAAGACACTTAATGCTCTATACATACTTACTATCTCGATACTCAACACCTAACATATAGACGAGCTTGTAGATTGAAGCCCTAATGTCTCAATACTCGATATCTTGAAAGGCCAATGGTCGGGCTATCAAGCGATCAGGCCCTCAGAAGAGGCTAAAGAGTGTCATTGATACTAATTACCTTTCCATCATCTACCTTATCCATCTGCCAGATCACTAAGCTGCTATCCCCCCAGGACACTTAATGCTCTATACATACTTACTATCTCGATACTCGACACCTAACATACAGAGGAGCTTGTAGATTGAAGCCCTAATGTCTCAATACTCGATATCTTGAAAGGCCAATGGTTGGGCTATCAAGCGATCAGGCCCTCAAAAGAGGCTAAAGAGTGTCATTGATACTGATTAGCTGATATATTAACATCCAAAAGCCCAACATCCATGTCATCGCTATATGGTTACCACCTATACATCACCTCGGTGCCTAATCAACCTTCCATTGCCATGTCAACATGCCACATCACTTACCACATTGGTATGTCATGTCATCTAGACCCACATTGGTGCCACATCATAATGAAACGTTAGCATGTCAAATCAACTGCCACACAATTGACTGTTGTATCCCCAGATCCACGTCCACTCACCACATCATTACTCTATTGATACCAAGGTTTCTTGTTGGTGACTAGTGTCCTACTTACTAATGTCTACTACCCAGTATTGTGCCATTTTGATAGGTTGATGTACCAACAACTAATACATTGCATTAGTGTTGGTTGACCTCAAGGTGTCCTTAACACAGTTAGCCCGAAATTTGACCTCTCGATGGACTATAGTCCCCAACCATCAAGTGAGAGTCCTTGAACCCTCTATCTCCATGAGCTAATGGATAATGTAGGGTGATATGCTAATATCGAGGACATGTTTGACGTGGAATCTAGGTTAGCTCGGGATTTTTGCACAATTAAGTGATGGGGAGCACTATTTTCCATCATTATAAACCATAGGTATATAGATGGTGTATGGGTGTTAATGTGAGGATAATTTTGCCCGACAAGGATGGCTTTGTTTGGGTCCTTGGACATCATCTAAGGAGAAACACCATTATCATGCTAGGGTCTAGTACGAGTGGTTTTTAAGGCTTAGTAATAATACAGACTATGCACATGGTAGAAAACCACCCTCCAATGCCTCTAAGGTGAATAGTTGGCCTAGTGGTACTCATGGAGACCATCTAAGGGATGGTTCTTAGGCCCTTGAACATTTTTCAAGGATGAAAACTAGTCCCTGAGGGCCTAAAAGAGGTGTAAGATAATGGTCATAGTCCATGTATAAGCTCCCAAGCCACTTCAATACAACACCTACAAAGTTGTGGAGTTGCCTCCTCAAGGGCAAAGGTCTTGATTGTGTGTATATCTTCCTTGAAAAGTAATTTCTCCATTCCCGTAAGGGAAGGGTCTGCAAATCAGTTAGATATGGCCAATATTCCTATGGAAACCAACCAAGGTACCTTTTCAAAAGGAGATCCTTGTGCTTTTCCTTTCTTTGGAAATGTTGGTACTCCCTTGATGGCCACTTTGAATATTCCTGGGTTGAATGTTGGACTACTCGTTTGGCTGTGGTCCACCCCAAATATTCCCAAAACTCTTGAAGCTTCTCAGATGAATGCTTTATTTCAGTGGCATCACATGGGTGCTAATTGTTCATCTTCTGTCCAAGAGAAATCTAGGATTCATTCTTCTACTCCTTCTTGTAACAAGAAATCTAAAAAGAGGAGAAAGAGAAAGTCAAAGAAGAAGAATAATTCTATCCCTTCATCATCAACCTTTGCAAGTCATGTTGGAGATGAGCCTTTAGCTGCAGCAAGTCATGCTAGGGGCACGAGTCTAGTCATTGTGAGTCATACTAGCAAAGATTCAGGATCCTCTGCAAGTCATGTTCAGGACTCTCCACAAACCACTACTAGTTAGGTTGGCGAAAGGAGGTTGATAAGAAACCTGGACGTAGAAGTTTTAAACCTAAGTTCCCTTGTAAGATATGCAAGGGAGACCATCTTACTCATTTATGCCCTGGTATTCCAGAGATTCAAAGGATATGGTCCGAGTCTGAAAGTACTTCTACTCCTAGATCTGATATGGTTTCTCATTAATCCCACCAACCATTGGTTGATAATGTGGTTGAGCCAATGCAATCTCTGGCCGATTACACTCCTTTTTTGGGGGGTGAAGTGCCTAACAAAAGAGTCTGTTTGATCTCTAGTGCAGAGTCTTCTGATATAGCGGGCATTCCGACTGCTTCAAATGTTCGCCCTCCAAGTTCTAGGAGTGTCTCCTTTGATTGGGATAGTCTTGTCGAGCCTCGTCTTCCTTCCACTGCACCTTTCCAAATAAAAATTGCTACCCAAGTCTGGGAAACACGGTGTAAGGACCTGCGGTTCGGTTTCTCCCCGTCGGTGCGAAGTGTGAACTCTACGACTGAAATGTGGGAAGGGACATAAGTATAATGCGCATTAGAGGTGGAGCGATGGTTGGTTTATAGCGTGGGAGCGTTTGGCATAACCCACGAGCCAACTCACATGTTGGGGCGACTTGAACGAAGGATTGTTTGCCGACCAGCAATCGGATGGCAAGTTTGCGACGTGTAAGGGCATTTTGGCACGCGGTGGTCGAGTCGGCCTGGGCAGCGACTCGCCCAACCGCTCGTATAAATATGGCAAGGCATTGGAGCATTTGGCATTCATTCGAAGATGGACATTCGAACATGAGCATTCGGTGATCAAGAAAAAAGTGCGAAGTAGTGGAGCAGGTCGCAAAAGAGGCGCGGGCATATATGCACCCGCTCTTGGGCAAGCACACACGATACGCACAGGGTTCGGTTATCGGGTGAGGGCGCGGGTAAGGAAGGCACCCGCCGTTCCGTGTGACACGGGAAGTCTCGGGTAGGTCGCTCGCCCG